>JAIEZT010001257.1:0-11864 GCA_019594935.1 Periophthalmus modestus | reverse complement strand
ACGAGTGTGTGACGCAGAGGAGTGTGTGACACAGAGGAGTGTGTGACACAGAGGAGTGTGTGTGACACAGCGGAGTGTGTGACACAGAGGAGTGTGTGTGACACAGAGGAGTGTGTGACACAGAGGAGTGTGTGACAGAGAAGTGTGTGACACAGAGGAGTGTGTGACACAGAGGAGTGTGTGACACAGGAGTGTGTGTGACACAGAGGAGTGTGTGACACAGAGGAGTGTGTGACAAGACAGAGGAGTGTGTGACACAGAGGAATCTGTGAAACAAAGGAGTGTGTGTGACACAGACGAGTGTGTGACACAGAGGAGTGAGTGACAGAGGAGTGTGTGATACAGAGGAGTGTGTGACGCAGAGGAGTGTGTGACACAGGAGTGTGTGTGACACAGAGGAGTGTGTGACACAGAGGAGTGTGTGACAGAGAGTGTGTGTGACACAGAGGAGTGTGTGACACAGAGGAGTGTGTGACACAGGAGTGTGTGTGACACAGAGGAGTGTGTGACACAGAGGAGTGTGTGACAAGACAGAGGAGTGTGTGACACAGAGGAATCTGTGAAACAAAGGAGTGTGTGTGACACAGACGAGTGTGTGACACAGAGGAGTGAGTGACAGAGGAGTGTGTGACACAGAGGAGTTTGTGACACAGAGGAGTGAGTGACAGAGGAGTGTGTGATACAGAGGAGTGTGTGACGCAGAGGAGTGTGTGAAAAAGAGGAGTGTGACACGGAGGAGTGTGTGACACAGAGAAGTGTGTGACACAAAGGAGTGTGTGACACAGAGGAGTGTGTGAAACAGAGGAGTGTGTGACACAGAGGAGTGTGTGAAACAGCAGTGTGTGACACGGAGGAGTGTGACACAGAGGAGTGTGTGTGACACAGAGGAGTGTGAGACACAGAGGAGTGTGTGACAAAGGAGTGTGTGACGAGACAGAGGAGTGTGTGACACAGAGGAGTGTGTGAAACAAAGGAGTGTGTATGACACAGAGGAGTGTGTGACAAAGAGGAGGGTGTGTGACACAGAGGAGTGTGTGACACAGAGGAGTGTGTGACACAGAGGAGTGTGTGACACAGAGGGGTGTGACACAGAGGAGTGTGTGACATAGAGGAGTGTGTGACACAGAGGAGTGTGACAAAGAGGAGAGTGTGTGACACAGAGGAGTGAGTGACACAGAGGAGTGTGTCACACAGAGGAGTGTGTGACACAGAGGGGTGTGACACAGAGGAGTGAGTGACACAGAGGAGTGAGTCACACAGAGGAGTGTGTGACACAGAGGAGTGTGTGACACAGAGGAGTGTGTGACGCAGAGGAGTGTGTGACACAAATGAGTGTGTGACACAAAGGAGTGTGTGTGACACAGAGGAGTGTGTGACACAGAGGAGTGTGTGACGCAGAGGAGTGTGTGACACAAAGAGTGTGTGACACAAAGGAGTGTGTGACACAGAGGAGTGTGTGACACAGAGGAGTGTGTGACACAGAGGAGTTTGTGACACAGAGGAGTGTGTGACACAGAGAAGTGTGTGACACAAAGGAGTGTGTGATACAGAGAGTGTGTGTGAAACAGAGGAGTGTGTGACACAGAGGAGTGTGTGAAACAGAGGAGTGTGTGACACAGAGGAGTGTGTATGACACAGAGGAGTGTGTGTGACACAGAGGATTGTGTGACACAGAGGAGTGTGAGACACAGAGGAGTGTGTGACACAGGAGTGTGTGACACAAAGGAGTGTGTGACAAGACAGAGGAGTGTGTGACACAGAGGAGTGTGTGAAACAAAGGAGTGTGTGTGACACAGAGGAGTGTGTGTGACACAGAGGGGTGTGACACAGAGGATGTGTGACACAGAGGAGTGTGTGTGACACAGAGGAGTGTGACACAGAGGAGAGTGTGTGACACAGAGGAGTGAGTGACACAGAGGAGTGTGTGACACAGAGGAGTGTGTGAAACAGCGGAGTGTATGTGACACAGAGGAGTGTGTGTGACACAGAGGAGTGTGTGTAACACAGAGGAGTGTGTGACACAGAGGAGTGTGTGACGCAGAGGAGTGTGTGACACAAATGAGTGTGTGACACAAAGGAGTGTGTGACACAGAGGAGTGTGTGACACAGAGGAGTTTGTGTGACACAGAGGAGTGTGTGACACAGAGAAGTGTGTGACACAAAGGAGTGTGGGATACAGAGGAGTGTGTGACACAGAGGAGTGTGTGAAACAGAGGAGTGTGTGACACAGAGGAGAGTGTGTGACACAGAGGGGTGTGACACAGAGGAGTGTGAGACACAGAGGAGTGTGTGACACAGAGGAGTGTGTGACACAGACGAGTGTGTGACACAGAGGAGTGTGTGTGACACAGAGGAGTGTGTGTCACAGAGGAGTGTGTGTGACACAGAGGGGTGTGACACAGAGGAGTGTGAGACACAGAGGAGTGTGTGACACAGAGGAGTGTGTGACACAGAGGAGTGTGTGACACAGACGAGTGTGTGACACAGAGGAGTGTGTGTGACACAGAGGAGTGTGTGACACAGAGGAGTGTGTGTGACACAGCGGAGTGTGTGTGACACAGCGGAGTGTGTGACGCAGAGGAATGTGTGACACAGAGGAATGTGTGACACAGAGGAGTGTGTCACACAGAGGAGTGTGACACAGAGGAGTGTATAAAACAGAGGAGTGTGTGTGACACAGAGGAGTGTGTGACACAGAGGAGTGTGTGACACAGAGGAGTGTGTGTGACACAGAGGAGTGTGTGATAAAGAGTAGTGTGTGACGCAAAGGAGTGTGTGACACAAAGGAGTGTGTGACACAGAGGAGTGTGTGAAACAGAGGAGTGTGTGTGACACAGAGCAGTGTGTGACACAGAGGAGTGTGTGACACAGACGAGTGTGTGAAACAGAGGAGTGTGTGTGACACAGAGGAGTGTGTGACGCAGAGGAGTGTGTGACACAGAGGAGTGTGTGACACAGAGGAGTGTGTGTGACACAGCAGAGTGTGTGTGACGCAGAGGAGTGTGTGACACAGAGGAGTGTGTGTGACACAGAGGAGTGTGTGACACAGAGGAGTGTGTGTGACACAGAGGAGTGTGTGACACAGAGGAGTGTGTGACAGAGAAGTGTGTGACACAGAGGAGTGTGTGACACAGAGGAGTGTGTGACACAGGAGTGTGTGTGACACAGAGGAGTGTGTGACACAGAGGAGTGTGTGACAAGACAAAGGAGTGTGTGACACAGAGGAGTGTGTGAAACAAAGGAGTGTGTGTGACACAGAGGAGTGTGTGACAGAGAAGTGTGTGACACAGAGGAGTTTGTGACACAGAGGAGTGAGTGACACAGAGGAGTGTGTGATACAGAGGAGTGTGTGACGCAGAGGAGTGTGTGACAAAGAGGAGTGTGACACGGAGGAGTGTGTGACACAGAGAAGTGTGTGACACAAAGGAGTGTGTGACACAGAGGAGTGTGTGAAACAGAGGAGTGTGTGACACAGAGGAGTGTGTGAAACAGGAGTGTGTGACACGGAGGAGTGTGACACAGAGGAGTGTGTGTGACACAGAGGAGTGTGAGACACAGAGGAGTGTGTGACACAGGAGTGTGTGACAAGACAGAGGAGTGTGTGACACAGAGGAGTGTGTGAAACAAAGGAGTGTGTATGACACAGAGGAGTGTGTGACAAAGAGGAGGGTGTGTGACACAGAGGAGTGTGTCACACAGAGGAGTGTGTGAAACAGCGGAGTGTATGTGACACAGAGGAGTGTGTGTGACACAGAGGAGTGTGTGACACAGAGGAGTGTGTGACACAGAGGAGTGTGTGACGCAGAGGAGTGTGTGACACAAATGAGTGTGTGACACAAAGGAGTGTGTGACACAGAGGAGTGTGTGACACAGAGGAGTGTGTGACACAGAGGAGTTTGTGACACAGAGGAGTGTGTGACACAGAGAAGTGTGTGACACAAAGGAGTGTGTGATACAGAGGCGTGTGTGAAACAGAGGAGTGTGTGACACAGAGGAGTGTGTGAAACAGAGGAGTGTGTGATACAGAGGAGTGTGTGACACAGAGGAGTGTGTGTGACACAGAGGAGTGTGTGACACAGAGGAGTGTGAGACACAGAGGAGTGTGTGACACAGGAGTGTGTGACACAAAGGAGTGTGTGACAAGACAGAGGAGTGTGTGACACAGAGGAGTGTGTGAAACAAAGGAGTGTGTGTGACACAGAGGAGTGTGTGTGACACAGAGGGGTGTGACACAGAGGATTGTGTGACACAGAGGAGTGTGTGACACAGAGGAGTGTGACACAGAGGAGAGTGTGTGACACAGAGGAGTGAGTGACACAGAGGAGTGTGTGACACAGAGGAGTGTGTGAAACAGCGGAGTGTATGTGACACAGAGGAGTGTGTGTGACACAGAGGAGTGTGTGACACAGAGGAGTGTGTGACAAGACAAAGGAGTGTGTGACACAGAGGAGTGTGTGAAACAAAGGAGTGTGTGTGACACAGAGGAGTGTGTGACAGAGAAGTGTGTGACACAGAGGAGTTTGTGACACAGAGGAGTGTGTGATACAGAGGAGTGTGTGACGCAGAGGAGTGTGTGACAAAGAGGAGTGTGACACGGAGGAGTGTGTGACACAGAGAAGTGTGTGACACAAAGGAGTGTGTGACACAGAGGAGTGTGTGAAACAGAGGAGTGTGTGACACAGAGGAGTGTGTGAAACAGGAGTGTGTGACACGGAGGAGTGTGACACAGAGGAGTGTGTGTGACACAGAGGAGTGTGAGACACAGAGGAGTGTGTGACACAGGAGTGTGTGACAAGACAGAGGAGTGTGTGACACAGAGGAGTGTGTGAAACAAAGGAGTGTGTATGACACAGAGGAGTGTGTGACAAAGAGGAGGGTGTGTGACACAGAGGAGTGTGTGACACAGAGGAGTGTGTGACACAGAGGAGTGTGTGACACAGAGGAGTGTGTGACACAGAGGGGTGTGACACAGAGGAGTGTGTGACACAGAGGAGTGTGTGACACAGAGGAGTGTGACAAAGAGGAGAGTGTGTGACACAGAGGAGTGAGTGACACAGAGGGGTGTGTGAAACAGCGGAGTGTATGTGACACAGAGGAGTGTGTGTGACACAGAGGAGTGTGTGACACAGAGGAGTGTGTGACACAGAGGAGTGTGTGACGCAGAGGAGTGTGTGACACAAATGAGTGTGTGACACAAAGGAGTGTGTGACACAGAGGAGTGTGTGACACAGAGGAGTGTGTGACACAGAGGAGTTTGTGACACAGAGGAGTGTGTGACACAGAGAAGTGTGTGACACAAAGGAGTGTGTGATACAGAGGCGTGTGTGAAACAGAGGAGTGTGTGACACAGAGGAGTGTGTGAAACAGAGGAGTGTGTGACACAGAGGAGTGTGACACAGAGGAGTGTGTGTGACACAGAGGAGTGTGTGACACAGAGGAGTGTGAGACACAGAGGAGTGTGTGACACAGGAGTGTGTGACACAAAGGAGTGTGTGACAAAGACAGAGTGTGTGTGACACAGAGGAGTGTGTGAAACAAAGGAGTGTGTGTGACACAGAGGAGTGTGTGTGACACAGAGGGGTGTGACACAGAGGATTGTGTGACACAGAGGAGTGTGTGACACAGAGGAGTGTGACACAGAGGAGAGTGTGTGACACAGAGGAGTGAGTGACACAGAGGAGTGTGTGACACAGAGGAGTGTGTGACGCAGAGGAGTGTGTGACACAAATGAGTGTGTGACACAAAGGAGTGTGTGACACAGAGGAGTGTGTGACACAGAGGAGTTTGTGACACAGAGGAGTGTGTGACACAGAGAAGTGTGTGACACAAGGAGTGTGTGATACAGAGGGAGTGTGTGACACAGAGGAGTGTGTGTGAAACAGAGGAGTGTGTGACACAGAGGGAGTGTGACACAGAGGAGTGTGTGTGACACAGAGGAGTGTGTGACACAGAGGAGTGTGAGACACAGAGGAGTGTGTGACACAGGAGTGTGTGACACAAAGGAGTGTGTGACAAGAAAGAGGAGTGTGTGACACAGAGGAGTGTGTGAAACAAAGGAGTGTGTGTGACACAGAGGAGTGTGTGACACAGAGGAGTGTGTGACACAGAGGAGTGTGTGACGCAGAGGAGTGTGTGACACAAATGAGTGTGTGATACAAAGGAGTGTGTGACACAGAGGAGTGTGTGACACAGAGACGTTTGTAACACAGAGGAGTGTGTGAGGCAGAGGAGTGTGTGACACAGAGGAGTGTGACACAGATGAGTGTGTGACAGAGACGAGTGTAAGACACAAAGGAGTGTGTGACACTGAGGAGTGTGTGACACAAAGGAGTGTGTGTGACACAGAGGAGAATGTGTGTGACACAGAGGAGTGTGTGTGACACAGAGGAGTGTGTGAAACAGAGGAGTGTGTGTGACACAGAGGAGTGTGTGACACAGAGGAGTGTAAGACACAAAGGAGTGTGTGACACAGAGGAGTGTGTGACAAAAAGGAGTGTGTGTGACACAGAGGAGTGTGTGTGTGACACAGAGGAGTGTGTGACACAGAGGAGTGTGACACAGAGGAGTGTGACACAGAGAAGTGTGTGACACAGAGGACTGTGTGACACAGAGGAGTGTGTGTGACACAGAGGAGTGTGTGAAACAGAGGAGTGTGTGAAACAGAGGAGTGTGTGTGACACAGAGGAGTGTGTGAAACAGAGGAGTGTGTGTGACACAGAGGAGTGTGTGTGACACAGAGGAGTGTGTGACACAGAGGAGTGTGTGTGACACAGAGGAGTGTGACACAGAGAAGTGTGTCAAACAGAGGAGTGTGTGACACAGAGGAGTGTGTGACACAGAGGAGTGTGTGTGACACAGAGGAGAGTGTGTGACACAGAGGAGAGTGTGTGACACAGAGGAGTGTGACACAGAGAAGTGTGACACAGAGGAGTGTGTGACACAGAGGAGTGTATGTGTGACACAGAGGAGTGTGTGACACAGAGGAGTGTGTGACACAGAGGAGTGTGTGTGACACAGAGGAGTGTGTGACACAGAGAAGTGTGTGACACAGAGGAGTGTGTGACACAGAGGAGTGTGTGACACAGAGGAGTGTGTGAAACAGAGGAGTCTGTGTGACACAGAGAAGTGTGTGACACAGAGGAGTGTGTGTGACACAGAGGAGTGTGTGATAAAGAGGAGTGTGTGATGCAGAGGAGTGTGTGTGACACAGAGGAGTGTGTGATAAAGAGGAGTGTGTGATGCAGAGGAGTGTGTGACGCAAAAAGGAGTGTGTGACACAAAGGAGTGTGTGACACAGAGGAGTGTGTGAAACAGAGGAGTGTGTGTGACACAGAGGAGTATGACACAGAGAAGTGTGTGACACAGAGGAGTGTGTGACACAGAGGAGTGTGTGACACAGGAGTGTGTGTGACACAGAGGAGTGTGTGACATAGAGGAGTGTGTGACACAGCGGAGTGTGTGAAACAGAGGAGTGTGTGTGACACAGAAGAGTGTGTGTGACACAGAGGAGTGTGTGACACAGAGGAGTGTGACACAGAGGAGTGTGTGTGACACAGAGGAGTGTGTGACACAGAGGAGTGTGTGTGACGCAGAGGAGTGTGTGACACACATTTTACACCTGACACTGCTCTGGAGAAAATTGAAAAACAAAAACATACACAAAAAAAACTTCTGCAAAACATAAAAATGTATGATCAGACTTTTACCTGAACACTTCACCTCCAGACCCCAGGAAGAGGAAGATGATCTATAGACACAGTTTCTCACTGCAGACTTCTTCACACAGTCAGTAAAGACTCTCCACACTGGACTCTGTGGAAAATCATTTCTCTTTTCTCCATCAACAGCAGAGCCACAGTCCAGGTGTCTGCAAACAGCAGCTGTGTCCTCCAAGACCCAGAGTCCATAGGGCATCACCCGTCTCCACTCTCCTCTGTGTCTCACCTCCACAGTCCCAGCACAGCGACTGGCCCCTCCCACCAGCCTGAGCGGCTCTGAAGAGACAAGAGACAGATTGAAGCCCCGCCCCTTTACCTGAGCAGTGAGCCCCGCCCCTTTACCTGAGCAGGTGAGGTTGACAGCGGCTCCAGAGGAGCAGGTCTCTGAGTCGGAGCGGGGACAGTCCATCAGAGCAGACTCATGGCCCTCACACTGGAACGTCTGCTCCAGAGGAGAGAGCGCCCCCTGGAGGAGAGAAGGAGCCCCACAGCCCAGCTCCCTGCACAGCACCTCTGCCCCCTGCTGGTCCAAGGCCCCTTCACAGACCCAGGTCCACGACTGGTCCCAGATCTGCACTGATCCTGAGCACAGACTGGGCCCCGAGACCAGACGCACCGAGTCTGTGGACACACATGTGTGACATCACCGCTCTGAGCCAATAGGACACACACATGTGTGACATCACCGCTCTGAGCCAATAGGACACACACATGTGTGACATCACCGCTCTGAGCCAATAGGACACACACAGGACTGTGACATCACCGCTCTGAGCCAATAGGACACATGCTGCATTTATGTGAGACACATCTGAGAGATATCCTCCTCTTTAGTCCTAGTTTAGTCCTGGTTCAGTCCTGGTTCAGTTCTGGTTCAGTCCTGGTTCAGTCCTGGTTCAATCCTGGTTCAGTCCTGGTTCAGTCCTGGTTTAGTCCTAGTTTATTCCTGGTTTACTTCTGGTTTAGTCCTGGTTTAGAACTAAACCAGGAGTAACCTGGTTTAGTTCTGGTTTAGTCCTGGTTTAGTCCTGATTTAGTCCTGGTTTAGTCATGGTTCAGTCCTGGTTTAGTCCTGGTTTAGTCCTGGTTTAGTCCTGGTTTAGTCCTGGTTCACTTGTTACTAAACTCATGAGAAGTGAATCTCTCTGTAGTTTTCAAAGTAAACATGACAGACTCAAGCCTAAACTTGTCTCTTTGCTGCTGACAGAGCTAATCCTCCGTGAACATATTTAATCATGTTTTTAGTGTCACTCTGGTTTTCAGACTTTAGCCGTTTCTCTGTGATCACAGGCTCTTTTTGGAGAGTTTCAAAACTCACACACTTGGACTCGTCTCTGTCGTGCTCTGTGTTCACCAGGACTCTCCTCCTCATGTCCAGAACACACACACAGAGGCCCCGCCCCTGGTGTGAGGCCCCGCCCCCACTGTGAGGCCCCGCCCCCTTTGTGTGTGTGTGTGTGTGTATAGTGAGTGTGTTGTGTGTTACATTTGCTTTTGTGTGATTGTTGCTGTTCTTTTCTCTGTTCTGTCGACTATTTTACATCAAGCTGTCGAGGGACTGAAGATGGAAATGATCCACGTTGGCTATAATCTTTACATATTTACATTTTTAAATGTTCATTATTATGTGCTGTCACTCTACAAATCAATAAATAAGAATAAGACGAGAAAAAAGCATCTGAGGAACATAAAAATGTAAGATCAGATGTTTACCTGAACACTTCACCTCCAGACCCGAGGAAGAGGAAGAGGAGGATGAACCATAGACACAGTTTCTCACTGCAGACTTCTTCACACAGTCAGAAACGACCCCCCACACTGGACTCTGTGGAAAATCATCTCTCTCTTCTCCATAAACAGCAGAGCCACAGTCCAGGTGTCTGCAAACAGCAGCTGTGTTCTCCAGGACCCAGTCTTCATAGGGCTTCACCCGTCTCCACTCTCCTCTGTGTCTCAGCTCCACAGTCCCAGCACAGCGACTGGCCCCTCCCACCAGCCTGAGCGGTTCTGAACAGACAAGAGACAGAGGGAAGCCCCGCCCATTTACCTGAGCAGTGAGGCCCCGCCCCTTTACCTGAGCAGGTGAGGTTGACAGCGGCTCCAGAGGAGCAGGTCTCTGAGCCGGAGCGGGGACAGTCCATCAGAGCAGACTCATGGCCCTCACAGTGGAACGTCTGCTCCAGAGGAGAGAGCGCCCCCTGGAGGAGAGAAGGAGCCCCACAGCCCAGCTCCCTGCACAGCACCTCTGCCCCCTGCTGGTCCAAGGCCCCTTCACAGACCCAGGTCCAGGACTGGTCCCAGATCTGCACTGATCCTGAGCACAGACTGGGCCCCGAGACCAGACGCACCGAGTCTGTGGACACACATGTGTGACATCACCGCTCTGAGCCAATAGGACACACACAGGGCGGTGACATCACCGCTCTGAGCCAATAGGACACACACAGGGCGGTGACATCACCGCTCTGAGGCAATAGGACACACACACAGGGCGGTGACATCACCGCTGTCTGACTAATCCAGTCCTGGATTAGTCCTGGTTCAGTCCTGGTTCAGTCCTGGTCCAGTCCTGGTTTAGTCCTGGTTCAGTCCTGGTTCAGTCCTGGTTTAGTCCTTGTTATGGCTTTCTTTATTTTAAATCTTTATTTGTATTGTTATGGATCCTCTTGACCTAACCTTCATAATACTATCTGTTGTTATGTATAGGTGTGACTCTTGTTTGTGCATCTGGTGCCTCGAGCCACATCGATTAGACTAAACTGTCATGATTGTTTTGATGGTATAAATACATTGTACGTGTTTACATTTGTAGCTGAGCGCGAGACGACACTTTAGGGACAACGGCTCTTTGACAATTGTGCACAATTGATTCAATAAAACGGACTTCTTGATTTAAGACAACTTCTCTATTGATTTATATTTTTAAAGGTTTACTATTAGAAATTCCACAACATCCTGGTTTAGTCCTGGTTCAGTCCTGCTTAAGTCCTGCTTAAGTCCTGGTTTAGTCCTGGTTTAGTCCTGGTTTAGTCCTGGCTTAGTCCTGGTTCAGTCCTGGTTCAGTCCTGGTTTAGTCCCGGTTCAGTCCCGGTTTAGTCCTAGTTCAGTCCTGGTTTAGTCCTGGTTTAGTCCTGGTTTAGTCCTGGTTTAGTCCTGGTTCAGTCCTGGTTTAGTCCTTGTTTAGTCCTGGTTCAGTCCTGGTTCAGTCCTGGTTCAGTCCTGGTTTAGTCCTAGTTCACTTGTTACTAAACTTGTGAGAAGTGAATCTCTCTGTAGTTTTCAAAGTAAACATGACAGACACGAGCCTAAACTTGGCTCTTTGCTGCTGACAGAGCTAATCCTCCGTGAACATATTTAATCATGTTTTTAGCGTCACTCTGGGTTTCAGACTTTAGCCGTTTCTCTGTGATCACAGACTCTTTTTGGAGAGTTTCAAAACTCACACACTTGGACTCGTCTCTGTCGTGCTCTGTGTTCACCAGGACTCTCCTCCTCATGTCCAGAACACACACACAGAGGCCACGCCCCCTCTGTGTGTGTGTGTATAGTGAGTGTGTTGTGTGTTACATTTGCTTTTGTGTGATTGTTGCTGTTCTTTTCTCTGTTCTGTCTACTATTTTACATCAAGCTGTCGAGGGACTGAAGACGGAAATGATCCACGTTGGCTATAATCTTTACATATTTAAATTTTTAAATGTTCATTATTATGTGCTGTCACTTTACAAATCAATAAATAAGAATAAGACTAGAAAAAAACATCTGAGGAACATAAAAATGTAAAATCAGAAATTCACCTGAACACTTCACCTCCAGACTCCAGGAAGAGGAGAATGAATCATAGACACAGTCTCTCACTGCAGACTTCTTCACACAGTGATATGAGATTCTCCACACTGGATTCTCTGGAAAATCTTCTCTCCGTTCTCCATAAACAGCAGAGCCACAGTCCAGGTGTCTGCAAACAGCAGCTGTGTCCTCCAGGACCCAGGGTCTATAGGGCATCACCCGTCTCCACTCTCCTCTGTGTCTCACCTCCACAGTCCCAGCACAGCGACTGGCCCCTCCCACCAGCCTGAGCGGCTCTGAACAGACAAGAGACAGAGTGAGGCCCGCCCCTTTACCTGAGCAGTGAGGCCCCGCCCCTTT
>JAIEZT010001256.1:56357-82030 GCA_019594935.1 Periophthalmus modestus | reverse complement strand
GGGGGGAGTTCCCCCGTGGTCGTGATACATAAATTGACACCAAGAGAACTTTCAATGCGTCAGCTTCCGGGCTCTGAGAGGCGTAAAGGACGCTGAATATTTGTGTGGGCTAAGTGTTCGGATGAGCAGCACAGCAGACGCTGTTAGCCTCGCTGTTATTTAGAACCAGAGTGGAGGGCCCCACCACCCCCAACCACGTTGTTTTGTCTCTATGGGGTTTTTAATGTTGCTCCTTCATATATCTCGTTACACGCGGTCGCCCGGAAACCCTGAGGGGGTATGGGGCATAAAAGACACGGCCATGAAAGGTTAGACACGGAGAGGAGGACGTGGTGATCAGAGTGTGGCTATCTGGCGCCCCAAAAAACTCTCAACGAATGTTACCTTTGGCCAATTTGAGCTGCTAAAGTTACCGCTGGGCCGGGAGGACTAAAGTGGACAGTGAGATGGGAGGAGGTGGATTAATTTAAGGCCACACTTTGGAACATTCAAGGCAAAGCATCTCCATGGAGACAGGTTGGTAGTAAACCATTGATTGTATATATAAATGGACATAGTTAACCTGCTACCTGCTGTGTTCCAAACAGGAAAGTGAGGCGCACTTCCTGCTGTGTCTCTCTCTGTACTTGCGGGCTGTCAGACTTCGTCATTTTGGTTCTTAAATGTTCGTATTAACCCTTACATGAGCCTGGGGTTTTTATTTCACGTCTTTCTGTCTGTAAATTAACCATATGAAAAATTAATAACAGACACATCAGGTCCTTCTTTCCCCGAGATCGCGTCCTGCTAGCGTTAGCAACAGTGTTTGATTGACAGTGTTGCTAAGTTCCCTGCTAAAACCAGTGGTGTGGACGGCAAGGGGCGTTGCTGTTCCACAGCCTCTCTCCTGATTGGCTCCATAGTTGCTATGATACTCGGGGTCAGAACTGGGCAAATCGTCCCTGTACCTGCTCCAGCCTCGATGAGCTCATTTAGAGCTGAAGCTGTGGCGACGTCTCATCACTCATCACCTCTTTACACAGTCTGTGCGCTGAATCCAATGGCAGAAAAGTGTTCCATAGTGACCTTGAAAACAGCCTAGCGTAGCGTTAGCATTGGTTTAAATCAAGACTAAACAAACTTTTAATATCCAGACACATAGAGTCATTTGCATCCTCGACTTAGATAAACTCGTAAATTCTCTTTTCAGAATTGATTTTATTCAAACAAAATCCCGGCTCCATTAGCGTCGACTTTGCTTAAGGCAGAGGACATGATGATTGTAAAACAACAGTTTATCTCAGAACAAAGATTTACTGTCCAAATGTGGTGTGGGCACATTAGAAACGCAAAGTAATAAAACAAAACATTATCAGACTCAACAAATGTATTACGAGACTCTGGGGGACGGAGCAAACAGGCTGACGCGTGGCTGCGTGTGAAACAGCCTCAAGACGGTTCCATGGTTTATTTTAATGCACAAAAGGAAGGAACATTGGTGTTGCAAGAGTATTTTCATTATGATGTGAATAAATGGGATTTTATTCTCAAACTTTTAGTTTGTTTAACGCGTCGCAAGAAGCAGAATTCATGTTTTGTTTTTATTGTTGTAAAATGGATGCTTGAGTTGATTTTTAAACCATATTCATGAGCTGGATTTTTTTTTTTTTAAATCCTCCCTGTTCTTTTAAACTGTTCAGTTCAGATGTTTCTCCAGGTTCTAGTTGTTTTTCTTCTCATTGAGCCTCTGAAGTTGTATTGGGGACTGATTCATGTTCGAGTTTAATCTTTAATCCACTATTTTCAAGACACATTTGTCGATTTTGCCCCCAGTTAACCTCCACCCCTACACCCACAGTGACACGCCCACTGTGGACACGCCCACAGTGACACGCCCACACAGTGACACGCCCCAGTGAGACACGCCCACAGGGACCGACCTACTGAGACACGCCCACTGAGACACACGCCCACGTGAATCGCCCAGATGTGCCACTCCCTGTGTGTGTCAGATGCCCTCCCCCACTGGTGCCAGATGCCCTCCCTGTGGTGTGTCAGATGCCCTCCTTGTGTGTCAGATGCCCTCCCTGTGTGTGTCAGATGCCCTCTCTGTGTGTCAGATGCCCTCCCTGTGTTGTCAGATGCCCTCCCTGTGTGTCAGATGCCCTCCCTGTGTGTCAATGCCCTCCCTGTGTGTCCCCTCTGTGTTTAGTTTGTCAGTTCAGATTTCAGTTAATAAAATGTGAACTTTGAACAGAATCTTCCCCGTTGTTAAAACATAAAGTGAAAGACGATGGTTGTGAGATTGAGGAAGAGGAGCGGAGAAGAGGAGGAAGATGCCATAAATACTGAGAGAAGGACCTGGAGCAAAGCACAAAGTGTCCACTGCAGTGAAAGAGCCCTGGGAAAGATGTTCTACAGGCAAACTCTGTAGAAAGAAAGAGGGAGCGAGGAGAAGGAGAGAGGAAAACATAGAGAGAGGAGGAGAGGAGAGAGGAGAGGAAGAGGAGGAGAGGAGAGAGGAGGAGAGGAGGAGGAGAGGAGAGGAGACAAATCCACGAAGAGAGGATGGGACAGGAGAGGAGAAGAGGAGAGAGAGAGGAGAGGAGAGAGAGAGAGAGAGAGGAGAGAGAAGAGAGAGGAGATGGAGAGGAGAGGAGAGGAGAGAGGAGGAGAGGAGGAGAGGAGGCGAGGAGAAGAGGAGGTGGGAGAAGAGAGAGAGAAGAGAGAGGAAGAGGAGAGAGGAGGAGAGAGAGGAGATGAGGAGGAGGAGGTGAAGAGAGGAGGAGAGAGAGGAGATGAGGAGAGAGGAGGAGAGAGAAGGAGAGAGAGGAGAGGAGAGGAGAGAGGAGGAGGGAGAGGGAGAGAGGAGAGAGAGAAGGAGGAGAGAGAGGAGAGGAGAGGAGAGAGAGAGGAGAGGAAGAGAGAGGAGAGGAGAGAGAGAGAGAGAGAGAGAGGAGAGAAGGAGAGATGAGGAGAGGAGAGGAGGAGAGGGAGAGAGGAGGTGAAGAAAGGAGGAGAGGAGAGAGGAGGAGAGAGAGGAGATGAGGAGAGAGGAGGAGAGGAGAGAGAGGAGAGGAAAGAG
This sequence comes from Periophthalmus modestus, assembly GCA_019594935.1. Lineage (NCBI taxonomy): Eukaryota > Metazoa > Chordata > Actinopteri > Gobiiformes > Gobiidae > Periophthalmus > Periophthalmus modestus. The sequence goes on along the minus strand of JAIEZT010001256.1, from coordinate 78,966 downwards.
GAGAGGAGAGAGAAGAGAGGAGATGAGGAGAGAGGAGGTGAAGAGAGAGGAGAGGAGAGAGAAGAGGGGAGAAGGGAAGCGAGAGGAGAGGAGAGGAGAGGAGAGAGGAGGTGAAGAGAGAGAAGAGGGGAGAGGAGAAGAGAGAGGAGAGGAGAGAGAGGAGAGCAAATAGGAGGGGGAGTAAAAGGGAGAGTAGAGAGGGGAGGAGAGAGGAGAGGAGAGAGAGGAGAGAAGGGTAGTAAAGAGGAGAGGAGAGAGGAGGCAGGAGGGGCGAGGAGGAGGAGGCAGGACTTTTCTGGTGGAGCTGATGTAGCTTTGCCTGAAATGTTCCCAAGTCCAGCTTTTCTATCTCCATGGAGTCAAACAGGACATGCCACCAGGTCATGTCTGGTCTGTGGAGAGGCAAGCCCAAAACGACGCATGTCATCACGGTATTTTGGAGCAATGAACACACCTGTAATTCAATCAGTGATAGATGACAGTTTAATGCCACACTACAGAACATTCCAGGCAAAACACTAACATCTCCATAGAGACGACAGGTGACACCCCCCCTCTGGAAAAAATGACACGGTGCATTTTTATTTCAGTGCAGCGGTTTATACTTATATTTCTTCTTCCTGGTTAGAAATGAAGACACCGCACAAGGTCACTCCAGAACAGTTACATAGCAAACCGCCGTGTGCACAAGGCCAACGCTGGTGATACGAGGAGGAGCAGTACACAACACCTGAGAGCCCGCTCAGGGGTCAAAGGTCACACAAAATGTGTCTTATTCTGCACAAAGACTGTAGTTTAGACCTGTACAAACACACTCTGAAATGTGTCCAGATGCCCTCCCCGTGTGTCAGATGCCCTCCCCGTGTGTCAGAGATGCCCTCCCGCCTGTGTCAGATGCCCTCCCCGTGTGTCAGATGCCCTCTGTGTGTCAGATGCCCTCCCCTGTCCCCGTGTGTCAGATGCCCTCTCTGTGTGTCAGATGCCCTCCCCGTGTGTCAGATGCCCTGATGCCCTCCCCGTGTGTCAGATGTCCTCCCCCGTGTGTCAGATGCCCTCCCCACTTCAGTTTCATGTGTCAGATGCCCTCTCTGTGTGTCAGTGCCCTCCCCGTGTGTCAGATGCCCTCAGATGCCCTCCCCTGTGTGTCTTGTTTTACTTGTGTCAGTTCAGATCAGTCTTTGGTCAATTCTTCTTCTTCCTCTGTGTGTTTAAAACGTGACCTTTGACCTGTTGAACTCTACGACATTCATCAAAAACATATTTAACCAAACAAAAGCGTCATTTCGTGGCTCGTTGATGTGAACTCCTCGCTCCTGTGTGTATCCTGATGTAAAGAGCTTGACTCCATAAAGTCCTCGTCAGACGCGGCTGTGATGGATCCATTAATACTCGTTACATTTCATTCTGCTCACCTCATTTCCCTAATTTAGCGCACTTTAATTTTTAATTAGTCCGAGGTCGAGTGGAACAATCCCGTCTCCCTGGGCTCCGGTCTCTACACGGGGGTGAAGCATGAAATCTATTTTGGCTCCGAGTTCCCGTTTCTCGCTTGTAAAAAGGAAGTAGGTGTGTCTCCAAACAAAAACACACAACCGCGGGATTCTCAAGGTCGCTGGGATTATGCGAGAGGGTCTGGGCAGATTTGTACAAGCACGGGTGGGGCTGTTTGTGTAGCGTTCAGGTGGAGCAGATGGTGCAGTCATCCCTGTGTATCCACCATCGTATTATTCTTCATTAGCTTTAACCAAGTACTATGCTAACGTCCCGAAGCTAGTGCCGCTATGCTAATCAGGCTGTATCCGCGCAACAACCCGGGCGCCCGCAGCCCTGACATATGGACAGTCAAACTCCCCAGCCAACACAATGGAGACGCCGAGCCTTCGAGCTAATTTCAGAGCAAATTTACAATGTCTTTTTATAGACGTGGTGTAAGCGCGGCTATGGCTACAGTTCTCCAGACACAAAACAAACTGCACAACTGGTGAAGAGATCTGGAAATATACAAAAATTTAAGATGGTATTAAGTTATAACGACAAAATGAACAGTAAAAATGAAGTGCTCTGAGCCAGAACGAGCCCCGAGAGCCGAGAGGAGACGGAGCAGGTGGAGTTTTATGTAAACATCTAAGCCCTGAAGCTGTGGTCAGATGGAGCCGTGTTCTGCCCTTCTCCCTTTTAACATAATGGGTTTCTAAGCAGGGCGGATCAGGCTACAAAACCAAAGTCAGCTTTTTGATTAGATAATTGGAAATCTTAAACCAGCAACTACGAGCCTGAGGCGGAGGTGGACGTGAAGAGGGACGAGTGTTTCATAAACATGGAGAAGCAGCTTTCACCTGCTTCATGAGTCTGTTCAACTAACGGGGTCTGAAACTCAGCCAGAGAAAACTCTGTTAGATTTATCTGTTTGGAAGCTGCACCTGAGTCAGAGTTAGAGCTAGAACCAGAGTCAGAGTCAAAGCCAGAGTCAGAGTCAGAGTCAGAGTTAGAGCTAGAACCAGAGTCAGAGTCAAAGCCAGAGTCAGAGTCAGAGCCAGAGTCAAAGCCTGAGTCTGAGTCTGAGTCTGAGTCAGAGTCAGAGCCAGAGCCAGAGCCAGAGTCAGAGTCTGAGTCTGACTCTGAGTCTGAGTGCAGCTGCTGTTACCCGTCAGGACCAGAGGGGGCATCGCAGACCCCGGGGCCCGTCTCAAAATCTCCACCTGGACTTTTGCCGATATCGTCTGTTGTATCGGTTTGTTTTCGTTTGTATCTGTTTCACACGGGCACTTCCTCTGACAACGACGAGTGCCCAAGGACACAGCTACAGTGGTTAGCTCTGTGTGGAGTTTGCATGTTCTCCCTGTGTCTGGGTGGTGTTTGCATGTTCTTCCTGTGTCTGGGTGGTGTTTGCATGTTCTCCCTGGTCTGGGTGGTGTTTGCATGTTCTCCCTGTGTCTGGGTGGTGTTTGCATGTTCTCCTTGTGTCTGGGTGGTGTTTGCATGTTCTGCCTGTGTCTGGGTGGTGTTTGCATGTTCTCCCTGTGTCTGGGTGGTGTTTGCATGTTCTCCCTGTGTCTGGGTGGTGTTTGCATGGGGGGGAACACAGAAACACAGTAATGCCACCAAAAACTATCATTCTAACGGTGCACTTCCTGACTGTGTGGCAGTAGAAGGTGCACAGTGGAGTTTACAGTAAATCTGAGCTGCAGAAACACAAACAGAAACATCAGAGCCACGTTCGGTTCTCGCTCGTCATGAAATCTTAACATCGGCTTTAAGTTCCTCGACATTTTGAAGCCTCTTGTTCTGTTTGTGCTCTTTCATGTTTAAAGTCACTAAACTGCTCCTCTCTCCCTCTCTCTCGCCCTCTCTTCTTCTCTTTTTCTTCTTCTCTTTCTCTTACGCACACGCCTCTATTCCCAGAACGCCGCTTCTCCGAGCTCGTTTCCGTGAGCTTCAGACGCTGCAGGAGGCAAAGAGGAAGAGCGCTTTGGAGAAACGACTCTGAGAAATCTGTGAACAAAACGCCGTGACATAAACCCTTTTCCCCGTCTCCTCTTCATCTGTCACTCGCTCCGATCACATGGTACAGGCCTTTTCACAGCCGAGCTCTTCAATTCAACAGAGCGATTAAAGGAGGAGAGGAGGAGGGGAGGGGGAGAGGAGGAGGGGGGGAGGAGAGGAGGAGGAGAGGAGGAGGAGAGGAGGAGGAGAGGAGGAGGGGAGGAGGAGAGACGGGGAGGCGAGGGGGAGGCGAGGAGGAGGGGAGGGAGGAGGAGGAGAGGAGGAGGAGAGGGGGAGGAGGGAGGAGGGAGGAGGAGGAGGAGGAGGAGGAGAGGGGTAGGAGAGGAGGGGAGGAGGGAGGAGGAGGAGGAGGAGAGGGGGGAGGAGAGGGGGGGAGAGGAGGGAGGAGAGGAGGAGACGGAGGAGGAGGGAGGAGAGAGGGGAGGAGAGGAGAGGAGGGAGGAGGAGGAAGGAGGGGGGAGGAGAGAAGAGGTGAGGAGGAGAAGGAGGAGAGGAGGAGAGGAGGAGGAGGAGGAGGAGGAGAAGGGGCCGAGAGAAGGAGAGGAAAGGAGGGAGGAGAGGAGGGAGGAGGAGGGGAGAGGAGGGAGAGGAGAGGGGGAGGGAAGAGGGGGGGAGGGGAGGAAAGGAGGAGGAGGAGGGAGGAAGAGAGGAGGAGGGGGAGGGAGGGGGAAGGAGGGAGGAGGAGGAGGAGGAGCAGGAGGAGGAAGGAAGAGGAGGAGAGGGGAAGGAGGAGGGGGAAGAGGGAGGAGGAGGAGACGGAGGAGAGGGGGATGGGGAGGAGAGGGAGGAGGAGGGGAGGCAGGAGAGATGAGGAGGGGGAGGAGAGGAGAAGGGAGGAGAGGAGGAGGGGAGGAGGAAAGGAGGGAGAAGGAGGGAGAGGAGGAGGAGGAGGGGAAGAGGAGGAGGAGGGGAGAGGGGAGGAGGAGGGAGAGGAGAGGGAGGAGGAGGGAGGAGGAGGAGGGGGGAGGAGAGGAGGAGGAGGGAGGAGGAGAGGAGGAGGAGAGAGGAGGGGGGAGGAGGGGAGGAGGGGAGGAGGAGGAGAAGAGGGGAGGAGAGGAGGGATGGGAGAGCGGGAGGAGGAGAGAGGGGGAGGAGGGAGGGGGAGGAGGGAGGAGGGGTAGAGAGAAGAGGAGGAGAAGGGGGGAGAAGGAAGAGGAGGGAGGAGGAGAGGAGGAGGAGAGGGGGAGGAGAGGAGGAGGGGAGGAGGAGGAGGAGAGGGGGGAGGAGAGGAGAGAGGAGGAGGAGGGAGGAGGAGAGGAGGAGGAGAGGAGAGGGGAGGAGGAGGAGGAGGAGAGGGAAAGGAGGAGGAGAGGGGGAGGGGGGAGGAGGAGGGGAGGGGGGGAGGAGGGGAGGAGGAGAAGAGAGGGGGAGGAGGAGGGGGAGGAGAGGGGGAGAGGAGGGGGGGGAAGGAGAGAGGAGAGAGGGGAGAGGAGGAGGAGGGGGAGGAGGAGAGGAGGAGGAGAGGAGGAGGAGAGGGGGGGAGGAGGGGGAGGAGAGGAGAAGGGGAGGAGGAGGAGAGAGGAGGAGAGGGGGGGAGGAGGGGAGGAGAGGGAGAGGAGGGGAGGAGGAGGAGGGGGTAGGAGATGAGGAGGAGAGGAGGCGGAGAGGAGGAGGAGAGAGGGGGGAGGAGAGGGGAGAGGAGGGAGAGGAGGAGGAGAGAGAAGAGGAGAGGAGGAGAGGAGGAGGAGAGGAGAGGAGGAGGGAGGAGGAGGGAGGAGAAGGGGAGGAGAGGGGGAGGGGAGGAGGGGAGAGGAGGAGGCGAGGAGGAAGAGAGGGGGAGGAGAGGGGAGAGGAGAGGAGGAGGAGGGAGGAGAGGAGGAGGAGAGGAGGAGGGGAGGAGGGAGGAGGAGGGAGAGGGGGAGGAGGGAGAGGAGGGGAGGGAGGAGAGGAGGAGGGGAGGAGGAGGAGGGGGGAGGAGAGAGGGGGAGGAGAGGGGGAGGAGAGGAGGAGAGAGGAGAAGAGGACGAGGAGGAGAGGAGGAGAGAGGAGGGAGGAGGGAGGGGGAGGGGGGAGAAGGGGGAGGAGAGGAGGGAGGGGAGGAGGAGGAGAGGAGGAGAGGAGGAGGAGAGGAGGAAGAGGAGGGGGAGGAGAGGGGAGGAGAGGAGGAGGAGGGAGGAGGAGAGAGGGAGGAGGGAGGAGGAGGGGAGGAGGAGGAGAGGGGGAGGAGGGGAGGAGGACAGGAGGAGGAGAGGAGGAGGGGAGGAGGAGGAGAGGGGGAGGAGAGGGGGAGGAGAGGAGAAGGGAGGAGGAGGGAGAGGAGGGGAGAGGGGGAGGAGAGGAGGAGGAGGGGAGGAGGAGGAGAGGGTAGGAGATGAGGAGGAGAGGAGGAGGAGGGAGGGGAGAGAGAGGGGGAGGAGAGGGGGAGGAGGAGAGGAGGAGGAGAAGAGAGGAGGAGGGAGGAGAGGAGGGAGAGAGGAGAGGAGGAGGGGAGGAGGAGGAGAAGGGGAGGGAGAGGGGGAGGGGAGGAGGAGGAGGAGGAGGGAGGCGAGGAGAGGAAGAGAGGGGGAGGAGAGGGGGAGGAGAGGAGGAGGAGAGGAGGAGGAGAGGAGGAGGAGAGGAGGAGGGGAGGAGGAGGAGAGGGGGAGGAGGGGAGGAGAAGGAAAGAGAGAAGGAGAGGAGAGGGGATGGGAGAGGGGAGGAGGAGGGAGGAGCGGGAGAGGAGGGTGGGGAGGGAGGAGGAGGAGAGGAGGGGTAGAGAAGAAGAGGAGGAAAGGGGGAGAAGGAAGAGGAGAGGAGGAGGAGAGTCCTGGTTGAGTCCAGTAGGTTCACACTGGTCCACAGTTTTGTCCTCGTCTTGTCTTATTCTTGTGAAACAGAGACACTTCAGTATAAACAGATTCAGGAAAAGAGTCATTTCTGGGTTTGTTGATCATAAACCACAGCACTGATCTAAAATAGTGGGCGGAGACAGGGGGTAGGTGAAAACTGAAATTTTCTGAAGACTCACGCCTTAAAATCAAGACAATATAGGATTATTCAAACATGTACAAACCAGTTTAAACACGACTTTGAGTAAAATAATCAAACACACTGAGCACTGCACTGCACTGACATGGTTAAAATAGTAAATTCATGTACTAAAAATCAACTATTTCATGTTATTCAGGCTCATGGAACAACATAAGTTCAGTTGAAATCGTTGCATAAATTTCCGCATTTAAACCCTCAGCAGCGGCGTCTTGATCACATTAAGATTAAGATGTGAATGGTGGCGTCTAACAGCCTTTAAAAGCCCGCTCCTCCATCAGGGCGCTGCTGTGGCCTGCTGCTAATTGTGTTATTTCTTCTGATTTCTCCTCCTCACCTCTTCCATAATAACCGTTACATGTTCTATTAAAATGGCCGCCCTCCTCCCTGCCCGTAATCGAGGCTCGGGAACATTACGAGCCGCGCCAGCTCAAATTAGCGCTTGACCCGCTGCCTCTAAATGGGTGGGATGGAGCTTACAGCGAAACAGGAGAGAGTGGGACCCGGCGTTGGGGCGAAGTGTCTCTGTTCTTATGTGAGCACGATCGTTAGCATCATGTAGAGCGTTTTAAAATGACACAATATCCAGTAAGCAACGGGTCTAAAGCACAGACTTATGTAAATGGACATAGCTAAGCTGCTAGCCATGTTACGAATAGAAAGTGATCGTGGGCACGGTTCCAGCTCCATCCACTCTGGCTCCAATTCACTTTCTATTGAAAAACTGTGTCTCGTCTCTTTGTAACTGCTGCTGTCAGACTCGTCATTTTGGTCTTAAATGTTTGTATTAACATGATCCTGGGGTTTTTATTTCGCTATTGTGTTCGTGAATCAAACGATGAACATTAATAAAAACCCGCTTCATGCTAAAGCAGCGGTGCTAGCCTCAGTGAGCTTCATTTGGAGCCGAGCGCTGTGTGTGACGTCCGCTTCTTTACACAGTCTGTGGATCTAAGTCTTAAAAATCAAAGCACTTCATTTTTACTCCTTGATCTGCTCGTTTTACAAATGTTTTGACATTAACTTGAGTAAATATGTGTGTCTGTGGTGAATCGTGGTCTTGTATAATTCCTCGTTTCCGCCTGGCTCTGCTCTCACACTCCGGGCTCTGTTGACTCTGTTTCACACAGTCTTAAGCTGGTCGTGACCTTTTTAAGCCGCGCAGCCACTCAGAGTCCGAGTCCGAGCCCGGCCGGAGATTTTCCGCTCAAATCCAACGTTTTACGGAAGTTTTGACTGGGAGAGAGATAGTTTCGTGTGAATGTGGCCACGCGGGGCTCGGATCAGAGGGTGAAGGGTTCAGACTGAACCTCAGACAGACACGAGGGACGCTCACGCAAAGAACAACTCTGTCAAGTCAAAGCGCGAGGAAACGGCACAAAATACTCAACTTCTGTCTGGTATTTGAGTAACCTGAGCCGTGGATTTATAAAACACTTTAAAAAACACCCACAGCACTTTACACTCCACAGCATCCCGTCACTCCTCTCTCATTTACTCCTGTAGCCACCGCCGCCCTGGGACAGACTGACAGAAGTGAGGCTGCCGATCTGCGCCGTCAGCCCCTCCCACCACCGACACTCACGCACACATCACGTTCATTCTATGAACCAACGATATGCACCGATCCAAGCGGGAATCAAACCCCCAACCACAGGACCCATGTGGACAAGCGCTCTTGATCTTTGTCGCCCTCTTGTCTCCTCCTGTCACCCCCTGTTTCCTCCTTTTTCCCTCTGTCTCCCCCTGTCTCCTCCTGTCGCCCCCTCTCTCCTCCTGTCTCCTCCTGTCTCCCCTGTCTCCTTCTGTCCCCCCTGTCTCCTCCTGTGTCCCCCTGTCTCCTCCTGTCTCCCCCTGTCTCCTTCTGTCACCCCCTGTCTCCTCCTGTGTCCCCCTGTCTCCTCCTGTCGCCCCATGTCGCCCCTTGTCTCCTCCCGTCTCCTCCTCTCGCTCCCTGTCTCCTCCTGTCGCCCCTTGTCTCCTCCCGTCTCCTCCTGTCGCCCCATGTCTCCTCCCATCTCCCCCCTGTCGCCCCCTGTCACCCCCTGTCACCCCATGTGTCCTCCTGTCTCCTCCTGTCACCCCCTGTCTCCTCCTTTCGCCCCCAAAATAAGTCCACTATGTGCTGTCTGCCTCTAATTATGAAGCCTTTTATTGTTTAGATAATCAGGAAGTGCGTGGTTAGCTTTCTAGTTGCTGTCAGCTTTACCCTCATAGCAAACATCTGGTCTCTGGTGCTTTTAAACTCATCATGGTGAATGACTAGAACACTCAGAAAGCACATGGTGAGTGAGGAGTAACTCGGGACGATACTTCTGTTCGGAAAATCATTAGTTTTGTCAGATTTAGAATTTTTTAACACGTTTTAAATTCAAAATAAAATCAAAAATCACTTTTTACATATTTCACACAAAGATCAAAGACGCCGAGGCCTGAGCAATCGATCCGAAACGAGTCGATCTGAGCCAGTAACAACCAGGAAGAAAGAGAGAAGGAGGTGTGGAGAGAGGGAGAGGAGGAGGAGAGGAAGACGAGAGACAGAGAAGGAGGTGTGGAGAGAGGGAGAGGAGGAGGAGAGGAAGACGAGAGACAGAGAAGGAGGTGTGGAGAGAGGGAGAAGATAGTGAAGAGGTGGAGAGGAAGAAGAGAGACAGAGAGGAGGGAGGGAGAGAGCTTAGAATGATGGGAAGAAGAGGAGGAGAACAGAGAGAAAAGGGAAGGAGAGAGGCTAGAAAGGAGAGAGGGATGGAGAGATAAGAGGGAGAAAGACCGGAGAGGCCACGCAAAGAGTGAGACAGGAAAAGAAGACAGGAGAGAGAGACAAAGAGAGAGAGAAAAAGAGGTAACGCCCCTTCCCGCCCACACCACTGGAGCGGGCGCTTAGCAACGCTGTCAATCAAACCTGTTGCTAACGCTAACAGGAGCGACGTCGAGGAAAGAAGGACCTGATCTGTCTGTTATTAATGTTCATATGTTGATTTACAGACACAATAGTGAAATAAAAATCCCAGGATCATGTCGAGGGTTAATACGAACATTTAAAACCAAAATGAGTCTGACAGCAGCAGAGAGAGACACAGTTTTTACACAGACAGTGAACGAGAGTCGATGGAACCAGAAGTGCACACGGTCACTTCCTGTTTGGAGCTCGGTGAGTAGCAGCTCCGTCTGTTTGTCTCAGTCTGTGGCCACAAACACATCACGACTCGTGTCCTTCCTCTGTGACAAAAATCCTCCGTGAGACGTTCACTGACCCTGTGAATAAAAACGCTTTTGTGTCCGGCCACGTCTCCAAACTCATGATTTCAATCGCCCCCGAACATCGACCGGGACGACGCTGCGGTCGAGTGTCTGACCAACAGACGACAGACAAAAGAGAAGGATCACACAGAGAGAAAGACTGACAAGAGAGGGCTCACAGAAAGAGGAGAGGAGAGAGAGAGGAGAGGAGAGGAGAGAGGGGTCATAGAGAGAAAGACTGACGAGAGAGGGATCACAGAAAGAGGAGAGGAGGAGAGAGAGGAGAGGAGAGGAGAGAGGGGTCATAGAGAGAAAGACTGACGAGAGAGGGATCACAGAAAGAGGAGAGGAGAGAGAGAGGAGAGGAGAGGAGAGAGGGGTCATAGAGAGAGAGGAGAGGAGGAGGAGAGAGAGAGGAGAGGAGAGGAGAGAGGAGAGAGAGGGGTCATAGAGAGAAGAGAGGAGAAGGAGAGAGAGGGATCACACAGAGGAGAGGGAGAGAGAGAGAGAGAGAAAGCCTGACAAGAGAGGGATCACAGAAAGAGGAGAGGAGAGAGAGAGAGGAGAGGAGAGAGGGGTCACAGAAAGAGGAGAGGAGGAGGAGGAGAGAGAGATGAGAGAGGAGAGAGAGAGGGATAGAGAGAGAAGAGAGGAGGAGGAGAGAGAGAGGAGAGGAGAGGAGAGAGGGATCACAGAAAGAGGAGAGGAGGAGGAGGGAGAGAGGAGAGGACAGAGGGAGAGAGAGGGGTCATAGAGAGAAGAGAGGAGGAGGAGAGAGAGGGATCACACAGAGGAGAGGGAGAGAGAGAGAAAGACTGACAAGAGGGGGATCATAGAGAGAGGAGAGGAGGAGGAGAGAGAGAGGAGAAGAGAGAGGGAGAGAGAGGGGTCATAGAGAGAAGAGAGGAGGAGGAGAGAGAGAGGGATCACACAGAGGAGAGGTAGAGAGAAAGACTGACAAGAGAGGGATCACAGAGAGAGGAGCGGAGGAGAGGAGAGAGAGGGGTCATAGAGAGAAGAGAGGAGGAGGAGAGAGAGAGGGGGATCACACAGAGGAGAGGGAGAGAGAGAGAAAGACTGACAAGAGAGGGATCACAGAGAGAGGAGAGGAGGAGGAGAGAGAGAGGAGCGGAGAGAGAGAGAGGGGTCATAGAGAGAAGAGAGGAGGGGGAGAGAGAGATAGGGATCACATGGAGGAGAGGGAGAGAGAGAGAAAGACTGACAAGAGAGGGATCACAGAGAGAGGAGAGGAGGAGAGGAGAGAGGGGTCATAGAGAGAAGAGAGGAGGAGAGAGAGAGGGGTCATAGAGAGAGGAGGAGGAGAGAGAGAGAGAGAGAGAGAGAGAGAGAGAGGAAGCACGCGGAGGAGAGGGGGAGTAGAGGCGGAGGACAGACAGGGATCACACGGAGGAGAGAGGGAGGAGAGAGAGGAGTCATAGAGACAGGAGAGGGTTTCCATGGAGGAGAGGGGGAGAGAGAGAAAGCGGCAAGAGTGATAAAAGGAAATGAGGAGGGGGAGATAGACAGGTGAGAAAAGGAAAGAATACAGACCAGAAAGGAGAGAGGGATAGAGAGACAAGAGGGAAAAAGTAGAGAGACAATAGACGGGGCAAGGAGTGAGAGAAAGGAGACAGGAGAGAGAGAGAAAGAAAAGCAGAGAGAGACAGATTGAAAGGTCAGGTTTAACTGCAGATAAACTTCTCTCATAATGTCACTGAGGCTCAACACCTTCTGCTGTGACACTTTACAAAAAAATAAAGGAAAAAAAAACATGAATGAGACTCCGCCCCTTCTCCCCTCTCAGACCTCCAGGTCCCGCCCACTTTAGCAGCTCTATTACAAACGTGATTGTGGGCGGAGCTTAGCCGTTTAATCCACTTTAAATTTCCTTTTTGTGCCACATTGGCTGAACATAATCGACACCACAGTCACTTTCACCTCTGAACACATCTCTCCTCACTCCACGAAATCAGAGATCAGCCGTCGCAAAAACTCTCTCTGCTTCTGGGATTTGAACGAGTCAGAATAAATGAGGTCAGCGGCTCCGCTTACGGCTCCTCGTTGAAGAGCCGTCCCGGTTTAAGTCCCGGGTCTGTATCACACACGGAAGTAACAAAAGAACAGCCAGGATCCTTCAAACAGCAGCCTGCGGCCACAAGTCTGGAGGAGCAAAGGAGGAGGAGCAGAGAGAGAGGGAGGCACGGAGGAACAAAGGAGGAGGAGCAGAGAGCGCGGGAGGCACGGAGGAACAAAGGAGGAGGAGCAGAGAGCGAGGGAGGCACGGAGGCACGGAGGAGCAAAGGAGGAGGAGCAGAGAGCGAGGGAGGCACGAAGGAGCAAAGGAGGAGGAGCAGAGAGCAAGGGAGGCACGGAGGAACAAAGGAGGTGCAAAACATCTGAGAGTTTATCTGAGCTGTGACTGACAAAGAAAAGCAGTTTGTTTTATGATCTAATGTTTCCTCACATAATCAGACCTGGAGATGTGTGTCATTCACGTTTAACACACAAACTCTGCACATTTAGAGTTCTTCTCTCAAACTGAAAACACTCTGTTCCACCTTGTGATGTCATCGTGTGGTAATACCGGAAGTGCTCCACTGTTTTAAACTCCACACACCTTCGCTAGAATCATTTGGACCATTTCAATCTACTACTGAACTAAAGATAAAAGGAGCTGTCAAGTTGAAAACTACCACTTCATGACATCACAAGGTGGAACGTCTCATTTTGAGCTTTGGAGATGTTACAGACTAATACTAAAGTGTTTCTCTGACTCTCTCTGACTCTCTGACTTAACGCTACAAGAGTCAGTTATCAGACGTGGGACCTTTAAGGGAATCAGACTCTCAAACCAGAGAATCATCTGGAGCGGCTCTCACTCGTATCTCATGCTTCAGACCAATCACAGAGCAGCATTCTGCTTTGGGCGGAGCCAGAGATGAAGCGTCTACAAATCAAAACAGACGTGGCCGTTTGCTCAAACTTCAGTTTGAGCCAAAACACTGAGCATTTTGTTGAGAAAAACATCCATGTCTGTGTTTTTGTCTCATCTGGATGTAACAACAGTTTGATCCAATCAGATTCAGAGTCAAATATCCGTCATGGCGTCCCTCCTTCTCCGGATCTATTTCCTTTCAGATGGACAATGCACCGCTCACTCAGAGCTGCTCGTGTAAACAGTGTGAAGTGTTTTATGAGGGAAATATACGGAGACTCCACCAGGCCGAGTTTCATCTGTAAATGATTAAACTGTCAAACTGTCCATGAGAAAAGTTCCAGAGTGCCCCTTTAATGTCACAGAAGTTGTGAGTGTGAGCCGTGTCCCCGTTTTACCTCTAAATGTTCCACCCCAGGACGGAGCGCTCGCTGCGTCAGATTTCACCTTATTTACATAGACAAAGTCACACTGAGCCCACACGGACAGGAGGACAGGAACATACACACACACACACACACATATATACACACACACACATACACACACACACACACATGTACATATACACACATATATATACATATACACTCACACATACACACATATATACACACATATACACACACACATATACACACATATACACACACACATATACTCACACATACACACACACGGAGAGGAGGACAGGAACATACACACACACACACACACACACACACATACACATACATACAGGAAGTGCTCCACTGTGTTTTTAAACTCCACACACCTTCACTAGAATCATTTCAATCTCTACTGAACTAAATGTAAAAGGAGCTGTTACCTTGAAAACTACCACTTCATGACATCACAAGGTGGAACAGCATTTTGAGCTCTGGAGATGTTACAGACTAATAATAAAGTGTTACTCAAACATGTGAATGAAACAAAACACAACTCCAGGTCTGATTTGAGGAGCTTTATAACACAGTTCAAATGTTCACCACAGACACAGCGAATAAAGGGTCCACAACGCAACATGTGACCTTTGACCTCTGTAAGGGCAGAATCTTTCCTACAGTGAGAGTCTGAGCTGGGGCTGAGTGCAGCATGGGCCGTAAAAAAATGAATTCTCATGATATTTGAGTTCACAAACTTCCCAGAATCCTTCTTGAGATACACCCGCAGTGAGGTTAAACGGGCTGACCAATCACAGAGCAGCGTCGAGGTGAAGCGCCCAAACAAAACGATGGTGACGCCCCCAGACAAACTTCAGCCGATTTCAGCAGCTCAGCTCATCAGACACTTCACACTTCACACTGTGATTGGTTAAATCCACCTGTCAGTCACTCAGAGCATGACGGAGGCGGACCAATAGGAGGAGGGGGCGGGGAAAATACGACTGTGTTAAACAGAAGCACTGGACACGACACAATGACCCGACCGTGGGCTTAGATCACAGATTACACACTCCACACCTCCTTCCACACTTTCCCTTCCTCCTGTTCTTCCTCCTGTTTCTATTTATGTCGCTGCTCGTCATCCTGAGACTCGCTCCAATCTCCGCCGTGTCCTGTGGGTCCTGGGAGCGAGGGATGGGACCAGCGTTCATCAGGAGTGTTTCATCACCTTTTCTCCAGACTAAAGATGTAAGTCTCTCCACCTGACCTCCTGCACCGTCTCCCCCTCTCCCACACTCTTCCTCTCTCCCTCTCCCACCCTCCCTCTGCCCTCTCTTTTCTCTTTCTGCCCCCTCTCTACTCCTTTCCACGACCCCTCCCTCTCTTATCCTCCTTTCCCCTCTCTTCTTCTCCCTTTCTCCTGACCCTCCGATCCTCTCCTCCCCCTCTCTTCTCCCTCTTCTTCTCTCCCCCTTTACCCCCCCCCCCCCCCACTCGCCCAACACGATCCCTCTCTCCTCTCTGTTAGAGGTATGTGTCTGTGTCTCGCACCCCTCCGTCCTCTTCCTGACAAACACTCAGTGTCTCAGTGGAGCAGCTCTGGTTATTCTCACCTTAGAATGAGGCTCAGACCGACAGACAGTCCCCCCACGTCCCCCGCAGTCCCCCGCAGTCCCCCCCCACAGTCCCCCGCAGTCCCCCACAGCCCCCCGCAGTCCCCCGCAGTCCCCCCGCAGTCCCCACAGTCCCCCGCAGTCCCCCGCAGTCCCCCGCAGTCCCCCACAGTCCCCCACAGTCCCCCACAGTCCCCCACAGTCCCCAGGTGAGACAGCGGACAGTCCCCCACAGTCCCCCACAGTCCCCCAGGTGAGACAGCGGACAGTCCCCCACAGTCCCCCCACAGTCCCCCGCAGTTCCCGCAGTCCCCCGCAGTCCCCACAGTCCCCCGCAGTCCCCCGCAGTCCCCCACAGTCCCCCGCAGTCCCCCGCAGTCCCCCAGGTTAGACAGCAGACAGTCTCCCACAGTCCCCCAGGTGAGACAGCAGACAGTCCCCCACAGTCCCCCACAGTCCCCCACAGTCCCCCACAGTCCCCCACAGTCTCCCACAGTGTCCCTGAAATAAATAAATAAATAAAAATAAACAGTCCCCCAGGTGAGACAGTAGACAGTCCCCCACAGTCCCCCAGGTGAGACAGTCCCCCAGGTGAGACAGTCCCCCAGGTGAGACAGTGGACAGTCACACTCACTTAGTTCACTTCTTTATATGTCTGTGGTTCTGTCTCAAGTCGCAGATGGAAATGGAGTGACCAGACTCCCTCTGTATAAAAAGTATGGCCGAGGTGCCTAAGAGCTGGTTTAGTCTTGGTTTAGACCTGGTTTAGACCTGGTTTAGTCCTGGTTTAGACCAGGAACAATGAATTTTTATAAAGACTAATCAGACACATTTTGTTCAACTAAGACTGCATCAATCGATTAATCGAAGGGTCCTCAAAATGGCGCCTATAAACAGAAGACTGACTCCCACGATCCAGAACAAAGGTGATTTTGTCGTGTGTGGCCCAGTGACTTCTGGGAAATGTCCACTCTGCCTCCTCTTCCCTGAGCCCCTGTTATCGGGTTATCAGGTCGCCCCCTGCTGTCTCTCTGAGGGACTCTCTGCTCTGACCCCGGCATTATCCCACCTTAGAAAGGAACGTCACTCTTTTACCCACAATCCCCCTGGTGTCCTCTGTGAGGTCATTCTGTTGTGATGGGGCACGGAGCAAGGACACAGCACCGACCTGTTGTACTCGGCTTTACCCCCCGAAGGAGGGAGAGAGGGAGAAAGAGGAGGAGGAGGGGGAGAAAGAGAGAGAGGGGAGGTAGAGAGGAGGTAGAGAGAGAGGACAGAGAGAAACAGGAAGAGAGAGAGAGGACAAGGAGGGGGAGAAAGAGAGAGAGGGAAGGTAGAGAGGAGGTAGAGAGAGGTGAGAGAGAGAAACAGGAAGAGAGAGAGAGGAGAAGGAGGGGGAGACAGGAAAGGGATAGAGCAGGGAGGAGAGATAGACAGAGGGGGAAGGGAGAGAGAGACACAAGGAAAAAGAGGGAAAGAAAGAGGGAAGAGAAGGAGAAAAAAGGAGGGGGAAGGAAAAAGTGTGATGGGGGAGAGAAAAGAGAGAGGAAATGGGAAAGAGAGAGAGGAAGAAGAGGGAGGGGAGTGGGAGAGAGAAAGGAGGAAAAAACAGAGAGATACAGAGAGAAAAAGTAAGGGAAAGAAAGAGAGGGAGAGAGGAGGAGAAAAGATGAGAGAGGGAGAGAAAGAGAGAGAAAGAGGACGGGGAGAAAGAGAAAGAGTTAGGAGAGAGACCTTAAGAGAAAGAGAGATAACGAGGGAATAGAGAGAAAGAAAGCTGGACTTAAGAGAGGGAGGGATAGTGAGAGGGGGAGGAGAGAGAGAGAGAGAGAGAGAGAGAGAGCAGGAGAAATAAACAGTGAGAGAGAGAGAAAGAGAGAAGGAAGGAGGAGAATGAGGAAGGGAGACCGAGAAGTCCCAGACACATCCTCCAGCTCCTCCAGCTCCTCCAGGGGCCTAGAACGTTCCCAGTTCAGACGAGAGACATAGTCCCTGCAGCGTGTGGAGGAGCAGCGGCTCTACTCCGAGCTCCTCCTGTGTGACTCAACTCCTCAGTCTGTCTCTGAGAGAGCGCCCGGACGTTCTCTTCATAACCACAAACTGCAGAGTGGAGCAGACTTTTAGCGTTATGTCTATAGTAAATATACGCTGCTCAAAAAATGTGAGGAACCCTCTTTAATCAGAATATATCAACCATCAGTCAGACGTGTGGGATTTTGATGTGGTCGGTTCAGAAGCTCGGGGGCTGTTAATCAGTTTCAGCTGTTAATGAAATAAACAACAGCTGCACTAGAGGCAACAGTCAGACAGCCCCAAAACAGGAATGGTTTTCCAGGTTGATGGAAACTGGTGTTTTTCCCTCCTCATCTCTTCCGGCAGATTTTTTTACTGACTGACTTTTTCCTTTAGTTTGGATCAACATTCCTGATGCATGGTGCGGTTCCTGGAGGCTGCAGAGGTGGCACAAGTGGCCCAACTCCTCCAGGATGGCACATCAATATGTGCTGCTGCAGGAAGGTTTGCTCTGTCTCCCAGCACAATCTCAAGAGCATGGACTAGATTCCACGAGACAGTTAGTTACTCCAGGAGAGCTGGGCAGGGTCGTAGAAGGTCCTCAAACCCTCGGCAGGATCGGTATCTGCTCCTTTGTGCAGGAGGAACATGATGAGCACTGCTAGAGCCCCACAGAATGACCTCCAGCGGGACACTGGTGTGAATGTTTCAGAAACAGACTCCATGAGGTGGCCCGAGGGCCTGATGTCCTGTAGTGGCCCCTGTGCTCGATGCCCAGCACCAGAGCGTTTGATTGGCATTTGCTATAGACCACCAGAATAGGCAAGTGCACCACTGGTGTCCTGTGCTCTTCACCGATGAGAGCAGGTTCAACCTGAACACATGCGACACACGTGAAAGGGAGAACATCATGCTGCCTCCAACATCACTGAGCCTGACGGGTTTGGTGGTGGGTCAGTGATGGACTGAGCTGTTTGGTGGTGGGTCAGTGATGGTCTGAGTGGTTTGGTGGTGGGTCAGTGATGGTCTGAGGTGGTTTGGTGGTGGGTCAGTGATGGTCTGAGGTGGTTTGGTGGTGGATCAGTGATGGTCTGAGGTGGTTTGGTGGTGGATCAGTGATGGTCTGGGGAGGCATATCTCTGGAAGGACGCACAGACCTCTACAGGTTAGATAATGGCACCTGACACCATTAGGTTTAGGGATAAAATCCTTGGACCAACTGTCAGACCCTGTGCTGGTGCAGTGGGACCTGGGTTCCTCCTGATGCTTGACAAGGCCTGACCTCAAGTAGCCAGAGTCTGCAGGCAGCTCCTGGAGGATGAAGGTATTGATACCATTGACTGGCCTCACGTTCACCTGACCTAAACCCAACAGAACACCTCTGGGACATATTCGGTCCATCCGGCGCTGCCAGGTTGCTCCTCAGACTGTCCAGGACCTCAGTGATGTCCTGGTCCAAATCTGGGAGGAGATCCCCCAGGACACCATCCGTCGCCTCATTAGGAGCCCCACCGTCGTCAGGCACAAGCACATGGAGGCCACACTCACTACTGAGGATCATTCTGAGCTGCTATAATGACATTTTGGCAAAATAGCCCCATCTGCTGCATCATTTTTTCAGTTTTATTTGTGGGTGTCTTTGGTTTAACCCTCTGTAGGGAGATCATTTTCATTTACATAAAATCATGTGGTCTCCTTTTGTTGCTAATAAATGACTTTCTCATTATTAGTAAATAAATTCTAGATTATTTTTTCCTTCATTTAGATCTAATGTGTTTTCAAAGTGTTCCTCGAATTTTTTTGAGCAGTGTATTATGAAGCTTTGGGTAACGACAAAAAGAACAGCAGATGGACTGGATTAAAGTGACTGCACTGTATTATAGTACTTTTCTCATAGTACTTGTATTATAGTACTTTTCTTATAGTACTTGCATTATAGTACTTTTCTTATAGTATTTGTATTATAGTGCTTGTATTATAGTACTTTTCTTATAGTACTTGTATTATAGTACTTGTATTAAAAGTGGCTATGACTTTATCTACAGAGCAGCATATGGACAGAAGTTACTACTTTTAGGTTGTCTTGATATTTTAAATCAGTCTGTTGAGCTTGTGTATCTATGTGGATCATTCTGTTATAATTTACACATTTTAAATCACAATGTTCACCTAAAACCACTTCAGAAAAGAAACAAGTCCACTGTCTTCCACGTTAGAAAACTGTGGTGTCTAGTGGAGCTGACGTCGCCATAAACGTCGTCACAACAAAGTGCCACATGTCGGCGCCCCCTATGGACAGAGCACATCACACTAGAGAAGCACATTTTTTACATTTGTACCGAAATGACGATGCAACACTGACGAATCCTACGAGTATCAACGATTAAGAAAATCAAAGTGGAGAAGGAAGTGTGACATCACAGTGGGCGTGTCACAGTGGGCGTGTCACAGTGGGCGTGTCACAGTGGGCGTGTCACAGTGGGCGTGTCACAGTGGGCGTGTCACAGGGGTAAATTGACAAAATGGCGTCTTGAAAATAGTGGAATAAAGATTAAACTCAAACATGAATCACTCCAAATACAACTTCAGAAGAAAAATGAGAAGAAACGACGAGAACCTGGAGAAACATCTGAACTGAACAGTTCGAAGAACAGGGAGGATTTAACAAGAAAACACCTTGTTTCTGGTTTTTGTATCACACTAAATGGGCATTAGACTGAATCAAGTGCAGAAATCTCTGTATATTTATTTGAAAGTTTATTTTTTTAATCAGCTCTTTTGCAGCTTTAATATATTCATTATTCAGAATGTTCATCTCTAAAACAACAAAAGCTAAAAATACAAACAGTGGCCAGACCTCATGTTCCATACAAATATATCAAGTTATGCAGTGACTTACGAGCCAGAGGCAGCAAAAGTCTCGTAAATAAAGAGTTGAAAGTATCGAAACAAGGGCAGGAATCGATACTAAAAAAGTCCCAGTGACAGAAATGACTCTTTCCTGAATCTGTTTCTACTGATGTGTCTCTGTTTCACAAGAATAAGACACAGACGAGGATAAAACCATGAACCAGGACTAAACCAGGACTAAACCGGGACTAAACCAGGACTAAACCTGGACTAAACCAGGACTGAATCAGGTCTAAACCAGGACTAAACCAGGACTAAACCAGGACTAAACCATGAACTAAACCAGGACTAAACCGGGACTAAACCAGGACTAAACCAGGACTGAATCAGGACTAAACTAGGACTAAACCAGGACTAAACCAGGACTAAACCAGGACTAAACCAGGACTAAACCAGGACTAAACCTGGACTAAACCAGGACTGAATCAGGACTAAACTAGGACTAAACCAGGACTAAACCAGGACTAAACCAGGACTAAACCAGGACTAAACCAGGACTAAACCAGGACTAAACCAGGATTAAACCTAGATTAAACCAGGACAAAACCGGGACTAAACTGGGACTAAACCAGGATTAAACCAGGACTAAACCAGGATTAAACCAGGATTAAACCAGGACTAAACCAGGACTAAACCAGGACTAAACCTAGATTAAACCGGGACTAAACCGGGACTAAACTGGGACTAAACCAGGATTAAACCAGGACTAAACCAGGATTAAACCAGGATTAAACCAGGACTAAACCAGGACTAAACCAGGACTAAACCTAGATTAAACCGGGACTAAACTGGGACTAAACCAGGACTAAACCAGGACTAAACCAGGATTAAACCAGGACTAAACCAGGACTAAACCAGGACTAAACCAGGACTAAACCAGGACTAGACCAGGATTAAACCAGGACTAAACCAGGACTAAACCAGGATTAAACCAGGACTAAACCAGGACTAAACCAGGACTAAACCAGGACTAAACCAGGATTAAACCAGGATTAAACCAGGACTAAACCAGAACTAAACCAGGACTAAACCAGGACTAAACCAGGACTAAACCTAGATTAAACCGGGACTAAACCGGGACTAATCTGGGACTAAACCAGGATTAAACCAGGACTAAACCAGGATTAAACCAGGACTAAACCAGGACTAAACCAGGATTAAACCAGGACTAAACCAGGATTAAACCAGGATTAAACCAGGACTAAACCAGGATTAAACCAGGATTAAACCAGGACTAAACCAGGACTAAACCAGGATTAAACCGGGACTAAACCAGGATTAAACCAGGACTAAACCAGGATTAAACCAGCACTAAACCAGGACTAAACCAGGACTAAACCAGGACTAAACCAGGATTAAACCAGGACTAAACCAGGACTAAACCAGGACTAAACCAGGATTAAACCAGGACTAAACCAGGATTAAACCAGGACTAAACCAGGACTAAACCAGGACTAAACCAGGATTAAACCAGGATTAAACCAGGACTAAACCAGGACTAAACCAGGACTAAACCTAGATTAAACCAGGACTAAACCGGGACTAAACTGGGACTAAACCAGGATTAAACCAGGACTAAACCAGGATTAAACCAGGACTAAACCAGGACTAAATCAGGACTAAACCAGGACTAAACCAGGACTAAACCAGGATTAAACCAGAACTAAATCAGGACTAAACCAGGACTAAACCAGGACTAAACCAGGACTCAACCAGGACCATGGACACTATGAACCTACTGCACACTGAGGATTACACACATATAACACACTTGGAACACAACGCAAAGTACAAAATCACACTATACTGTCTAAAGAAAGAGAGTTTTTATCATTGTCGTATCAGAATCAAGTCTGTTCCTTAGTTTTGAAACAGACTTTGACACATTAGTGTGGTGACAGCACTACTACACTATTTCTCCCTTATAAAAGCTTTTTGAGGCGTTTGAGGTGGGTTTTTTGGGGGGGGGGTTTGCACATTTTCGATTTTGTCTTAAAATAACTCACAAAAATCCGCTTGTATTTGACGGTAATGTCTTCAAACGCAGCTCTCGCGGCCGGATTAGCCCGAACCGCTCATGTGTGTGGACCTTTCCAGCTCAACACAGGTTTCTATGGCGCCTTGTAAAAGACTCTATTAATTAGCCTGCCACTTTCAATCCATGTCCTGCTTTTTCAATTAGGCTAATTCTAACCTCCCCGGAGCAGGGCCCTTCAGAGTGTGAGCGGGGCCCTTCGGCGTGTTTGCTCACACCCTGCCACTTCACTACAGCACAACCTCCGCCTGCCTCAAATCACTGAACACACACTTAAAATGGCCGTCCTGCGGTGGATGGCGTTTCGGGGGAGGAGGCGCGGCTCAGTGACCGGATCGAGCCCGTCTCAGATCATGGAGGCCGAGGGTATGGAGGTAAAACGCCAGTTATTAAGTAAAGAGGGGAGTACTCATTATCCTGTGCGGGGTTATATTCATGTCACGCTGGGGGTGTTCTGGCTGTATGCCTATGGCGGAATGTTCAGCAGTTGCCATGGTGACACAATGTTTGCAATAACTATCCAAACAGTTTTAAGATCGTCTGAAAACTCAAGCCAAAATACAAAATGGTGGTGACAGGAGCGTAGTTGGCAGCGTTGGTCTGATCTGAAGGTTGGCGGTTCAAATCCTGCTCCCACAGATGAATGCTGCTTGTGTCCTTGGGCAAGACACTTAACCCACCCGGCTCCAGTGTCTGTGTGAATGTGTGAATGTGTGTGTGAACGGGTGAGTTTAAGCCTTGAAGGTGGCAAAGTGCTAAATAAAAATGTGTTTTACCACAAGTTGTTAAATTTAACTTCAATCTTGGTTGGGATGTTCCACCGTGTAGCATTTATCAAATTTTCTTTATATATATTTTTCAATTACATGTGTTTTTATTTGACCAGAACACCTTAAACCATGCTCTCTCCACAGATCTGACCTGTAGCTTGGCCTGTTACCTGCTGGTTTCCATGGAGACAGAGAGGATGTTCCACAGTATGGCAAAGCAATAACATCTCCATGGA
>JAIEZT010001256.1:38857-51357 GCA_019594935.1 Periophthalmus modestus | reverse complement strand
CCTCCTCCTCTCCTCCCTCTCTCCTCCCCCTCTCCTCCTCCTCTCCTCCTTCTCTCCTCCTCCTCTCCTCCCTCTCTCCTCCTGTTACACAGAACAGCTTTAAGATTATTTCATTGTAGAACTAAAAAAATCAAAGCAAAAGCTTTTGGATGTCCAAAAGTCCTCAAAATGGCGTCCTGGTTTGTAGAAAAAGTGACATATGTGACAGAAGTCCATGTCACCTGTCCAGTCCAGGGCCCCGCCCACAGGCCTCTGTCCATATGGTCCCTGTGCAGCCCCTGTGTGGCCCCTGTGTGGCCCCTATGCAGCCCCTGTGTGGCCCCTATGCGGCCCCTGTGCGGCCCCTGTGCGGCCCCTGTGCGGCCCCTGTGGGGTCTCTGTGTGGCCCCTATACGGCCCCTGTGTGGCCCTTGTGTGGCCCCTGTGCAGCCCCTGGGTGGCCCTTGTGTGGCTCCTGTGCCCAGTGCCGTTTAAACTCATATTTAATTCAAACTCATTCTTTATTTGTTCTCTTTGCTCGTCTCTCGAAAATGTCTCAGTGTTTTCTATAAATATCTCAAGTCCAGCCTGGACCTGATTTAGGCCAGTTTAGACTGAGTTAAACCTGGTTAAACCAAGTTTAAACCAGATTTAGACCCGGTTTAGACCAGGATTAGACCCGGTTTAGACCAGGTTTAGTCTTTGACAGCATTGGATAAGTCTTGGTGCAGATCTAAGTCCTAGTTTAAGACGTATCCCACATCAAAAATGGGACAAAAGTCAGAACTAAACCAGAACTAAACCAGGACTAGAAAGTGACCTATGACTTAGTCCTAGTACAGTCCAGGTTAAGTACTGATATTGTGCTGGTTTAGTCCTGGTTTAGTCCTGGTTTAGTCCTGGTTTAGTCCTGGATTAGTCCTGGTTTAGTCCTGGTTTAGTCCTGGTTTAGCCCAGGTTTAGTCCCGGTTTAGTCCGGGTTTAGTCCGGGTTTAGTCCGGGTTTAGTCCGGGTTTAGTCCAGGTTTAGTCCCGGTTTAGTCCCGGTTTAGTCCTGGTTTAGTCCCGGTTTAGTCCGAATTTAGTCCGGGTTTCTTCCATGTTTAATTTATCATTGCGATGAATTAAAAAAAAAAACTCCATCTCTTTTCTCTTTCTCTCCCTCTTTCCCTCCTCTTCTCTCTATCTCCTCTCACGCTCCTCTTCACCTTCTCTCCATTCCACCCTTCTGCCCTTTTATCTCTCTTTCTGTCCATCCATATCTTGCTCTCACCATCTCTCTCTCGATATTCTTTCCCTCCTCTCTTCTCTTTCCTCTCCCTCTTTTCTGTCCTTCTCCTCCTTTTCTCTATCCCTAACTCTCTTTCTCTCTCTCCCCCTCTTCTCTGTCCTGTCCTCCTCGTCTCCTCCCTCGCTCCTCTCTTTCCTCTCTGTAAGTACAGATTGGAGTCTGGGAGCGATGAGGCCTGACCAGGATGTCCTGGGAAATCAAACTTGAACGCTCCAAGAACAAACACACTCCCCCGAACAGCGAGCCGTAACAGAGGGAGCCAGAGAGCCGTAACAGAGAGAGCCTGGTTCAGAACAATGAGAGCCAGAACAGAGAGAGCCAGAGAGCCAGAACAGAGAGAGCCAGAGAGCCACAACAGAGAGAGAGCCAGAGAGCCACAACAGAGAGAGCCAGAGAGTCAGAACCAGAGAGAGCCAGAGAGCCACAACAGAGAGAGCCAGAGAGTCAGAACCAGAGAGAGCCAGAGAGCCACAACAGAGAGAGAGCCAGAGAGCCACAACAGAGAGAGCCAGAGAGTCAGAACCAGAGAGAGCCAGAGAGAGTCAGAACAGAGAGAGAGCCAGAGAGCCACAACAGAGAGAGCCAGAGAGTCAGAACCAGAGAGAGCCAGCCAGAGAGAGCCACAACAGAGAGAGAGAGAGCCAGAGAGCCACAACAGAGAGAGCCAGGTTTAGAACAGAGAGAGCCACAACAGAGAGAGGGCCAGAGAGTCAGAACAGAGAGAGCCTGGTTTAGAACAGAGAGAGAGCCAGAACCAGAGAGAGCCAGAACAGAGAGAGACACAACAGAGAGAGCCACAACAGAGGGAGCCAGAGAGCCGTAACAGAGAGAGCCTGGTTAAGAACAGAGAGAGCCAGAACCAGAGAGAGAGCAGAGAGCCAGAACAGAGAGAGCCAGAGAGTCAGAACAGAGAGAGCCAGAACAGAGAGAGCCTGGTTTAGAACAGAGAGAGCCAGAACCAGAGAGAGCCAGAGAGCCAGAACAGAGAGAGAGCCACAACAGAGAGAGAGAGAGCCAGAACAGAGAGAGCCAGAACAGAGAGAGCCAGAACAGAGAGAGCCAGAGAGTCAGAACAGAGAGAGTCACAACAGAGAGAGCCACAACAGAGAGAGCCAGAGAGCCAGAACAGAGAGAACCACAAGAGAGAGAGCCAGAGAGCCAGAACCAGAGAGAGCCAGAGAGCCCAGAACAGAGAGCCACAAGAGAGAGAGCCAGAACAGAGAGAGCCAGAGAGAGTCAGAACAGAGAGAGCCTGGTTTAGAGAACAGAGAGAGCCACAACAGAGAGAGCCAGAGAGCCAGAAACAGAGAGAGCCACAACAGAGAGAGCCAGAGAGCCCAGAACAGAGAGAGAGACAGAGAGCCAGAACAGAGAGAGCCACAACAGACAGAGAGCCACAACAGAGAGAGCCAGAACAGAGAGAGCCACAAGAGAGAGAGAGCCAGAGAGCCAGAACCAGAGAGAGCCACAACAGAGTGAGCCACAACAGAGAGAGCCACAACAGAGAGAGCCAGAGAGTCAGAACAGAGAGAGACAGAACAGAGAGCGCCAGAGAACCCGAGAACAACCTTTTTTCGAGAGCGCAGAGAGAGCGCCAGAGAGCCAGAACAGAGAACCAGAGACCCAGAACAGAGAGAGCCATAACAGAGAGAGCCAAAGAGCCAGAACAGAGAACCAACCAAGAGAAAGAGAGCGCAGAACAGAGAGCGCCAGAGAGCCAGAACAGAGAGAGTCGTAACAGAGAGAGGCAGAACAGAGAACCAGAACAGAGAGAGCCAGAACAGTGAGCCGTAACAGAGAAAGCCAGAGAGCCAGAACAGAGAGAGCAAGAGAGCTGTAACAGAGAGAGCCAGAACAGTCAGAGCCAGAACAGAGAGAGCCAGAACAGAGAGCCAGAATAGACAGCCGTTGAGAGGAGTCCCATTTCTTTAAGCAGAAAAAAATTGGATTAGAAAGTCACAGCCTGCAGCCTTAAATCCTGTCAGTACAGAAACCCAGAGCTGCTCCCAAAACCTGTAACACAACCAGAGCTGGAAGAAGTACTCCATTTTGTTACTTAAGTAAAAGTACAGATACTGCGGCAAAAAAATACTCAGGTAAAAGTAAAAGTATCACATCTGTGTACACTGGTGTGTGAATGTGTGTGTGGTTCCTTCATGTAACCGAGAGCCCTGAACATACAACAGTCCAACTACATTGTCCTTGGAGGAACTGAGCCAGCAACCTTTAAATTAGAAGATATTTGTAGTTATCTGTTTATCGCGGGGGTTACATTCTAAAAATATCCCGCAATAGGTAAAATCCGTGAAGTATCAACTTTATTTTTTACAATTATTTGACATTTTGACAATTCCCGGCTGTAAAACCCCTCACCACACACTTTATACACTTTTCTCACACAGGCATTAACATTTTCTCACATTTCTCTCTTGTTTAAACTCTCTCAAAGTTCAAACCTTCGTCGGTGCCTTCGTCGGTGCAGAACGTTTCATCGACATTGTGGGTTTTGCTGTATGTTTGCAAACGTACAGCACTTCAGAGTCACACTGCGAGCCAAAATTTATGTAAATTTGTCTGACACATTCTGTACTGTACAGGAGACACGGAGGAGACTGATGGACAATGGTCTACAGTCCCTCAGCCAATCAGGACGCAGAACACAATGGTCTACAGTCCCTCAGCCAATCAGGACGCAGAACACAGTGCACGTTCATACACTTTAAAAAGCATGAAAAATTGCGTTAAAAATATCAGCGAAACAGCGAGATCTCAAAAGGTCAACGGCGATATAGTGATATAATTACACGAGGGCAAAAGAACATGAGAACAAAAGAACACGAGAATAAAAGAACATGAGAATAAAAGAACACGAGAATAAAAGAACATGAGAATAAAAGAACATGAGAACAAAAGAACACGAGAAAAGAACACGAGAACAAAAGAACATGAGAACAAAAGAACAAAAGAACACGAGAACAAAAGAACACGAGAAAAGAACACGAGAACAAAATAACACGAGAACAAAAGAACATGAGAACAAAAGAACACGAGAAAAGAACACGAGAACTAAAGAACACGAGAACTAAAGAACACGAGAACTAGAGAACACGAGAAAACAACAAGAGAACACCACAACACGAGAACAAAAGCCAGACATTTATTCTACACATTTTTTCTGTCGCTCCAAAGAGCCTTTATCACTGCTTTTATTACAACAGCGTTTCAGCGAATGGTAAACAAAGAACTGCTGTTTTTATTCAGACTTTTTAATCTCTGACAACAAGAAATAATGTTAAAAAAGAGAAACATAAAGAGGAGGAAATATCACAGAGCAGATTCTGTCCAAGCAGAATATTAGAACTGTTACAATCAGACGGTTTATATAAAAGGACAGAGCTAACCTGCTAGTCGCCTCGTTCCAAACAGGAAGTGATCATGGGCATGATTCTGGCTTCATCGACTCTGTGGCTCTAGTTCACTTTCTATTGAAAAGCCGTGTCCCTTCTCTCTGTAACTGCTGCTGTCAGACTTGTCATTTTGGTCTTAAATGTTCGTATTAACCCTCTACATGATCCTGGGTTTTTATTTCACTATTGTGTCTGTAAATCAAGATTTAATGACATAATAAGATAAGAACATTAATAACAAATCAGGCGCCTTCTTTCCTCTAGGTCACTCCTGCTAGCGTTAGCAACAGGTTTAATTGACAGCGTTGCCAAGCGCTCACTCTCTGCTAAATGAGCAGTGCGGACGGGAAGGGGCCTCACCTTCAACAGCCTCACTCCTGATTGGCTCTATCGTTGCTATGACACTCGCAGCTGGATTTCCAAATATGTAACTCTGCTCCAGATCGTCCCTGTACCAGCTCCAGCCTTGATGAGCTTCATCTGGAGCTGAAGCTGTGGGTGACTCTGTGGTTACAATACAGACTTCAAACTTCAACCTCATTCTTTTTATTTGGTAACGAGTTCTGCTAAATTTGCTCAATAGAAAAAAAAAATCTATATTTTTCTCTTTTAATTCCTTTTCTTAATTTTTAGATTTAGATTTTTTTTTTTTTACTTTTTTACTATTTCTGTTTGTTCAACCTACGAATGTGTTAAAAGCCTTTTCAGTCGGACTACCTCAGAGAGAGTCGTAATGGAGAGAGCCAGGACAGAGAGCCGTAACAAAGAGCCATGACAAAGAGCCAAAATGGAGTGCCATAACAGAGAGCTGTAACAAGAGCCAGAGGACATGTGTTGGTTTGATGGGGGGGAGTGACAGGGAGAACATGCAAACTCCACGCAGAAAGGCCCGGGAGTTGAACTTGGAACCTTCCTGCTGTGAGGCGAGTTTGCCACTGCACCACCGTACCACAGAACAAACCCAAACATAAATAAACAGTCAGTCAGTCTGGTGCGATGACCCACTGATCCATTATGTGTGACTCACCAGCTCGATTCTTTCATAATCCTCCATTTTTATATTTGTATAACGACTATTTCAGGTCTGCGTCTCATTACAACACTCACCTCTGAATCATTTCCACCTTAACAGAGATTTACAGCACAATGCCCAAAGGTTTGACACTCTTTAAAGTCTCGCCCAGAGCCGCAGAGTCGTACGCAGGTTTTAAAGGTGGGATTAACTCTGTGGATATTTCTACTTGGCTAAATCAGTTTAAACAGCTCAGATAAAGACAGATATAGAGCAATAATTGAACTAGAATTGGGATTTTTATGAGTGCCCCCAGCCACTGTGAGGAAAGAAGGGAGGAGAGCACATCTTTGGTGATATGCTTGGATGAGGAATCAGTATCTCATCAGGGCTGACAGCTCTGATTAATATTATAACCAACTCAATATTTCATTTAAGGTCCAGTATGACACAGAATGGACTCTTGTGAGTGTTCAGTCATGTTTATAATGTTGTTCCCTCCTCAAAAACAGACCTGGAGTTGTGTTCTGTTTCATTCACACGTTTGAGAAACACTTGTATAAAGACGTGGACTGAGTGAGTGTGACGTTACCCACAACTTCAGCTCCACATGAAGCTCATCGAGGCTAACAGTTATAGCGGCTAATCTGGAGCCGAGTTAAATGTTTGGAATTCCAACTGCAAGTATCATAGCAACCAAAGAGCCAATCAGGAGCGAGGCTGTTGAAGGTAACACCTCTTCCTCCCGCACCTCTGAATTAGCAGGACACGGGGCATAGCGACACTGTCAGTCAAACCTGTTGCTAACACTAGCAGGAGCGACCTCGGGGAAAGAAGGACCTGATGTGTCTGTTATTAATGTTCATGTGTTGATTTACCGATACAATAGTGAAATAAAAACCCGAGGATCATGTAGAGGGTTAATACGAACAATTAAGACCAAAATGAGTCTGACAGGAGCAGAGACAGAGAGAGACACAACAGAAAGTGAATTAGAGCCAGAGTCGATGGAGCAGGAAGTGCACATGATCACTTCCTGTTTGGCAGCTAGCGGGTTAACTATGTCCATTTATATAAAACGTCTAAAAAGTATTACAACATGATGACATCACAAGGTGGAACAGAGTGTTTTCAGTTTGAGAGAAGAACTCAGCCTAAATCTGCAGAGTTTGTGTTAAACATGTGAGAACGAAACAAAACACAGCTCCAGGTCTGTGACGAGGAAACGTGAGAGCAGAGATCAGAAGATAATATGGGCGCTTTAACATTTTTTTTTTCTACATCAAAACCACATATATTTCTATTCTTCTTCCATATCATTATTATTATTATTATTATTATTATTATTATATTATTATTATTATTATTATTATTATTATTATTATTTATTATTATTATTATTATTATTATTATTTTCATGAAGCTCTCCCTCCGTCCTCTTGTAGATACATCTTCTATCCTCTTGTAAAACAGACCCCTCCAATCTAAATACAGCTAATGACAGAATCTCACTGGCACACAAGACGTTATTGACATCATCATCAGCACCCAGGGGAGCAGGGCAAGCATCCAGGCACCCTAAACGCTTTCACATTCTAACCTGACATTTTAGGTAATTGGATTTATGGCTTATCAGCAGAAATACACCCGATTGGCAGATAGAGGTAAGGGGAGAAAAGGGAGGGGGAGACGACGCATCCCTGTGGAACACATTGATTTTGCACAGGGATTACATAATTCCAGGTTGTGGGAGGCAGAGTGTGTTTTCCCCTCAGCAAGATGATTCTAATTCATAACCCTCTCCAAATGAGTTATTGACTGGAGGAGGCTGGGCTGCCGTTCTCAATCAGAGACTTTTCCCTCACGATGTACAAAGGCTCACGCACCACCTGTCGTTCACTCACAGAGAGAAAGGGGGAGGGGACAGAGGAGCGCCCCCTCTGGCAACAGCACAGAATAATAGGTACATGTATTTGAAGTCAAATAACTGATTTAGCTTCACTGAGCCCAGAGCCGACAGAGATACCATCTAAATCTATACTCGATAAAACGGAACATTTACTCTCAAAACATGCAGACTTCTGAGCGGGACGCAGTGTGTTTCATGGAAGTAAAAGCAGATCTGCGTTGAGTCGTGTTATTGTCTGCAAACAAAGAAGTTATGCTAGTGGGCTGTTAGCATGCTAGTTGATAGTTAGCAAAACTTTGCTCTCGTCTCTGAAAGTTATGAAAAATGTTTTTAAAATCAGAACGTAGGAGGCTCGGGGCGGGTTAGGGAGGTGAGCAATAATAGTTCTGGTTTTAACATTTTCAAAACAATAATTACCTGTGTGTTTAAATAAAATGTTGCCTTTTTGCATCGAGGAAAGCAGGTGTCTGACCCTCCACCAGAAAAGTTCCACAGTGCAGCTTTAAATAAAGGAAATTTTATTATAAATACATGAACTTTCTGATAATCAATAAAAGAAATGGATAAACGTCCAGGGCGAGAGCAGAAGGTGAGTGGTTTGAATCCCGCTCTCGACATAAACATCATTGCGCTGTATAAAAATGTGACCATGTTATAATGCTTCAAATGGATTTTAAATGACGACATCATTAAACTTATGTTTGAAATATTTGAGCGTTTGGCCCATTCAGAGTCTGATTCTCTGTGATCTCTCAGCCCTAGAATCAAAGGTATTTTTTTGAAAACGCAGTACAGCTTCAGCTTCAGAGCCCCCCGTACAACACTGACTGCTCTTCACTTCCTCGGGTCTAATCGATCCAGATGGAGGCAGAGAAAAGTGAACATAGCGCCCCCTCTGGCTGCAGGATTAAATTAAAGGAGGCACAGCTGGGCGGCTCGTGGCTGTTTTATTAACACAGGACCTAAGGCAGTACCATTACTGTTTATTGCACTGAAAGTGTAATAAAGCTTTCAGATATTATGAAATCACTTGCGGTGATGTTTATTTGACAAACACTAAATAAATATGTACTTGGTAGAGTTCTGTTTTTAAATTCAAAGAGTAGAATAAGCTTCCATTGGCCCATAAGTATCTGGGTGACACACAAAGTTTTAAGATCATCAGAAAACTCAAGAAAAAATACAAAATGTATTTAAAGAGCACATGTTCAGGAGCAATCAACACGAGCGCTCATGGTCCTGTTCAGGACTTTAATTTTACACAAAGGTGAGAGTGACTCACTGAAAAACAGTTGGCTAATGCTAATGCTAGCTAGCATGTGACGCTAATGCTATTTGAAAAGGACTTGTTTAACAGCAAAGTTAACTCAACTGTTTAAAGAAAGCTCAGATTAAAATCTATCTTGAGTTACAGCGCTTCAGACAGAGCAGTGCCTCCAGATACCTTCACTCTCTGTAACCTCTCCATGAACACAATATCACTTTGCCTGGAATATTCCACAGTACGGCATTAATGTCATCATTCTTACACTGGGAAATATACGTGTGTCTTAAAAAACATGTAGTCGTACCGTGAGGGGGCTCGCCTCTCCACAGATCTGACCTGTAATTGTGCCTGGTCAGTTGCTTTTCTCCATGGAGACAGATAACGTTTAACTTGCCATACTATGTAACATTCCAGGCAAAGCACTAACACATCCATGGAGATGAGCAGGAGAAAAGTCGTCTTTTTTCACACGACTGCAGCCGCTCGGCTCATAAATGAATATGTATCTGTGTATTGGGTTTGGAAAGTTTCATATTTCTATAAACTCCAAGTGGAATGTGAATGTTTTAAGCAGCTTACCCTGATTTCAATACATTTAGCTGCGCGGTGCCTTGGCCGAGGTCCAAGAGGAGGCGCACAAAGACACTGGGGCTAAACTCAATTTGAGCGAGCCGATAACTCCGACCGGCAACAACGCAGCAAAGACACTTATGTAAAAATATTTCAGTCTCTTTGTGGAGGCAGGAGGGACGAGGATAGAGGGACGGGCGTGGGACGACAAAAGAGCAAAATGCCACGCCGGAAATTAGCGACAATAGAATCAGAAACAGCGAGTGTGAGCGCCCTTTAAACCCAGAACATTCAGTCTCATTTAGGCCCAAACAGAACGAACATGAGGGTTTGAGACGCACTTACAAGACTTACACACGCGGAATGGGAGCCGCATGCTGCTGGCGCCCCCTATGGGCAGCTGCACATCACACTAGCGAGCAAGGGCGGTGCACGGGGGACTTGGCGGGGCACTAGCCTCCCCTAGATTGGCCAGCGCTCCCCCATTGCTCCCCCAAAGATTTTTGTTGCCACTTTGATAGCACATTCAATCTCATCTAAAAAGAGGCCGCAGAGTGATTCCAGCTCCCACAAATGAATGCTGTTGTTGTATCCTTGGGCAAGACACTTAACCCATTTCGCCCCCAGTGTCTGTGTACACTGTTGTATGAATAGATGAGCGGTTTCTTGATGTAAAGACCTTTGAGCCTTGAAAGTGGCTTAATATTTACCATCTAGTTTCGATTCTAGTTTTAGTACCGATTATTATCAGATTTTTGATACTTTTGACAGCCCAATTTTATATATATTTATCCAATTTATTTTCCAAATCTCACAAAATCGTAATAGTTATTCTTGCATTCTTCCAGCCTGCCACTTGTGAGAATCTATGCTATCAGCAGTCAACACTTTGGTGTATTTGTGTATCTTTGGCTCATTTACTCCTTTGTTGTAATAAAAACATGCCCCTTGAGCTCTATATCTGTATAAAAAGACCATTGGGGACGCGGTGTTTTGTAAGGACCCCCATAAAGAGTGAGGAGGGGAGACAGTGACCGCGGGCGGAGAGTCTCACTGACACATCACATGCTTGAGCTGCTCTGAATGAACCATGATAGAGGGACTTGTTCTCTGAAAACCTTATTTCCGGCCGAGTTAACATGGCCACAGGCGGCTGGCAGGTTCCAACGCACTGGATAATGGCGGCATTATAGATGGACTAAAGACACCGCTTCAATTCAAATGTGTCACCCAGGCATTAAAGGTGCTCCGTTGTAAATTATGACATTTTAAAGGGCTAGGACCTGATTTATGTGTTTGAGTAAACCTCATCTGGCCCCAGTGCAGTGTTTAAGCAGCTCTCAAGTCAAAATACGTCTGCTGTGTACTGCCATGTGAATATAAAGCCTCTTATCGTCACATCAGGAAGTGTGTCTTAGCATGCTACTTGTTGTGTGATAGTTGCATGTTAGCATGCTAGTTGTTGCCTGTTAATTGCGTCTTAGCATGCTAGTTATTATGTAATAGTTATGTATTAGCATGCTAGTTGTTCTGTGTTAGTTGTGTGTTAGCATGCAATTTAGTGTGTGTTAGTTGTGTGTTAGCGTGCTAGTTGTTGTGTGATAGCATGCTAGTTGTTGTGTCATGGATGCGTGTTAGCATACTAGTTGTTCTGTGTTAGTTGTGTGTTAGCATGCTAGTTGTTGTGTTTTAGTTGCGTGTTAGAATGCTAGCTGTTGCCCATTATTTGCGTGTTAGCATGCTAGTTGTTATGTGATAGATGTGTGTTAGCATGCTAGTTGTTGCCCATTCATTGCATGTTAGCATGCTAGTTGTTATGTGATAGATGCGTGTTAGCATGCTAGTTGTTGTGTTTTAGTTGCGTGTTAGAATGCTAGCTGTTGCCCATTATTTGCATGTTAGCATGCTATTTGTTATGTGATAGATGCGTGTAAGCATGCTAGTTGTTGCCCGTTCATTGCATGTTAGCATGTTAGTTGTGTGTTAGTTGCATAATTAGCATGCTAGTAGTTGTCAAGGCTGAAGGTTGTGAAAAATGCTTTTAAACTCATCGCAGTGAAAAATTCGGCTGTGAAAGGTAAGAGTGGATTCCAGGCAGAGGAATGTAACAAAGTGAAAGAAATAAAGTACTGTACCCAAGTAAAACTGTAGGTATCTGTACTTTATTTAAGTACATTTTACAGTGGATACTTTTTACTTTTACTTCAGTACATTTGAGAGCAGTATCTGTACTTTCTACTCCACTACATTTTGCTGCTGAAAAGTCTGGGGTTTATTTTTAACACGTTCATAATTTGAACAATCAAAAATAAACAAATAAAAACAGAAAAAAACCTGATTGATTCAGTTGTTTCTGTTGAACAAAATTCAGCTCAAATCTTTATCAAAATCACAACGTATGAAGCTTTATAAGACTCAAAATATGTAAGAAATACTTTTACTTTTTACTCTTTAAGTACATTTTGAAACAGATACTTTAACACTTTTACTTAAGTAGATTTTTTTATGTGATGCTTGATTTACTTGAGTATTTTTTGCTCTGGTATCTGTACTTTTATTTAACAAAATGGAGTTCTTCTTCCATCACTGACTCCAAGCTGGTAACTGTGATATTTCCCACCTTCGACTTGGAAAACCGCCCTGGAACGCCGCTCAAACCAGTTGGGAGAAGCTCGAGGGACTCCCACTTCACTCAGAAGTTAAACTGTGCTATGTGCTACGTGCTACGTGCTATGTGCTACGCTAATCACATAATGACATTTGATACAGGTTAAAAGGTTAAACCCAACAATATTCTGTGTTTCACGCTATGACACTCGTATAAAAGTATAATTCAAAAGCTCTGAGTTCAGAACTTGTAACATTTTAAATCCCAGTTGCCTTGGACGCAGCATAATACGGAACATTTCTGGCATATCCTCCAAACAGTATTTTATTATTTGCTGGTGTTATGGGCCACTCCGAGCCTAACCCCATATTAGCACAGTCTCCTCGCTCTGCACTAGAGCTGGCAGCCTCCTGTATCTGGATGTGAGCCACTCAGGGCTGAGGGCAGGAAGCACAGAG
>JAIEZT010001256.1:30000-38757 GCA_019594935.1 Periophthalmus modestus | reverse complement strand
TATTGCTCACCTCCCGAACCCTCCCCGAGCCTCCTCCGTTCTGATTTAAAACCATTTTTCATAACTTTCAGAGACGAGAGCAGCAAGTTTTGCTAACTATCAACTAGCATGCTAACAGCCCACTAGCATAAACTTCTTGTTTGCAGACAAAACACGACTCAACGCAGATCTGCTTTTACTTCCATGAAACACACTGCGTCCCGCTCAGAAGTCTGCATGTTTTGAGAGTAAAATGTTCCGTTTTATCGAGTATAGATTTAGATGGTATCTCTGTCGGCTCTGGGCTCAGTGAAGCTAAATCAGTTATTTGACTTCAAAAATACATGTAATCCTATTATTCTGTGCTGTTGCCAGAGGGGGCGCTCCTCTGTCCCCTCCCCCTTTCTCTCTGTGAGTGAACGACAGGTGGGTGCGTGAGCCTTTGTACATCGTGAGGGAAAAGTCTCTGATGAGAACGGCAGCCCAGCCTCCTCCAGTCAATAACTCATTTGGAGGAGAGGGTTATGAATTAGAATCATCTTGCTGAGGGGGGAAAACACACTCTGCCTCCCACAACCCCCATGGAATTATGTAATCCCTGTGCAAAATCAATGTGTTCCACAGGGATGCGTCGTCTCCCCCTCCCTTTTCTCCCCTTACCTCTATCTGCCAATCGGGTGTATTTCTGCTGATAAGCCATAAATCCAATTACCTAAAATGTCAGGTTAGACTGTGAAAGCGTTTAGGGGTGCCTGGATGCTTGCCCTGCTCCCCTGGGTGCTGATGATGATGTCAATAACGTCTTGTGTGCCAGTGAGATTCTGTCCATTAGCTGTATTTAGATTGGAGGGTCTGTTTTACAAGAGGATAGAAGATGTATCTACAAGAGGACGGAGGGAGAGCTTCATGAAAATAATAATAATAATAATAATAATAATAATAATAATAATAATAATAATAATAATAATAATAATAATAATAATAATAATAATAATAATAATAATAATAATAATAATAATGATATGGAAGAAGAATAGAAATATATGTGGTTTTGATGTAGAAAAAAAAAATGTTAAAGCGCCCATATATCTTCTGATCTCTGCTCTCACGTTTCCCGTCACAGACCTGGAGCTGTGTTTTGTTTCGTTCTCACATGTTTAACACAAACTCTGCAGATTTAGGCTGAGTTCTTCTCTCAAACTGAAAACACTCTGTTCCACCTTGTGATGTCATCATGTTGTAATACTTTAGACGGTTTATATAAATGGACATAGTTAACCCGCTAGCTGCCAAACAGGAAGTGATCATGTGCACTTCCTGCTCCATCGACTCTGGCTCTAATTCACTTTCTGTTGTGTCTCTCTCTGTCTCTGCTGCTGTCAGACTCATTTTGGTCTTAATTGTTCGTATTAACCCTCTAACATGATCCTCGGGTTTTTATTTCACTATTGTATCGGTAAATCAACACATGAACATTAATAACAGACACATCAGGTCCTTCTTTCCCCGAGGTCGCTCCTGCTAGTGTTAGCAACAGGTTTGACTGACAGTGTCGCTATGCCCCGTGTCCTGCTAATTCAGAGGTGCGGGAGGAAGAGGTGTTACCTTCAACAGCCTCGCTCCTGAATTGGCTCTTTGGTTGCTATGATACTTGCAGTTGGAATTCCAAACATTAACTCGGCTCCAGATTAGCCGCTATAACTGTTAGCCTCGATGAGCTTCATGTGGAGCTGAAGTTGTGGGTAACGTCACACTCACTCAGTCCACGTCTTTATACAAGTGTTTCTCAAACGTGTGAATGAAACAGAACACAACTCCAGGTCTGTTTTTGAGGAG
The DNA here is from genome assembly GCA_019594935.1 of Periophthalmus modestus. Lineage (NCBI taxonomy): Eukaryota > Metazoa > Chordata > Actinopteri > Gobiiformes > Gobiidae > Periophthalmus > Periophthalmus modestus. Next base: position 36,942 of record JAIEZT010001256.1, on the reverse strand, counting down.
GGGAACAACATTAAACATGACTGAACACTCACAAGAGTCCATTCTGTGTCATACTGGACCTTAAATGAAATATTGAGTTGGTTTATAATATTAATCAGAGCTGTCAGCCCTGATGAGATACTGATTCCTCATCCAAGCATATCACCAAAGATGTGCTCTCCTCCCTTCTTTCCTCACAGTGGCTGGGGGCACTCATAAAAAAATCCCAATTCTAGTTCAATTATTGCTCTATATCTGTCTTTATCTGAGCTGTTTTAAACTGATTTAGCCAAGTAGAAATATCCACAGAGTTAATCCCACCTTTAAAACCTGCGTACGACTCTGCGGCTCTGGGCGAGACTTTAAAGAGTGTCAAACCTTTGGGCATTGTGCTGTAAATCTCTGTTAAGGTGGAAATGATTCAGAGGTGAGTGTTGTAATGAGACGCAGACCTGAAATAGTCGTTATACAAATATAAAAATGGAGGATTATGAAAGAATCGAGCTGGTGAGTCACACATAATGGATCAGTGGGTCATCGCACCAGACTGACTGACTGTTTATTTATGTTTGGGTTTGTTCTGTGGTACGGTGGTGCAGTGGCAAACTCGCCTCACAGCAGGAAGGTTCCAAGTTCAACTCCCGGGCCTTTCTGCGTGGAGTTTGCATGTTCTCCCTGTCACTCCCCCATCAAACCAACACATGTCCTCTGGCTCTTTGTTACAGCTCTCTGTTATGGCTCTCCATTTTGGCTCTTTGTCATGGCTCTTTGTTACGGCTCTCTGTCCTGGCTCTCTCCATTACGACTCTCTCTGAGGTAGTCCGACTGAAAAGGCTTTTAACACATTCGTAGGTTGAACAAACAGAAATAGTAAAAAAGTAAAAAAAAAAAATCTAAATCTAAAAAATTAAGAAAAGGAATTAAAAGAAGAAAAATATAGATTTTTTTTTTCTATTGAGCAAATTTAGCAGAACTCGTTACCAAAATAAAAAGAATGAGGTTGAAGTTTGAAGTCTGTATTGTAACCACAGAGTCACCCACAGCTTCAGCTCCAGATGAAGCTCATCAAGGCTGGAGCTGGTACAGGGACGATCTGGAGCAGAGTTACATATTTGGAAATCCAGCTGCGAGTGTCATAGCAACGATAGAGCCAATCAGGAGTGAGGCTGTTGAAGGTGAGGCCCCTTCCCGTCCGCACTGCTCATTTAGCAGAGAGTGAGCGCTTGGCAACGCTGTCAATTAAACCTGTTGCTAACGCTAGCAGGAGTGACCTAGAGGAAAGAAGGCGCCTGATTTGTTATTAATGTTCTTATCTTATTATGTCATTAAATCTTGATTTACAGACACAATAGTGAAATAAAAACCCAGGATCATGTAGAGGGTTAATACGAACATTTAAGACCAAAATGACAAGTCTGACAGCAGCAGTTACAGAGAGAAGGGACACGGCTTTTCAATAGAAAGTGAACTAGAGCCACAGAGTCGATGAAGCCAGAATCATGCCCATGATCACTTCCTGTTTGGAACGAGGCGACTAGCAGGTTAGCTCTGTCCTTTTATATAAACCGTCTGATTGTAACAGTTCTAATATTCTGCTTGGACAGAATCTGCTCTGTGATATTTCCTCCTCTTTATGTTTCTCTTTTTTAACATTATTTCTTGTTGTCAGAGATTAAAAAGTCTGAATAAAAACAGCAGTTCTTTGTTTACCATTCGCTGAAACGCTGTTGTAATAAAAGCAGTGATAAAGGCTCTTTGGAGCGACAGAAAAAAATGTGTAGAATGGCTTTTGTCTCGGGTTGTTTTGTTCTCGTGTTGTGTTCTTGTGTTCTTTGTTCTTGTTGTTTTCTTGTGTTCTTTTGTTCTTGTGTTCTTTTGTTCTCTTGTTGTTTTCTCGTGTTCTTTTGTTCTTGTGTTCTTTTATTCTCGTGTTGTGGTGTTCTCTTGTTGTTTTCTTGTGTTCTCTTTTTCTCGTGTTCTTTTGTTCTCATGTCTTTTGTTCTCGTGTTCTTTTCTCGTGTTCTTTTGTTCTCATGTTCTTTTATTCCCGTGTTCTTTTCTCATGTTCTTTTATTCCCGTGTTCTTTTCTCGTGTTCTTTTGTTCCCGTGTTCTTTTCTCGTGTTCTTTTGTTCCCGTGTTCTTTTCTCATGTTCTTTTGTTCTTGTGTTCTTTTATTCTCGTGTTCTTTTCTCGTGTTCTTTTATTCTCATGTTCTTTTATTCTCGTGTTCTTTTGTTCTCATGTTCTTTTGCCCTCGTGTAATTATATCACTATATCGCCGTTGACCTTTTGAGATCTCGCTGTTTCGCTGATATTTTTAACGCAATTTTTCATGCTTTTTAAAGTGTATGAACGTGCACTGTGTTCTGCGTCCTGATTGGCTGAGGGACTGTAGACCATTGTATTCTGCGTCCTGATTGGCTGAGGGACTGTAGACCATTGTGTTCTGCGTCCTGATTGGCTGAGGGACTGTAGACCATTGTGTTCTGCGTCCTGATTGGCTGAGGGACTGTAGACCATTGTCCATCAGTCTCCTCCGTGTCTCCTGTACAGTACAGAATGTGTCAGACAAATTTATAAAATGTTGGCTCGCAGTGTGACTCTGAAGTGCTGTATGTTTGCAAACATACAGCAAAACCCACAATGTCGATGAAACGTTCTGCACCGACGAAGGTTTGAACTTTGAGAGAGTTTAAACAAGAGAAATGTGAGAAAATGTTAATGCCTGTGTGAGAAAAGTGTATAAAGTGTGTGGTGAGGGGTTTTACAGCCGGGAATTGTCAAAATGTCAAATAATTGTAAAAAATAAAGTTGATACTTCACGGAATTTACCTATTGCGGAATATTTTTAGAATGTAACCCCCGCGATAAACAGATAACTACAAATGTCTAATTTAAAGGTTCCTGGCTCAGTTCCTCCAAGGACAATGTAGTTGGACTGTTGTATGTTCAGGGCACTCGGTTACATGAAGAAACCACACACACATCCACACACCAGTGTACACAGATGTGATACTTTTACTTTTACCTGAGTATTTTTTTACTCCAGTATCTGTACTTTTACTTAAGTAACAAAATGGAGTACTTCTTCCAGCTCTGGTTGTGTTACAGGTTTTGGGAGCAGCTCTGGGTTTCTGTACTGACAGGATTTAAGGCTGCAGGCTGTGACTTTCTAATCCAATTTTTTCTGCTTAAGAAATGGGACTCTCAACGGCTGTCTATTCTGGCTCTCTGTTCTGGCTCTCTCTGTTCTGGCTCTGACTGTTCTGGCTCTCTCTGTTACAGCTCTCTTGCTCTCTCTGTTCTGGCTCTCTGGCTTTCTCTGTTACGGCTCACTGTTCTGGCTCTCTCTGTTCTGGTTCTCTGTTCTGGCTCTCTCTGTTACGACTCTCTCTGTTCTGGCTCTCTGGCTCTCTCTGTTCTGGCTCTCTGGCGCTCTCTGTTCTGGCTTTCTCTGGTTCTCTCTGTTCTGGCTCTTTGGCTCTCTCTGTTATGGCTCTCTCTGTTCTGGGTCTCTGGTTCTCTGTTCTGGCTCTCTGGCGCTCTCTGTTCTGACTCTCTGGCTCTCTCTGTTGTGGCTCTCTCTGTTGTGGCTCACTCTGTTGTGGCTCTCTCTGGTTCTGGCTCTCTGGCTCTCTCTCTTGTGGCTCTCTCTGTTCTGGCTCTCTCTGTTGTGGCTCTCTCTGTTGTGGCTCTCTCTGTTTTGGCTCTCTGTCTCTCTCTCTGTTCTGGCTCTCTGGCTCTCTCTGTTGTGGCTCTCTCTGTTCTGGCTCTCTGGCTCTCTCTGTTGTGGCTCTCTCTGTTCTAAACCAGGCTCTCTCTGTTCTGACTCTCTGGCTCTCTCTGTTCTGGCTCTCTCTCTTGTGGTTCTCTCTGTTCTGGCTCTCTGGCTCTCTCTGTTGTGGCTCTCTCTGTTGTGGCTCTCTCTGTTCTGACTCTTTGGCTCTCTCTGTTCTGGCTCTCTGGCTCTCTCTGGTTCTGGCTCTCTCTCTTGTGGTTCTCTCTGTTCTGGCTCTCTGGCTCTTCTCTCTGTTCTGGCTCTCTCTCTTGTGGCTCTCTCTGTTCTGGCTCTCTGGCTCTCTCTGGTTCTGGCTCTCTCTCTTGTGGTTCTCTCTGTTCTGGCTCTCTGGCTCTCTCTGTTGTGGCTCTCTCTGTTGTGGCTCTCTCTGTTCTGACTCTTTGGCTCTCTCTGTTCTGGCTCTCTGGCTCTCTCTGTTGTGGCTCTCTCTGTTCTGGCTCTCTGGCTCTCTCTGGTTCTGGCTCTCTCTGTTGTGGCTCACTCTGTTTGTGGCTCTCTCTGGTTCTGGCTCTCTGGCTCTCTCTGTTGTGGCTCTCTGGCTCTCTCTGTTGTGGCTCTCTCTGTTCTAAACCAGGCTCTCTCTGTTCTGACTCTCTGGCTCTCTCTGTTCTGGCTCTCTCTCTTGTGGCTCTCTCTGTTCTGGCTCTCTGGCTCTCTCTGGTTCTGGCTCTCTGGCTCTCTCTCTTGTGGTTCTCTCTGTTCTGGCTCTCTGGCTCTCTCTGTTGTGGCTCTCTCTGTTGTGGCTCTCTCTGTTCTGACTCTTTGGCTCTCTCTGTTCTGGCTCTCTGGCTCTCTCTGTTGTGGCTCTCTCTGTTCTGGCTCTCTGGCTCTCTCTGGTTCTGGCTCTCTCTGTTCTAAACCAGGCTCTCTCTGTTCTGGCTCTCTCTGTTCTGACTCTCTGGCTCTCTCTGTTCTGGCTCTCTGGCTCTCTCTGGTTCTGGCTCTCTCTGTTCTTAACCAGGCTCTCTCTGTTACGGCTCTCTGGCTCCCTCTGTTGTGGCTCTCTCTGTTGTGTCTCTCTCTGTTCTGGCTCTCTCTGGTTCTGGCTCTCTCCGTTCTAAACCAGGCTCTCTCTGTTCTGACTCTCTGGCCCTCTCTCTGTTGTGGCTCTCTCTGTTCTAAACCAGGCTCTCTCTGTTGTGGCTCTCTGGCTCTCTCTCTGTTGTGGCTCTCTCTGTTCTAAACCAGGCTCTCTCTGTTCTGACTCTCTGGCCCTCTCTCTGTTGTGGCTCTCTCTGTTCTAAACCAGGCTCTCTCTGTTGTGGCTCTCTGGCTCTCTCTCTGTTGTGGCTCTCTGGCTCTCTCTGGTTCTGACTCTCTGGCTCTCTCTGTTGTGGCTCTCTGGCTCTCTCTCTGTTGTGGCTCTCTGGCTCCCTCTGTTGTGGCTCTCTCTGTTCTAAACCAGGCTCTCTCTGTTGTGGCTCTCTGGCTCTCTCTCTGTTGTGGCTCTCTGGCTCTCTCTGTTCTGGCTCTCTTTGTTCTGGACCAGGCTCTCTCTGTTACGGCTCTCTGGCTCCCTCTGTTACGGCTCGCTGTTCGGGGGAGTGTGTTTGTTCTTGGAGCGTTCAAGTTTGATTTCCCAGGACATCCTGGTCAGGCCTCATCGCTCCCAGACTCCAATCTGTACTTACAGAGAGGAAAGAGAGGAGCGAGGGAGGAGACGAGGAGGACAGGACAGAGAAGAGGGGGAGAGAGAGAAAGAGAGTTAGGGATAGAGAAAAGGAGGAGAAGGACAGAAAAGAGGGAGAGGAAAGAGAAGAGAGGAGGGAAAGAATATCGAGAGAGAGATGGTGAGAGCAAGATATGGATGGACAGAAAGAGAGATAAAAGGGCAGAAGGGTGGAATGGAGAGAAGGTGAGAGAAAGAGAGATGGAGGAAGAGCGTGAGAGAAGATAGAGAGAAGAGGAGGGAAAGAGGGAGAGAAAGAGAGTAAAGAGATGGAGTTTTTTTTTTTAATTCATCGCAATGATAAATTAAACATGGAAGAAACCCGGACTAAAATCGAACTAAACCTGGACTAAACCAGGACTAAACCCGGACTAAACTCGGACTAAACCTGGACTAAACCAGGACTAAACCCGGACTAAACTCAGACTAAACCTGGACTAAACCAGGACTAAACCCGGACTAAACCAGGACTAAACCAGGACTAAACCCGGACTAAACCAGGACTAAACCAGGACTAAACCAGGACTAAACCAGGACTAAACCAGGACTAAACCAGGACTAAACCAGGACTAAACCAGGATTAAACCCGGACTAAACTCGGACTAAACCAGGACTAAACCAGGACTAAACCAGGACTAAACCAGGACTAAACCAGGACTAAACCCGGACTAAACCCGGACTTAACCCGGACTAAACCAGGACTAAACCAGGACTAAACCCGGATACGTCTTAAACTAGGACTTATATCTGCACCAAGACTTATCCAATGCTGTCAAAGACTAAATCTGGTCTAAACCTGGTCTAAATCTGGTCTAATCCTGGTCTAAACCTGGTCTAAATCTGGTCTAATCCTGGTCTAAACCGGGTCTAAATCTGGTTTAAACTTGGTTTAAACCTGGTTTAGTCTAAACTGGCCTAAATCAGGTCCAGGCTGGACTTGAGATATTTATAGAAAACACTGAGACATTTTCGAGAGACGAGCAAAGAGAACAAATAAAGAATGAGTTTGAATTAAATATGAGTTTAAACGGCACTGGGCACAGGGGCCACACAGGGGCCACATAGGGGCCACACAGGGGCCACACAGGGGCTGCACGGAGACTCCACAGGGGCCACATGGAGACCGCACAAGGGTCACACAGGGGCCGCACAGGGGCCACACAAGGGCCACACAGGGGCTGCACAGTGGCCACACGGAGACCGCACAGTGGCCGCACAGGGGCCACACAGAGACTGCACAGGGGCCACACAGGGGCCGCACAGGGGCCACAGAGGGGCCGCACAGGGGCTGCACAGGGGCCACACAAGGGCCACACAGGGGCTGCATAGAGGCCACACAGGGGCCACACAGAAACCCCACATGGGCCACACAGGGGCCGCACAGGGGCCACACGGAGACCGCACAGGGGCCGCACAAGGGCCACCCAGAGACCGCACAGGGGCCGCACAGGGGCCGCACAGGGGCCACCCAGAGACCGCACAGGGGCCGCACA
>JAIEZT010001256.1:0-25000 GCA_019594935.1 Periophthalmus modestus | reverse complement strand
AGAGATCCACTCAGCTCCTCCATAGATCCCCCACCGCCCGACTTCAAAGGCCCAGCTTTAGTGCCTCCATCTCGGGCAGAGCATTAAAATATCCTCCCTGCCTCCTCCACGGCTCCAGCAGCGGTCAGCCCTGCCCCTCTCTCCTCCTTTATTTCTCTTTTTCTCTGCAAAACGCAAGGGGATGTTTTTAGACAGCATATACAAGTACTGCACAGTTTCCATGGAGATGTTATTGCTTTTGCCATACTGTGGAACATCCTCTCTGTCTCCATGGGAAACCAGCAGGTAACAGGCCAAGCTACAGGTCAGATCTGTGGAGAGAGCATGGTTTAAGGTGTTCTGGTCAAATAAAAACACATGTAATTGAAAAAAATATATAAAGAAAATGTGATAAATGCTACACTGTGGAAAATCCCAACCGAGATTGAAGTTAAATTTAACAACTTGTGGTAAAACACATTTTTATTTAGCACTTTGCCACCTTCAAAGCTTAAACTCACCCGTTCACACACACATTCACACATTTACACAGACACTGGAGCTGGGTGGGTTAAGTGTCTTGCCCAAGGACACAAGCAGCATTCATCTGTGGGAGCAGGATTTGAACCGCCAACCTTCAGATCAGACCAACGCTGCCAACTACGCTCCTGTCGCCCCCATTTTGTATTTTGGCTTGAGTTTTCAGACGATCTTAAAACTGTTTGGATAGTTATTGCAAACATTGTGTCACCATGGCAACTGCTGAACATTCCGCCATAGGCATACAGCCAGAACACCCCCAGCGTGACATGAATATAACCCCGCACAGGATAGTGAGTACTCCCCTCTTTACTTAATAACTGGCGTTTTACCTCCATACCCTCGGCCTCCATGATCTGAGACGGGCTCGATCCGGTCACTGAGCCGCGCCTCCTCCCCCGAAACGCCATCCACCGCAGGACGGCCATTTTAAGTGTGTGTTCAGTGATTTGAGGCAGGCGGAGGTTGTGCTGTAGTGAAGTGGCAGGGTGTGAGCAAACACGCCGAAGGGCCCCGCTCACACTCTGAAGGGCCCTGCTCCGGGGAGGTTAGAATTAGCCTAATTGAAAAAGCAGGACATGGATTGAAAGTGGCAGGCTAATTAATAGAGTCTTTTACAAGGCGCCATAGAAACCTGTGTTGAGCTGGAAAGGTCCACACATGAGCGGGTTCGGGCTAATCCGGCCGCGAGCTGCGTTTGAAGACATTACCGTCAAATACAAGCGGATTTTTGTGAGTTATTTTAAGACAAAATCGAAAATGTGCAAACCCCCCCCCCAAAAAACCCACCTCAAACGCCTCAAAAAGCATTTATAAGGGAGAAATAGTGTAGTGGTGCTGTCACCACAGTAATGTTTCAAAGTCTGTTTCAAAACTAAGGAACAGACTTGATTCTGATACGACAGTGATAAAAACTCTCTTTCTTTAGACAATATAGTGTGATTTTTTATTTAATGTTGTGTTCCAAGTGTGTTATATGTGTGTAATCCTCAGTGTGCAGTAGGTTCATAGTGTTCATGGTCCTGGTTAAGTCCTGGTTTAGTCCTGGTTTAGTCCTGGTTTAGTCCTGATTTAGTTCTGGTTTAATCCTGGTTTAGTCCTGGTTTAGTCCTGGTTTAGTCCTGGTTTAGTCCTGATTTAGTTCTGGTTTAATCCTGGTTTAGTCCTGGTTTAGTCCTGGTTTAGTCCTGGTTTAGTCCCGGTTTAATCCCGGTTTAGTCCCAGTTTAGTCCCGGTTTTTTAGTCCCCGGTTTAGTCCCCGTTTTTAGTCCCGGTTTAGTCCCGGTTTAATCCCGGTTTAGTCCTGGTTTAGTCCTGGTTTAGTCCCGGTTTAGTCCCGGTTTAGTCCCGGTTTAGTCCCGGTTTAGTCCCGGTTTAGTCCCGGTTTAGTCCCGGTTTAATCCCGGTTTAGTCCCGGTTTAGTCCCGGTTTAGTCCCGGTTTAGTCCCGGTTTAGTCCCGGTTTAGTCCCGGTTTAATCCCGGTTTAGTCCCGGTTTAGTCCCGGTTTAGTCCTGGTTTAATCCTGGTTTAGTCCTGGTTTAGTCCTGGTTTAGTCCTGGTTTAGTCCTGGTTTAATCCTGGTTTAGTCTTGGTTTAGTCCTGGTTTAGTCCTGGTTTAGTCCTGGTTTAGTCCCGGTTTAGTCCTGGTTTAGTCTTGGTTTAGTCCTGGTTTAATCCTGGTTTAGTCCTGATTTAATTCATGGTTTAGTCCTGGTTTAATCCTGGTTTAGTCCTGGTTTAGTCCTGGTTTAGTCCTGGTTTAATCCTGGTTTAGTCCTGGTTTAGTCCTGGTTTAGTCCTGGTTTAGTCCTGGTTTAGTCCTACTTTAGTCCTGATTTAGTCCTGGTTTAGTCCTGGTTCATGGTTTTATCCTCGTCTGTGTCTTATTCTTGTGAAACAGAGACACATCAGTAGAAACAGATTCAGGAAAGAGTCATTTCTGTCACTGGGACTTTTTTAGTATCGATTCCTGCCCTTGTTTCAATACTAGTTTTCGTATCACTTATGATCTTTATTTACGAGACTTTTGCTGCCTCTGGCTCGTAAGTCACTGCATAACTTGATATATTTGTATGGAACATGAGGTCTGGCCACTGTTTGTATTTTTAGCTTTTGTTGTTTTAGAGATGAACATTCTGAATAATGAATATATTAAAGCTGCAAAAGAGCTGATTAAAAAAATAAACTTCTTTCAAATAAATATACAGAGATTTCTGCACTTGATTCAGTCTAATGCCCATTTAGTGTGATACAAAAAACAGAAACAAGGTGTTTTCTTTGTTAAATCCTCCCTGTTCTTCAAACTGTTCAGATGTTTCTCCAGGTTCAGGTCGTTTCTTCTCTTTGAGCCTCTGAAGTTGTATTTGGAGTGATTCATGTTTGAGTTTAATCTTTAATCCACTATTTTCAAGACGCCATTTTGTCAATTTACCCCTGTGACACGCCCACTGTGACACGCCCACTGCGACACGCCCACTGCGACACGCCCACTGCGACACGCCCACTGTGACACGCCCACTGTGACGTCACACTTCCTTCTCCACTTTGATTTTCCTAATCGGTGATACTTGCAGGATTCGTCAGCGTTGCATCGTCATTTTGGTACAAATGTAAAAAAAAAAAGTGCTTCTCTAGTGTGATGTGCTCTGTCCATAGGGGGCGCTTCAGCATGTGGCGCTTTGTTGTGACGACGTTTATGGCGACGTCAGCTCCACTAGACACCACAGTTTTCTAACGTGGAAGACAGTGGACTTGTTTCTTTTATGAAGTGGTTTTAGGTGAATATTGTGATTTAAATGTGTAAATTATAACAGAACGATCCACATAGAGACACAAGCTCAACAGACTGATTTAAAATATCAAGACAACCTAAAAGTAACTTCTGTCCATATGCTGCTCTGTAGATAAAGTCATAGCCACTTTTAATACAAGTACTATAATACAAGTACTATAAGAAAAGTACTATAATACAAGCACTATAATACAAATACTATAAGAAAGGTACTATAATGCAAGTACTATAAGAAAAGTACTATAATACAAGTACTATGAGAAAAGTACTATAATACACTGCAGTCACTTTAATCCAGTCCATCTGCTGTTCTTTTTGTCGTTACCCAAAGCTTCATAATACACTGCTCAAAAAATTCGAGGAACACTTTGAAAACACATTAGATCTAAATGAAGGAAAAAATAATCTAGAATTTATTTACTAATAATGAGAAAGTCATTTATTAGCAACAAAAGGAGCCACATGATTTTATGTAAATGAAATGATCTCCCTACAGAGGGTTAAACCAAAGACACCCACAAATAAAACTGAAAAAATGATGCAGCAGATGGGGCTATTTTGCCAAAATGTCATTATAGCAGCTCAGAATGATCCTCAGTAGTGAGTGTGGCCTCCATGTGCTTGTGCCTGACGACGGCGGGGCTCCTAATGAGGTGACGGATGGTGTCCTGGGGGATCTCCTCCCAGATTTGGACCAGGACATCACTGAGCTCCTGGACAGCCTGAGGAGCAACCTGGCAGCGCCGGATGGACCGAAACATAATGTCCCAGAGGTGTTCTGTTGGGTTTAGGTCAGGTGAACGTGAGGCCAGTCAATGGTATCAACACCTTCATCCTCCAGGAACTGCCTGCAGACTCTGGCTACTTGAGGTCAGGCATTGTCAAGCATCAGGAGGAACCCAGGTCCCACTGCACCAGCACAGGGTCTGACAGTTGGTCCAAGGATTTTATCCCTAAACCTAATGGTGTCAGGTGGCATTATCTAACCTGTAGAGGTCTGTGTGTCCTTCCAGAGATATGCCTCCCCAGACCATCACTGATCCACCACCAAACCACCTCAGACCATCACTGACCCACCACCAAACCACTCAGACCATCACTGACCCACCACCAAACCACCTCAGACCATCACTGACCCACCACTAAACCACTCAGACCATCACTGACCCACCACCAAACCACCTCAGACCATCACTGACCCACCACCAAACCACCTCAGACCATCACTGACCCACCACCAAACCACCTCAGACCATCACTGACCCACCACTAAACTGTTCAGTCCATCACTGACCCACCACTAAACCACTCAGACCATCACTGACCCACCACTAAACCACTCAGACCATCACTGACCCACCACCAAACCCGTCAGGCTCAGTGATGTTGGAGGCAGCATGATGTTCTCCCTTTCACGTGTGTCGCATGTGTTCAGGTTGAACCTGCTCTCATCGGTGAAGAGCACAGGACACCAGTGGTGCACTTGCCTATTCTGTTGCTCTATGGCAAATGCCAATCAAACTCTATGGTGCTGGGCATCGAGCACAGGGGCCACTACAGGACATCAGGCCATCGGGCCACCTCATGGAGTCTGTTTCTGAAACATTCACACCAGTGGCCCGCTGGAGGTCATTCTGTGGGGCTCTGGCAGTGCTCATCATGTTCCTCCTGCACAAAGGAGCAGATACCGATCCTGCCGAGAGTTTGAGGACCTTATACGACCCTGCCCAGCTCTCCTGGAGTAACTACCTGTCTCTTGGAATCTAGTCCATGCTCTTGAGATTGTGCTGGGAGACAGAGCAAACCTTCCTGCAGCAGCACATATTGATGTGCCATCCTGGAGGAGTTGGGCCACTTGTGCCACCTCTGCAGCCTCCAGGAACCACACTATGCATCAGTAATGTTGATCCAAACCAAAGGAAAAAGTCAGTCAGTAAAAAAATCTGCCGGAAGAGATGAGGAGGAAAAACACCAGTTTCCATCAACCTGGAAAAACCATTCCTGTTTTGGGGCTGTCTGACTGTTGCCTCTAGTGCAGCTGTTGTTTATTTCATTAACAACAAAGCAGCTGAAACTGATTAACAGCCCCCGAGCTTCTGAACCGACCACATCAAAATCCCACACGTCTGACTGATGGTTGATATATTCTGATTAAAGAGGGTTCCTCACATTTTTTGAGCAGTGTATATTTACTATAGACATAACGCTAAAAGTCTGCTCCACTGTGCAGTTTGTGGTTATGAAGAGAACGTCCGGGTGCTCTCTCAGAGACAGACTGAGGAGTTCAGTCACACAGGAGGAGCTCGGAGTAGAGCCGCTGCTCCTCCACACGCTGCAGGGACTATGTCTCTCGTCTGAACTGGGAACGTTCTAGGCCCCTGGAGGAGCTGGAGGATGTGTCTGGGACTTTCTCGGTCTCCCTTCCTCATTCTCCTCCTTCCTTCTCTCTTTCTCTCTCTCTCACGTTTATTTCTCCTGCTCTCTCTCTCTCTCTCTCTCTCTCTCTCTCTCCTCCCCCTCTCACTATCCTCTCCCTCTCTTAAGTCCAGCTTTCTTTCTCTCTATTCCCTCGTTATCTCTCTTTCTCTTAAGGTCTCTCTCCTAACTCTTTCTCTTTCTCCCCGTCCTCTTTCTCTCTCTTTCTCTCCCTCTCTCATCTTTTCTCCTCCTCTCTCCCTCTCTTTCTTTCCCTTACTTTTTCTCTGTATCTCACTCTGTTTTTTTTCCTCCTTCTCTCTCCCACTCCCTCCCTCTTCTTCCTCTCTCTCTTTCCCATTTCCTCTCTCTCTTTTCTCTCCCCCATCACACTTTTTCCTTCCCCCTCCTTTTTTCTCCTTCTCTTCCCTCTTTCTTTCCCTCTCTCTATATATCTTACCCTGTCTTTTTCCTTGTGTCTCTCTCTCCCTTCCCCCTCTGTCTATCTCTCCTCCCTGCTCTAACCCTTTCCTGTCTCCCCCTCCTTTCTCCTCTCTCTCTCTTCCTGTTTCTCTCTCTCACCTCTCTCTACCTCCTCTCTACCTTCCTCTCTCTCTTTCTCCCCCTCCTTGTCCTCTCTCTCTCTTCCTGTTTCTCTCTGTCCTCTCTCTCTCCTACCTCCTCTCTACCTCCCCTCTCTCTCTTTCTCCCCCCCTCCTCCTCCTCTTTCCTCTCTCTCCCCTCCTTCGGGGGGTAAAGCCGAGTACAACAGGTCGGTGCTGTGTCCTTGCTCCGTGCCCCATCACAACAGAATGACCTCACAGAGGACACCAGGGGGATTGTGGGTAAAAAGAGTGACGTTTCCTTTCTAAGGTGGGATAATGCCGGGGTCAGAGCAGAGAGTCCCTCAGAGAGACAGCAGGGGCGACCTGATAACCCGATAACAGGGGCTCAGGGAAGAGGAGGCAGAGTGGACATTTCCCAGAAGTCACTGGGCCACACACGACAAAATCACCTTTGTTCTGGATCGTGGGAGTCAGTCTTCTGTTTATAGGCGCCATTTTGAGGACCCTTCGATTAATCGATTGATGCAGTCTTAGTTGAACAAAATGTGTCTGATTAGTCTTTATAAAAATTCATTGTTCCTGGTCTAAACCAGGACTAAACCAGGTCTAAACCAGGTCTAAACCAAGACTAAACCAGCTCTTAGGCACCTCGGCCATACTTTTATATACAGAGGGAGTCTGGTCACTCCATTTCCATCTGCGACTTGAGACAGAACCACAGACATATAAAGAAGTGAACTAAGTGAGTGTGACTGTCCACTGTCTCACCTGGGGGACTGTCTCACCTGGGGGACTGTCTCACCTGGGGGACTGTGGGGGACTGTCTGCTGTCTCACCTGGGGGACTGTGGGGGACTGCGGGGGAATGTGGGGGACTGTCTACTGTCTCACCTGGGGACTGTGGGGGGACTGTTTATTTTTTATTTATTTATTTTATTTCAGGGACACTGTGGGAGACTGTGGGGGACTGTGGGGGACTGTGGGGGACTGTGGGGGACTGTGGGGGACTGTGGGGGACTGTGGGGGTGACTGTCTGCTGTCTCACCTGGGGGACTGTGGGAGACTGTCTGCTGTTCTAACTGGGGGACTGCGGGGGACTGCGGGGGACTGTGGGGGACTGCGGGGACTGTGGGGACTGTGGGGGACTGCGGGGGACTGTGGGGGACTGTGGGGGACTGCGGGGGACTGTGGGGGACTGCGGGGGACTGCGGGGAACTGCGGGGGACTGTGGGGGACTGTGGGGGACTGTCCGCTGTCTCACCTGGGGGACTGTGGGGGACTGTGGGGGACTGTCCGCTGTCTCACTGGGGGACTGTGGGGGACTGCGGGGGACGGTGGGGGACGGTGGGGGACTGTCTGTCGGTCTGAGCCTCATTCTAAGGTGAGAATAACCAGAGCTGCTCCACTGAGACACTGAGTGTTGTCAGGAAGAGGACGGAGGGGTGCGAGACACAGACACATACTTCTAACAGAGAGGAGAGAGGATCTGTTGGCGCGGGGGAGGCGTCCGGAGGAGAGGGGAGAGAGGCAAAGGGGGAGAGAAGAAGAGGGAGAAGAGAGGGGGAGAGGAGCGGAGGGGCAGGAGAATGGGAGAAGAAGAGAGGGAAAGGAGGATAAGAGAGGGAGGGGGTCGTGGAAAGGAGTAGAGAGAGGGGCAGAAAGAGAAGGAGAAAAGAGAGGGCAGAGGGAGGGTGGGAGAGGGAGAGAGGAAGAGTGTGGGAGAGGGGGAGACGGTGCAGGAGGTCAGGTGGAGAGACTTACATCTTTAGTCTGGAGAAAAGGTGATGAAACACTCCTGATGAACGCTGGTCCCATCCCTCGCTCCCAGGACCCACAGGACACGGCGGAGATTGGAGCGAGTCTCAGGATGACGAGCAGCGACATAAATAGAAACAGGAGGAAGAACAGGAGGAAGGGAAGTGTGGAAGGAGGTGTGGAGTGTGTAATCTGTGATCTAAGCCCACGGTCGGGTCATTGTGTCGTGTCCAGTGCTTCTGTTTAACACAGTCGTATTTTCCCCGCCCCCTCCTCCTATTGGTCCGCCTCCGTCATGCTCTGAGTGACTGACAGGTGGATTTTTAACCAATCACAGTGAAGTGTGAAGTGTCAGATGAGCTGAGCTGCTGAAATCGGCTGAAGTTTGTCTGGGAGCGTCACCATCATTTTGTTTGGGCGCTTCACCTTTGGCTTCTACACAAACCTCGACGCTGATGCTCTGTGATTGGTCAGCCCGTTTAACCTCACTGCAGGTGTATCTCAAGATGGATTCTGGGAAGTTTGTGAACTCAGATATCATGAGAATTCATTTTTTTACGGCCCATGCTGCACTCAGCCCCAGCTCAAACTCTCACTGTAGGAAAGATCCTGCCCTTACAGAGGTCAAAGGTCACATGTTGCGTTGTGGACCCTTTATTCGCTGTGTCTGTGGTGAACATTTGAACTGTGTGTTATAATACTCCTCAAATCAGACCTGGAGTTGTGTTTTGTTTCATTCACATGTTTGTGTAACACTTTATTATTAGTCTGTAACATCTCCAAAGCTAAAAATGCTGTTCCACCTTGTGATGTCATGAAGTGGTAGTTTTCAAGGTAACAGCTCCTTTTACCTTTAGTTCAGTAGAGATTGAAATGATCCTAGTGAAGGTGTGTGGAGTTTAAAAACACAGTGGAGCACTTCCTGTATGTATGTGTATGTGTGTGTGTGTGTGTGTGTGTGTGTGTGTGTATGTTCCTGTCCTCCTCTCCGTGTGTGTGTGTGTATATGTGTGTATATGTACTTGTGTGTGTGTGTGTGTGTATATATGTGTGTGTGTGTATGTGTGTATATGTACGTGTGTGTGTGTGTGTGTGTGTGTATATGTGTGTATATGTACATGTGTGTGTGTGTGTGTTCCTGTCCTCCTCTCCGTTTGTGTGTATATATGTGTGTATATGCGTGTATGTATATGTGTGTGTGTGTGTATATGTGTGTATGTATATGTGTGTGTGTGTGTGTATGTTCCTGTCCTCCTGTCCGTGTGTGTGTGTGTGTATATGTGTGTATATATGTGTGTGTGTGTGTGTGTGTGTATGTGTGTGTATATATGTGTGTATATGTATGTGTGTGTGTGTGTGTGTGTGTGTGTGTGTATGTATGTTCCTGTCCTCCTGTCCGTGTGTGTGTGTATGTGTGAGTGTATATGTACATGTGTGTGTGTGTGTGTGTGTGTGTGTGTATATATGTGTGTATATATGTGTGTGTGTATATGTGTGTATATGTAGATATGGTGTGTGTATGTTCCTGTCCCTTCTGTCCCGTGTGTGTGTATGTGTGTGATGTGTGTGTGTGTGTGTGTGTGTGTATATTTGTGTGTATATGTGTGTGTGTGTGTATGTGTGTGTGTGTGTGTTGTATATGTGTGTGTGTGTGTGTGTGTATGTGTGTGTGTGTGTGTGGTGTGTGTGTGTGTGTGTGTGTGTGTGTTGTGTGTGTGTTGTTGTATGTGTGGTTGTGTCAATATATATGTGTGTGTGTGTGTGTGTATGTTCTGTCCCTCCTGTCCGTGTGGGCTCAGTGTGACTTTTGTCTATGTAAATAAGGTGAAATCTGACGCAGCGAGCGCTCCGTCCTGGGTGGAACATTTAGAGGTAAAACGGGGACACGGCTCATACTCACAACTTCTGTGACATTAAAGGGGCACTCTGGAACTTTCTCATGGACAGTTTGACAGTTTACCTCATTTACAGATGAAACTCGGCCTGGTGGAGTCTCCGTATATTTCCCTCATAAAACACTTCACACTGTTTACACGAGCAGCTCTGAGTGAGCGGTGCATTGTCCATCTGAAAGGAAATAGTCCCGGAGAAGAGGGACGCCATGACGGATATTTGACTCTGAATCTGATTGGATCAAACTGTTGTTACATCCAGATGAGACAAAAACACCGACATGGATGTTTTTCTCAACAAAATGCTCAGTGTTTTGGCTCAAACTGAAGTTTGAGCAAACGGCCACGTTTGTTTTGATTTGTGGACGCTTCATCTCTGGCTCCGCCCACAGCAGCAGAATGCTGCTCTGTGATTGGTCTGAAGCACGAGACACGAGTGAGAGCCGCTCCAGATGATTCTCTGGTTTGAGAGTCTGATTCCCTTAAAGGTCCCACGTCTGATAACTGACTCTTGTAGCGTTAAGTCAGAGAGTCAGAGAGAGTCAGAGAAACACTTTAGTATTAGTCTGTAACATCTCCAAACTCAAAATGAGACGTTCCACCTTGTGATGTCATGAAGTGGTAGTTTTCAACTTGACAGCTCCTTTTATCTTTAGTTCAGTAGTAGATTGAAATGGTCCAAATGATTCTAGTGAAGGTGGAGTTTAAAACAGTGGAGCACTTCCGGGTATTACCACACGATGACATCACAAGTGGAAACAGAGTGTTTTCAGTTTGAGAGAAGAGCTCTAAATGTGCAGAGTTTGTGTGTTTAACGTGAATGAAACAAACACATCTCCAGGTCTGATCATGTGAGGAAACATTAGATCATAAAACAAACTGCTTTTCTTTGTCAGTCACAGCTCAGATAAACTCTCAGATGTTTTGCACCTCCTTTGTTCCTCCGTGCCTCCCTCGCTCTCTGCTCCTCCTCCTTTGCTCCTCCGCGCCTCCCTCGCTCTCTGCTCCTCCTCCTTTGCTCCTCCGCGCCTCCCTCACTCTCTGCTCCTCCTCCTTTTCTCCTCCAGACTCAGAGTTGTGGCCACGGGCTGCTGTTTGAAGGATCCTGGCTGTTCTTTTGTTACTTCCGTGTGTGACACAGACCCGGGACTTAAACCGGGACGGCTCTTCAACGAGGAGCCGTAAGCGGAGCCGCTGACCTCATTTATTCTGACTCGTTCAAATCCCAGAAGCAGAGAGAGTTTTTGCGACGGCTGATCTCTGATTTCGTGGAGTGAGGAGAGATGTGTTCAGAAGTGAAAGTGACTGTGGTGTCGATTATGTTCAGCCAATGTGGCACAAAAAGGAAATTTAAAGTGGATTAAACGGCTAAGCTCCGCCCACAATCACGTTTGTAATAGAGCTGCTAAAGTGGGCGGGACCTGGAGGTCTGAGAGGGGAGAAGGGGCGGAGTCTCATTCATGTTTTTTTTTCCTTTATTTTTTTGTAACTTGCCACAGCAGAAGGTGTTGAGCCTCAGTGACATTATGAGAGAAGTTTATCTGCAGTTAAACCTGACCCTTTCAATCTGTCTCTCTCTGCTTTTCTTTCTCTCTCTCTCTCCTGTCTCCTTTCTCTCACTCCTTGCCCCGTCTATTGTCTCTCTACTTTTTCCCTCTTGTCTCTCTATCCCTCTCTCCTTTCTGGTCTGTATCCTTCCCTTTTCTCACCTGTCTATCTCCCCCCTCCTCATTTCCTTTTATCACTCTTGCCGCTTTCTCTCTCTCCCCCTCTCCTCCATGGAAACCCTCTCCTGTCTCTATGACTCCTCTCTCTCCTCCCTCTCTCCTCCGTGTGATCCCTGTCTGTCCTCCGCCTCTACTCCCCCTCTCCTCCGCGTGCTTGCCTCTCTCTCTCTCTCTCTCTCTCTCTCTCTCTCTCCTCCTCCTCTCTCTATGACCCCCCTCTCTCTCTCCTCCTCTCTTCTCTCTATGACCCCTCTCTCCTCTCCTCCTCTCCTCTCTCTGTGATCCCTCTCTTGTCAGTCTTTCTCTCTCTCTCCCCCTCTCCTCCATGTGATCCCTATCTCTCTCTCCTCCTCCTCTCTTCTCTCCATGACCCTCTCTCTCTCTCTCTCTCTCTCTGACCCCCTCTCCGCTCCTCTCTCTCTCCTCCTCCTCTCCCTCTCTCTGTGATCCCTCTCTTGTCAGTCTTTCTCTCTCTCTCCCCTCTCCTCTGTGTGATCCCCCCTCTCTCTCTCCTCCTCCTCTCTTCTCTCTATGACCCCCTCTCTCTCCTCTCCTCCGCTCGCTCCTCTCTCTGTGATCCCTCTCTTGTCAGTCTTTCTCTCTACCTCTCCTCTGTGTGATCCCTCTCTCTCTCTCCTCCTCCTCCTCTCTTCTCTCTATGACCCTCTCTCTCTCCTCTCCTCTTCTCTTCTCTCTCTCTCTCCTCCTCCTCTCCTCTCTCTATGATCGCTCTCTTGTCAGTCTTTCTCTCTCTCTCTCTCTCCCTCTCCTCTGTGTGATCCCTCTCTCTCTCCTCCTCCTCTCTTCTCTCTATGACCCCTCCTCTCCCTCTCTTCTCTCCTCTCTCTCTCTCTTCTCCTCTCCTCTTTCTGTGACCCCTCTCTCTCCCTCTCTCCCTCTCCTCTCTCTCTCCTCCTCCTCTCTCCTCTCTCTGTGATCCCTCTCTTGTCAGTTCTTTCTCTCTCTCTCCCTCTCCTCTGTGTGATCCCCCTCTCTCTCTCCTCCTCCTCTCTTCTCTCTATGACCCCCTCTCTCTCCTCTCCTCCGCTCCTCTCTCTGTGATTCCTCTCTTGTCAGTCTTTCTCTCTCTCCTCTCTCCTCCTGTGATCCTCTCCTCTCTCTCCTCCTCCTCTCTTCTCTCTATGACCCCTCTCTCTCCCTCTGTCCTCTCTTCTCTCTCTCCTCCTCCTCTCCTCTTTCTGTGATCCCTCTCTCCTCTCCTCTCTCTCTCTCTCCTCCTCTCTTCTCTCTATGACCCCTCTCTCCTCTCTCATCTCTCCTCCTCCTCCTCTCCTCTTTCTGTGACCCCTCTCTCCTCTCCTCTCTCTCTCCTCTCCTCTTTCTGTGATCCCTCTCTTGTCAGTCTTTTCTCTCTCTCTCTCCCTCTCCTCTGTGTGATCCCTCTCTCTCCTTCTCCTCTCTTCTCTCTATGACCCCTCTCTCCTCCCTCTCCTCCTCTCTCTCTCTCTCTCCTCTCCTCTCTCTCTCCTCCTCCTCTCTTCTCTCTATGACCCCTCTCTCCTCTCCTCTCTCTCTCCTCCTCCTCTCCTCTCTCTGTGATCCCTCTCCCTCTCTCCTCTCCTCTCTCTCTCTCTCCTCTCCTCTCTCTGTGATCCCTCTCTCTTGTCAGTCTTTCTCTCTACCTCTCCTCTGTGTGATCCCTCTCTCTGTCTCCTCCTCCTCTCTTCTCTCAATGATCCCTCTCTTGTCAGTCTTTCTCTCTCTCTCCCTCTCCTCTGTGTGATCCCTCTCTCTCCTTCTCCTCTCTTCTCTCTATGACCCCTCTCTCCCTCTCTCCTCTCCTCTCTCTCTCCTCCTCCTCTCCTCTTTCTGTGATCCCTCTCCCTCTCTCCTCTCCTCTCTCTCTCGTCCTCCTCTCCTCTCTCTGTGATCCCTCTCTCGTCAGTCTTTCTCTCTATGACCCCTCTCTCCCTCTCTCCTCTCCTCTCCTCTCTCTCTCCTCTCCTCTCTCTGTGATCCCTCTCTTGTCAGTCTTTGTCTGGTTCCATCGACTCTCGTTCACTGTCTGTGTAAAAACTGTCTCTCTCTCTGCTGCTTCAGACTCATTTTGGTCTTAAATGTTCGTATTAACCCTCTACATCAGGGGTGTCCAAACTTTTTGCAAAGAGGGTCAAATTTGGTGAGGTGAAAATGTGTGGGGGCCGACCATTCAGCCTGATCATTGTTTGAACCATTAATATTAAATGCAAATTGACTATTTCATTATTTTTTACTTTTTATTGCAAACGACTTTCACCTTTCAAAAACAAAATTAATGATATACAGATTATAAATATGAAAAAGTGAGCATTTAAACTGTAGTTTTGATAAGCAACAAATAACTTGCCTGCAGTAATGTGAAGTGTGAAACTGAAATCTGGACTGTAGTAAACAGGCCAGGTCTGGCTCAAACACAGTGGTTTTAATGCGCAAAAAACATCACACTGGTGAGGGTCAGTTAGTCTTGTTCAAGTTCATAACCAAGAATGTCTCACACAAACTCAGCATTTTCTTAACAAAGGTTTGAATTTCTTTAAACCTGTCTTTATCCAGCAATAAAAGTCAGCAAGCTTGTACACGTATTGTATTTTATACTGGTCAACAGTGCTGACGGGCCACACATAATTATTTTTATTCTAGAGGCTGGGGGCCAGTGGAAATTTGCACACGGAACGCAATTGGCCCCCGGGCCGGACTTTGGGTATGTCTGCTCTACATGATCCTGGGGTTTTTATTTCACTTTTGTGTCTGTAAATCAACATATGAACATTAATAACAGACAGATCGGGTCCTTCTTTCCTCGACGTCGCTCCTGCTAGTGTTAGCAACAGGTTTGATTGACAGCGTTGCTAAGCGCCCGCTCCAGTGGTGTGGGCGGGAAGGGGCGTTACCTCTTTTTCTCTCTCTCCTTGTCTCTCTCTCCTGTCTTGTTTTCCTGTCTCACTCTTTGCGTGGCCTCTCCGGTCTTTCTTCCTCTTATCTCTCCATCCCGCTCTCTTTTCTACCATCTCTCCTTCCCTTTTCTCTCTGTTCTCCTCCTCTTCTTCCCATCATTCTAAACCCTCTCCCTCTCTCTGTTTTCCTGTCCGACTCCTCTCTGTCTCTCTTCTTCCTCTCCACCTCTTCACTATCTTCTCCCTCTCTCCACACCTCCTTCTCTGTCTCTCGTCTTCCTCTCCTCCTCCTCTCTTCTCCCTCTCTCCACACCTCCTTCTCTGTCTCTGGTCTTCCTCTCCTCCTCCTCTCCTCTCCCTCTCTCCCACACCTCCTTCTCTGTCTCTCGTCTTCCTCTCCTCCTCCTCTCCCTCTCTCCACACCTCCTTCTCTGTCTCTCGTCTTCCTCTCCTCCTCCTCTCCCTCTCTCCACACCTCCTTCTCTCTTTCTTCCTGGTTGTTACTGGCTCAGATCGACTCGTTTCGGATCGATTGCTCAGGCCTCGGCGTCTTTGATCTTTGTATGAAATATGTAAAAAGTGATTTTTGATTTTATTTTGAATTTAAAACGTGTTAAAAAATTCTAAATCTGACAAAACTAATGATTTTCCAAAGAGAAGTATCGTCCCGAGTTACTCCTCACTCACCATGTGCTTTCTGAGTGTTCTAGTCATTCACCATGATGAGTTTATAAGCACCAGAGACCAGAGGTTTGCTATGAGGGTAAAGCTGACAGCAACTAGAAAGCTAACCACACACTTCCTGATTATCTAAACAATAAAGGCTTCATAATTAAAGGCAGACAGCACATAGTGGACTTATTTTGGGGGCGAAAGGAGGAGACGGGGGTGACAGGAGGAGACAGGAGGACACATGGGGTGACAGGGGGTGACAGGGGGCGACAGGGGGGAGATGGGAGGAGACATGGGGCGACAGGAGGAGACGGGAGGAGACACAGGGGCGACAGGAGGAGACAGGGAGCGAGAGGAGGAGACGGGAGGAGACAAGGGGCGACATGGGGCGACAGGAGGAGACAGGGGGACACAGGAGGAGACAGGGGGGTGACAGAAGGAGACAGGGGGAGACAAGAGGAGACAGGGGGACACAGGAGGAGACAGGGGGGACAGAAGGAGACAGGGGGAGACAGGAGGAGACAGAGAGGAGAGAGGGGGCGACAGGAGGAGACAGGGGGAGACAGAGGGAAAAAGGAGGAAACAGGGGTGACAGGAGGAGACAAGAGGGCGCGACAAAGATCAAGAGCGCTTGTCCACATGGGTCCTGTGGTTGGGGTTTGATTCCCGCTTGGATCGGTGCATATCGTTGGTTCATAGAATGAACGTGATGTGTGCGTGAGTGTCGGTGGTGGGAGGGGCTGACGGCGCAGATCGGCAGCCTCACTTCTGTCAGTCTGTCCCAGGGCGGCGGTGGCTACAGGAGGAGTAAATGAGAGAGGAGTGAAGGGATGCTGTGGAGTGTAAAGTGCTGTGGGTGTTTTTTAAAGTGTTATATAAATCCACGGCTCAGGTTACTCAAATACCAGACAGAAGTTGAGTATTTTGTGTCGTTTCTCGCGCTTTGACTTGACAGAGTTGTTCTTTGCGTGAGCGTCCCTCGTGTCTGTCTGAGGTTCAGTCTGAACCCTTCACCCTCTGATCCGAGCCCCGCGTGGCCACATTCACACGAAACTATCTCTCTCCCAGTCAAAACTTCCGTAAAACGTTGGATTTGAGCGGAAAATCTCTGGCCGGGCTCGGACTCGGACTCTGAGTGGCTGCGCGGCTTAAAAAGGTCACGACCAGCTTAAGACTGTGTGAAACAGAGTCAACAGAGCCCGGAGTGTGAGAGCAGAGCCAGGCGGAAACGAGGAATTATACAGGACCACGATTCACTACAGACACACATATTTACTCAAGTTAATGTCAAAACATTTGTAAAACGAGCAGATCAAGGAGTAAAAATGAAGTGCTTTGATTTTTAAGACTTAAATCCACAGACTGTGTAAAGAAGCGGACGTCACACACAGCGTTCGGCTCCAAATGAAGCTCACTGAGGCTAGCACCGCTGCTTTAGCATGAAGCGGGTTTTTATTAATGTTCATCGTTTGATTCACGAACACAATAGAGAAATAAAAACCCCAGGATCATGTTAATACAAACATTTAAGACCAAAATGACGAGTCTGACAGCAGCAGGTACAAAGAGAGGAGACACAGTTTTTCAATAGAAAGTGAATTGGAGCCAGAGTGGATGGAGCTGGAACCATGCCCACGATCACTTTCTATTCGTAACATGGCTAGCAGCTTAGCTATGTCCATTTACATAAGTCTGTGCTTTAGACCCGTTGCTTACTGGATATTGTGTCATTTTAAAACGCTCTACATGATGCTAACGATGGTGCTCACATAAGAACAGAGACACTTCGCCCCAGACGCCGGGTCCCACTCTCTCCTGTTTCGCTGTAAGCTCCATCCCACCCATTTAGAGGCAGCGGGTCAAGCGCTAATTTGAGCTGCCGCGGCTCGTAATGTTCCCGAGCCTCGATTACGGGCAGGGAGGAGGGCGGCCATTTTAATAGAACATGTAACGGTTATTATGGAAGAGGTGAGGAGGAGAAATCAGAAGAAATAACACAATTAGCAGCAGGCCACAGCAGCGCCCTGATGGGAGGAGCGGGCTTTTAAAGGCTGTTAGACGCCACCATTCACATCTTAATCTTAATGTGATCAAGACGCCGCTGCTGAGGGTTAAATGCGGAATTATGCAACGATTTCAACTGAACTTATGTTGATCCATGAGCCTGAATAACATGAAATAGTTGATTTTTAGTACATGAATTTACTATTTTAACCATGTCAGTGCAGTGCAGTGCTCAGTGTGTTTGATTATTTTACTCAAAGTCATGTTTAAACTGATCCCTACATGTTTGAATAATCCTATATTGTCTTGATTTTAAGGCGTGAGTCTTCAGAAAATTTCAGTTTTCACCTACCCCCTGTCTCCGCCCACTATTTTAGATCAGTGCTGTGGTTTATGATCAACAAAACCAGAAATGACTCTTTCCTGAATCTGTTTATACTGAAGTGTCTCTGTTTCACAAGAATAAGACACAGACGAGGATAAAACTGTGGACCAGTGTGACCCTACTCGACTCAACCAGGACTGAACTCCTCTCCCTCTCCCCCCCCTCCTCCCTCCTCCTCCTCCTCCTCCTCTCCTCTTCCTTCTCCCCCTTTCCTCCCTCTTCTTCTCTACCCCTCCTCTCCTCCTCCTCCTCCCTCCCCACCCTCCTCTCCCGCTCCTCTCCTCCTCCCCGCTCTCCCATCCCCTCTCCTCCTTTTCTCTTCCTTCTCCTCCTCTCCTCCCCCTCTCTCCTCCTCCCTCCCCTCCTCCTCTCCTCCTCCTCCCCTCTTCCTCCCCTCCTCCTCTCCTCCTCCTCCTCTCCTCCCCCTCTCCTCCTCCTCCTCCCCTCCTCCTCTCCTCCGCCTCTCCTCCTCCTCCCCTCCTCCTCTCCTCCTCCTCCCCTCTTCCTCCCCTCCTCCTCTCCTCCTCCTCTCCTCCCCCTCTCCTCCCCCTCTCCTCATCCTCCTCCCCTCCTCCCCTCCTCCTCTCCTCCTCCTCTCCTCCTCCTCCCCTCCTCCTCTCCTCCTCCTCCCCTCCTCCTCTCCTCCTCCTCCTCCCCTCCTCCTCTCCTCCTCCTCTCCTCCTCCTCTCCTCCTCCTCCCCTCTTCCTCCCCTCCTCCTCTCCTCATCCTCCTCCCCTCCTCCTCTCCTCCTCCTCCTCCTCTCCTCCTCCTCTCCTCCCCCTCTCCTCCTCTCCCCCTCTCCTCCTCCTCCCCTCCTCCTCTTCTCCTCCTCCTCCCCTCCTCCCTCTCCTCCTCCTCCCCTCCTCCTCCCCTCCTCCTCTCCTCCCCCCCTCCTCCCCCTCTCCTCCTCTCCCCCTCCCCTCCTCCTCTCCTCCTTTAATCGCTCTGTTGAATTGAGAGCTCGGCTGTGAAAAGGCCTGTACCATGTGATCGGAGCGAGTGACAGATGAAGAGGAGACGGGGAAAAGGGTTTATGTCACGGCGTTTTGTTCACAGATTTCTCAGAGTCGTTTCTCCAAAGCGCTCTTCCTCTTTGCCTCCTGCAGCGTCTGAAGCTCACGGAAACGAGCTCGGAGAAGCGGCGTTCTGGGAATAGAGGCGTGTGCGTAAGAGAAAGAGAAGAAGAAAAAGAGAAGAAGAGAGGGAGAGAGAGAGGGAGAGAGGAGCAGTTTAGTGACTTTAAACATGAAAGAGCACAAACAGAACAAGAGGCTTCAAAATGTCGAGGAACTTAAAGCCGATGTTAAGATTTCATGACGAGCGAGAACCGAACGTGGCTCTGATGTTTCTGTTTTGTTTTTCTGCAGCTCAGATTTACTGTAAACTCCACTGTGAACCTTCTACTGCCACACAGTCAGGAAGTGCACCCTTAGAATGATAGTTTTTGGTGGCATTACTGTGTTTCTGTGTTCCCCCCCCATGCAAACACCACCCAGACACAGGGAGAACATGCAAACACCACCCAGACACAGGCGAACATGCAAACTCCACACAGACAGGGAGAACATGCAAACACCACCCAGACACACAGGAAGAACATGCAAACTCCACACAGACACAGGGAGAACATGCAAACACCACCCAGACACAAGGAGAACATGCAAACTCCACCCAGACACAAGGAAAACATGCAAACACCACCCAGACACAGGCATAACATGCAAACACCACCCAGACACAAGGAGAACATGCAAACACCACACATACACAAGGAGAACATGCAAACACCACACATACACAGGGAACACCACCCAGACACAGGGAGAACATACAAGCTCCACACAGACAAAGAGAGAACATGCAGACACCACACAGAGCTAACCACTGTAGCTGTGTTTTTGGGCATTACTCTGTGTTTCTGTGTTCTGTGTCGTTGTCACTCGGGAGAACATGGAAGTGCCACCCAGACACAGATACAAAAAACAAACCAAACCGATACAACAGACGATATCATGCAAAGTTCGGGGCCCAAGTCCAGTGGCAGAACACATGCAAACCCCGGGGTCTGCGCTGCCCCCCTCTGGTCCAAACAGGACTCACACAGGGAGCACTCAGACTCAGACTCAGACTCAGACTCTGACTCTGACTCTGACTCAGACTCTGGCTCTGACTCTGGCTTCGACTCTGACTCTGACTCTGGCTCTGACTCTGGCTCTGGCTCTGACTCTGGTTCTGACTCTGACTCTGGCTTCGACCCTGACTCTGACTCTGGCTCTGACTCTGACTCTGGCTCTGACTCTGACTCTGACTCTGGCTCTGGCTCTGGCTCTGACTCTGGCTCTGGCTCTGACTCTGACTCTGACTCTGGTTCTGACTCTGACTCTGGCTCTGACTCTGACTCTGGCTCTGACTCTGGCTCTGGCTTTGACTCAGACTCAGACTCAGACTCAAACTCTGGCTTTGACTCTGGCTCTGACTCTGGCTTCGACTCTGACTCTGACTCTGACTCTGGCTTCGACTCTGACTCTGGCTCTGACTCTGACTCTGGCTCTGACTCTGACTCTGACTCTGACTCTGGCTCTGACTCTGACTCTGGCTCTGGCTCTGGCTCTGACTCTGACTCTGACTCTGGCTCTGACTCAGTTGCAGCTTCCAAACAGATCTTTCTAACAGAGTTTTCTCTGGCTGAGTTTCAGACCCCGTTAGTTGAACAGATTCATGAAGCAGGTGAAAGCTGCTTCTCCATGTTTATGAAACACTCGTCCCTCTTCACGTCCACGTCCACCTCCGCCTCAGGCTCGTAGTTGCTGGTTTAAGATTTCCAATTATCTAATCAAAAAGCTGACTTTGGTTTTGTAGCCTGATCCGCCCTGCTTAGAAACCCATTATGTTAAAAGGGAGAAGGGCAGAACACGGCTCCATCTGACCACAGCTTCAGGGCTTTAGATGTTTACATAAAACTCCACCTGCTCCGTCTCCTCGGGCTCGGGGCTCGTTCTGGCTCAGAGCACTTCATTTTTACTGTTCATTTTGTCGTTATAACTTAATACCATCTTAAATTTTTGTATATTTCCAGATCTCTTCACCAGTTGTGCAGTTTGTTTTGTGTCTGGAGAACTGTAGCCGTAGCCGCGCTTACACCACGTCTATAAAAAGACATTGTAAATTTGCTCTGAAATTAGCTCGAAGGCTCGGCGTCTTCCATTGTGTTGGCTGGGGAGTTTGACTGTCCATATGTCAGGGCTGCGGGCGCCCGGGTTGTTGCGCGGATACAGCCTGATTAGCATAGCGGCACTAGCTTCGGGACGTTAGCATAGTACTTGGTTAAAGCTAATGAAGAATAATACGATGGTGGATACACAGGGATGACTGCACCATCTGCTCCACCTGAACGCTACACAAACAGCCCCACCCGTGCTTGTACAAATCTGCCCAGACCCTCTCGCATAATCCCAGCGACCTTGAGAATCCCGCGGTTGTGTGTTTTTGTTTGGAGACACCTACTTCCTTTTTACAAGCGAGAAACGGGAACTCGGAGCCAAAATAGATTTCATGCTTCACCCCGTGTAGAGACCGGAGCCGAGGGAGACGGGATTGTTCCACTCGACCTCGGACTAATTAAAAATTAAAGTGCGCTAAATTAGGGAAATGAGGTGAGCAGAATGAAATGTAACGAGTATTAATGGATCCATCACAGCCGCGTCTGACGAGGACTTTATGGAGTCAAGCTCTTTACATCAGGATACACACAGGAGCGAGGAGTTCACATCAACGAGCCACGAAATGACGCTTTTGTTTGGTTAAATATGTTTTTGATGAATGTTGTAGGGTTCAACAGGTCAAAGGTCACGTTTTAAACACCACAGGAAGAAGAAGAATTGACCAAAAG
The DNA here is from genome assembly GCA_019594935.1 of Periophthalmus modestus. Lineage (NCBI taxonomy): Eukaryota > Metazoa > Chordata > Actinopteri > Gobiiformes > Gobiidae > Periophthalmus > Periophthalmus modestus. The sequence goes on along the minus strand of JAIEZT010001256.1, from coordinate 3,490 downwards.
ACTGAAATCTGAACTGACAAAGTAAAACAAGACACACAGGGAGGGCATCTGACACACAGAGAGGGCATCTGACACACGGGGAGGGCATCTGACACACGGGGAGGGCATCTGACACACGGGGACATTTCAGAGCGTGTTTGTACAGGTCTAAACTACAGTCTTTGTGCAGAATAAGACACATTTTTGTGACCTTTGACCCCTGAGCGGCTCTCAGGTGTTGTGTACTGTTCCTCCTCGTATCACCAGCGTTGGCCTTGTGCACACGGCGGTTGCTATGTAACTGTTCTGGAGTGACCTTGTGCGGTGTCTTCATTTCTAACCAGGAAGAAGAAATATAAGTATAAACCGCTGCACTGAAATAAAAATGCACCGTGTCATTTTTTCCAGAGGGGGGGTGTCACCTGTCGTCTCTATGGAGATGTTAGTGTTTTGCCTGGAATGTTCCGTAGTGTGGCATTAAACTGTCATCTATCACTGATTGAATTACAGGTGTGTTCATTGCTCCAAAATACCATGATGACATGCGTCGTTTTGGGCTTGCCTCTCCACAGACCAGATTTGACCTGGTGGCATGTCCTGCTGGACTCCATGATAGATAGCTGGAAGCTGGACTTTCAGGCAAAGCTACATCAGCTCCACCAGAAAAGTCCTGCCTCCTCTCTCCTCTCCTCTTTACTATCCTCCTCTCCTCTCTCTCCTCTCCCTTTCACTTTCTCCTCTCTGCTCTCTCCTCTCCTCTCTCTCTCTCTCTACTCTCCCCCTCCCCCCTCCTCTCTCCTCCCCTCTCCTCTCTCTCCTCTCCTCTCTCTCTCCTCCTCTCTCCTCTCTCCTCTCCCCTCTCCTCTCCTCTCCTCTCTCCTCTCCTCCGCTTCCTCTCCTCTCTCTCTCTCCTCTCCTCTCTCTTCACACCTCCTCTCTCTCCTCCTCTCTCTCCTCTCTCCTCTCTCCTCCTCTCTCCTCTCTCTCTCCTCTCTCCTCTCCTCCTCTCTCGCTCATCTCCTCTCTCTCTCTCTCTCCTCTCCTCCTCTTCTCTCCTCCTCTCCTCTCTCTCCTCTCCCCTCTCTTCTCTCCTCCTCTCCTCTCTCCTCATCTCCTCTCTCTCCTCCTCTCCTCTCTCCTCTCCTCCTCTCTTCTCTCTCCTCTCTCTCCTCTCCTCTCTCTTCTCCTCTCTCCTCTTCTTCTCCTCTCCTCTCTCTCCTCTCTCCTCCCTCTCCCTCTCTCTCTCCTCTCCTCTCTCTTCTCTCCTCGTCTCCTCTCTCCTCTTCTCTCTCCTCTCCTCTCCTCTCCTCTCCTCCTCTCCTCTCGCTCCTCTCTCTCTCTCTCCTCTCCTCTCTCTCCTCCTCTCTCTCTCTCTCTCTCCTCTCTCTCCTCTCTTCTCTCTCCTCTCCTCTCTCCTCTCTCTCTCTCTCTCCCTCTCTCTCCTCTCTTCTCTCTCTCTCTCTCCTCTCCTCTCCTCCTCTCCTCCTCCTCTCCTCCTCTCTCTCTCCTCTCTCCTCTCTTCTCTCTCTCCTCTCCTCCTCTTCCTCTCTCTCTACCTCCTCTCTCCTCTTCTCCTCTTCTCCTCCTCTCTCCTGCTCTCCTCTCTCTTCTCCTCTCCTCTCTTTATCCTCTCTCTCTCCTCTCCTCTCTCCTCTCTCTCAAACTCACACCTCGATTTTCACTCTCCTCTCCTCCTCTCCTCTCCTCTCTCTCACTCTTTCCTCTCTCCTCTCCTCTGACAATCTTCACTCTCCTCTCTCCTCTCCTCTCTCATCTCCTCCTCCTCTCTTTCCTCTGAACTCCTCTCCTCGACTCACTCTTTCTTTCTACAGAGTTTGCCTGTAGAAACATGTCCCATCTTTCACTGCAGTGGACTTTGTGCTTTGCTCCAGGGAGGGCATCTCTCAGTATTTATGGACTCTTCCTCCTCTTCCTCCTCCTCTTCCTCAAACTCACACCATCGATTTTCACTTTATGTTTTAACAATAAGATTCTGTTCAAAGTTCACATTTTAAACTGAAATCTGAACTGACAAACTAAACACAGAGAGGGCATCTGACACACAGGGAGGGCATCTGACACACGGGGAGGGCATCTGACACACAGGGAGGGCATCTGACACACAGAGAGGGCATCTGACACACACAGGGAGGGCATCTGACACACAGGGAGGGGGAGGGCATCTGACACACACACAGGGAGGGCATCTGACACATGGGGAGGGCATCTGACACACTGGGAGGGCATCTGACACAGGGGGGGTGTCTCAGTGGGCGTGTCTCATGGGCGTGTCTGTGGGCGTGTCACTGTGGGCGTGTCACTGTGGGCGTGTCACTGTGGGCGTGTCACAGTGGGCGTGTCACTGTGGGTGTCTCAGTGGGAGGTCACTGTGGGCGTAAACAGTGGGGGCACAACTGTCGACAAAATGTTGTCTTGAAAATAGTGGATTAAAGATTAAACTCGAACATGAATCTGTCCAAATACAACTTCAGAGGCTCAAAGAGAAGAAACAACTAGAACCTGGAGAAACATCTGAACTGAACAGTTTAAAGAACAGGGAGGATTTTTAAAAAAAAAAAATCCAGCTCATGAATATGGTTTAAAAATCAACTCAAGCATCCATTTTACAACAATAAAAACACAAACATGAAATTCTGCTTCTTGCGACAGTTAAACAAACTAAAAGTTTGAGAATAAAATCCCATTTATTCACATCATAATGAAATACTCTTTGCAACACTAATGTTCCTTATTGTGCATTAAAAATAAACCATGGAACCGTCTTGAGGCTGTTTCACACGCAGCCACGCGTCAGCCTGTTTGCTCCGTCCCCAGAGTCTCGTAATACATTTGTTGAGTCTGATAATGTTTTGTTTATTACTTTGCGTTCTAATGTGCCCACACACATTTGGACAATTAAACTTTGTTCTGAGCTAAACTGTTGTATTTACAATCATCATGTCTCTGCCTTAAGCAAAGTCGACGCTAATGGAGCCGGGATTTTGTTTGAATAAAATCAATTCTGAAAAGAGAATTTACGAGTTTATCTAAGTCGAGATGCAAATGACTCTATGTGTCTGGAATATTAAAACGTTTAGTCTTGATTTAAACCAATGCTAACGCTACGCTAGGCTGTTTTCAAGGTCCACTATGGAACTTTTCTGCCATCGGATTCAGCGCACAGACTGTGTAAAGAAGTGACTGAGTGAGTGAGACGTCGCCACAGCTTCAGCTCTAAATGAAGCTCATCGAGGCTGGAGCAGGTACAGGGACGATTTGCCCAGGTCTGACCCCGAGTATCATGGCAACTATGGAGCCAATCAGGAGAGAGGCTGTGGAAAGCAACGCCCCTTGCCGTCCACACCACTGGTTTAGCAGGGAACTTAGCAACACTGTCAATCAAACCTGTTGCTAACGCTAGCAGGAGCGATCTCGGGGAAAGAAGGACCTGATGTGTCTGTTATTAATGTTCATATGTTAATTTACAGACACAGACGTGAAATAAAAACCC
>JAIEZT010001255.1:232633-244173 GCA_019594935.1 Periophthalmus modestus | reverse complement strand
ACCAGAAGAAATACTGCAAAGAAATGAGAAGTACATGAGAAGTACACAGAGATGAAGAGTTAAAGAGGAGGTATTTACTTCTATGGGGTATTAAAGAGGAGGTATTTACTTCTATGGGGTATTAAAGAGGAGGTATTTACTTCTATGGGGTATTAAAGAGGAGGTATTTACTTCTGTGGGGTATTAAAGAGGAGGTATTTACTTCTGTGGGGTATTAAAGAGGAGGTATTTACTTCTATGGGGTATTAAAGAGGAGGTACTTACTTCTATGGAGTATTAAAGAGGAGGTATTTATTTATGTGGGGTATTAAAGAGGAGGTATTTACTTCTATGGGGTATTAAAGAGGAGGTATTTACTTCTATGGGCTATTAAAGAGGAGGTATTTACTTCTATGGGGTATTAAAGAGGAGGTATTTACTTCTATGAGGTATTAAAGAGGAGGTATTTACTTCTATGGAGGTATTAAAGAGGAGGTATTATTTATGTGGGTATTAAAGAGGAGGTATTTACCTCTATGGGGTATTAAAGAGGAGGTATTTACTTCCATGGGGTATTAAAGAGGAGGTATTTACTTCTGTGGGGTATTAAAGAGGAGGTATTTACTTCTGTGGGGTATAAAGAGGAGGTATTTTACTTCTATGAGGTATTAAAGAGGAGGTATTTACTTCTGTGGGGTATTAAAGAGGAGGTATTTACTTCTGTGGGGTATTTAAAGAGGAGGTATTTACTCTGTGGGGTATTAAAGAGGAGGTACTTTCCTTCTATTCATATTAAAGGAGGAGGTATTTACTTCCATGGGGTATTAAAGAGGAGGTATTTACTTCTGTGTGGTATTAAAGAGGAGGTATTTTCTTCTATGGGGTATTAAAGAGGAGGTATTTACTTCTGGGGGTATTAATTTTGTGGGGTATTTAAAGAGGAGGTATTTACTTCTATGGGGTATTAAAGAGGAGGTATTTACTTCTGGAGGGTATAACTTCTGTGGGGTATTAAAGAGGCTTCTGTGGGGTATTAAAGAGGAGGTATTTACTTCTATGGGGTATTAAAGAGGAGGTATTTACTTCTACGGGGAATTAAAGAGGAGGTATTTACTTCTATGGGGAATTAAAGAGGAGGTATTTACTTCTGTGGGGTATTAAAGAGCCTCCTCTTTAATACCCCACAGAAGTAAATACCTCCTCTTTAACTTTTGTACACTGTATTTGTACTTTCTTTATTCATACTACAGTGTCCTTAGTGAATAAATAAAGTGAGTTTTTTGCAGTTTTAATGCTAAATGCTAAAGCTAAATGCTAAAGCTAACCTGACTCCACAGACGTACTTTGACCTGAGGAGCTGTTTATTTAACATCTGGAGAAATGAGGCACCGTCACTTTAACGTCAGAAGATGGAAGCCGCCATTTTGTGATTAAAGTTTTTGAAATGAAATAAAATGAAATTAAATGAAATACATAATAATCTGGGCTGAATTCAGTCGAGTGTAAAAGTCACAAACATAAAATAGTGAAATGCCAATGTTCACGGACGTCAGGGTCAGACCGAGCGAGACGAGGAAAAACACGTCTATTTAAGAGAGAAAAGGAAAGGTCAAAGGACACGGTGTAACGAGGGAGAGAGGAGAGGAGAGGAGGAGAGGAGAGGAGAGAGGGACACAGGTGTAACGAGGGAGAGAGGAGAGAGAGAGGGAGAGAGGGAGGGACACAGGTGTAACGAGGAAGAGAGGAGAGGAGAGAGGAGAGAGGGACAAGGGTGTAACGAGGGAGAGAGGAGAGAGAGGGAGAGGGAGGAGAGAGAGAGGGAGAGAGGGAGAGAGAGGACACAGGTGTAACAAGGGGAGAGAGAGAGAGGAGGGAGAGGAGAGGGAGAGGAGAGGAGAGAGGGGACACAGGTGTAACGAGGGGGAGAGAGGGAGGGAGGAGAGAGAGAGACACAGGTGTAAGGTGGGAGAGAGGAGAGAGAGGAGAGAGAGAGGGAGGAGAGGAGAGAGGGACACAGGTGTAACGAGGGAGATGGGGAGGGAGGAGAGGAGGAGAGGAGAGAGGGACAAGGGTGTAACGAGGGAGAGAGAGAGGGAGGAGAGGAGAGGAGAGGAGAAGAGGACAAGGGGGACAAGGGAGTGTGGTTTAGGTGGAGGAGTCCTGGTTTAGAGGAGGAGAGGAGGGGAGAGGAGGGAGAGGACCTGGTTTAGACCAGGTTTAGTCCTGGTTTAGAGAGAGAGAGGGGGAGAAGAGAGAGGGAGAGAGGAGGAGAGAGAAGAGGGGGAGGAGAGGAGAGGAGAGGAGAGGAGAGAGAGAGAGTCCTGGAAGGAGTCCTTGGAGTCCTGGTTTAGGGGTTTAGTCTGGCCCTGGTCTGGGGGAGTCCTGGGGTCAGTGGTGTCTCACTTTCAACCTCCAGACCAGAGACAGAGACACTTCAGGATCTACAAACAGACACTGGTTTAGACCAAGTTTAGTCCTGGTTTAGTCCTGGTTTAGTCCAGGTTTAGATCAGGTTTAGACCTGGTTTAGTCCTGGTTTAGTCCTGGTTTAGTCCTGGTTTAGACCTGGTTCAGTCCTGGTTTAGTCCTGGTTTAGTCCTGGTTTAGACCTGGTTTAGTCCTGGTTTAGTCCTGGTTTAGTCCTGGTTTAGTCCTGGTTTAGTCCTGGTTTAGTCCTGGTTTAGTCCTGGTTTAGTCCTGCTTTAGTTCTGGTTTAGTCCTTGTTTAGTCCTGGTTTAGTCCTTGTTTAGTCCTTGTTTTCCGATGGTCTTGTGTGTTTCTAAATCCAGGACTAAACCTTTGGCCTCGTCGTTTCACAGATGAACAGTCCCAGCATGCACCTCTCCAAATGTCACCTGTCCCGTCCGGCTCAAAAGGACGAGGCAGAACCAATGATCTCAAACGCTCCACTGACGCTAACGCTAATGCAAAATGGAGGCTACGCGAAAATTTAGCCAAACGCTGTCGACGTTAATCTGAGCAGATTAACAAACCTGAGACAAACCTGAGACAAAACTGAACGAACTGAAGAAACTGAAGAAACTGACTGAGGGGCGTCTGAGATTCAAATGGGGCAAACACTACACTCTACAATACTTCACTCTTCCAGTAGGTGGCGTTATTTTACCTGTTGAAAATGGGGGCGCAAACACTTTTAAAAGAGGTCACAATGCACTATTTTACCCCCTATATAGACTCTTAGCTTTTTTTCCTTCTTTTACCCCTGTAGACCCTCTTTTACTCCCTGTAGACCCTCTTTTACCCCCTGTAGACTGTAGACTCTCTTTTTACCCCTGTAGACCTCTTTTTTACCCCTGTAGACCCTCTTTAACCCCCTGTAGACCCTCTTTTACCCCTGTAGACCCTCTTTTACCCCTGTAGAGCCTCTTTTACCCCCTGTAGACCCTCTTTTTCCCCTGTAGACCTCCTGTAGACCCTCTTTTACCCCTGCAGACCCTCTTTTACCATCTGTAGACCCTCTTTTACCTCTTTAGACTCTTTTTTTACCCTGTTTTAGAGCCTCCCTTTACTCCCTGTAGACCCTCTTTTACCCCCTGTAGACCCTCTTTTACCCCCTGTAGACCTCCTTTTTACCCCCTGTAGACCCTCTTTTACCCCCTGTAGACCCTCTTTTACCTCCTGTAGACCCTCTTTTACCCCTGCAGACCCTCTTTTACCATCTGTAGACCCTCTTTTACCCCTGTAGACCCTCTTTTACCCCTGTAGACCCTCTTTTACCCCTGTAGACCCTCCCTTTTTTACCCTCTAGACCCTCTTTTACCCCTGTAGACCCCTCCCTCTGTAGACCCCTGTAGACCCTCTTTTACCCCTGTAGACCCTCTTTTACCCCTGTAGACCCTCTTTTACCCCCTCTAGACCCTCTTTTACCCCTGTAGACCCTCTTTTACCCCTGTAGACCCCCTGTAGACCCTCTTTTACCCCTGTAGACCCTCTTTTACCCCCTGTAGACCCTCTTTTACCCCTGTAGACTCTCTTTTACCCCCTGTAGACCCTCTTTTATCCCCTGTAGACCCTCTTTTACCCCTGTAGACCCTCTTTTACCCCTGTAGACCCTCTTTTACCCCTGTAGACCCTCTTTTACCACCTGTAGACCCTCTTTTATCCCTGTAGACCCTCTTTTACCCCTGTAGACCCTCTTTTACCTCCTGTAGACCCTCTTTTACCCCTGTAGACCCTCTTTTACCCCCTGTAGACCCTCTTTTACCCCCTGTAGACCCTCTTTTATCCCTGTAGACCCTCTTTTACCCCCTGTAGACCCTCTTTTACCCCTGTAGACCCTCTTTTACCCCTGTAGACCCTCTTTAACCCCCTGTAGACCCCCTGTAGACTCTCTTTTACCACCTCTAGACCCTCTTTTATCCCTGTAGACCCTCTTTTACCCCTGTAGACCCCCTGTAGACTCTCTTTTACCTCCTGTAGACCCTCTTTTACCCCTGTAGACCCTCTTTTACCCCTGTAGAGCCTCTTTTACCCCTGTAGACGCTGGCTGGGTGATTTTTGCTGCAGTATTAGTCTCTGTCGTGGTTTTTTCAGAGCCTTTAATCTCGCTCGACGTCTTTAGCACATTTTAAAGCGGAGCCTGAGGACAGAGGTGACGCTGATGTGTTTGAACCACACGAAATGTCACAGATCCTTTTTGTCCTGACGTCAAACACTTCAGGACCACGACGACCACGACGACCACGACTATGACCGAGACCAGGACCAAGACCAGGACCACAACCGAGACCAGGACTGAGACCGAGACCAGGACCGAGACCAGGACGGTGAGACATGGAAACAGGATCATATACAAACGAAATATTAAAACATTACATCAGTCCAATATCAGCAGAGTCAGTGTAAGAAACTTTAAAGACGGAGTATTTACTTCTATGGGGTTTTAGTCCTGGTTTAGTCCAGTTTTAGTCCTGGTTTAGTCCTGGTTTAGTCCAGTTTTAGTCCTGGTTTAGTCCTGGTTTAGTCCAGTTTTAGTCCTGGTTTAGTCCTGGTTTATTCCAGGTTTAGTCCAGGTTTAGTCCAGGTTTAGTCCAGGTTTAGTCCAGGTTTAGTCCAGGTTTAGTCCTGGTTTAGTCCAGTTTTAGTCCTTGTTTAGTCCTGGTTTATTCCAGGTTTAGTCCAGGTTTATTCCAGTTTTAGTCCTGATTTAGTCCTGGTTTAGACCTGGTTTGATCCAGTTTTATTCCAGTTTTATTCCAGTTTTAGTCCTGGTTTAGTCCAGTTTTATTCCAGTTTTAGTCCTGGTTTAGTCCAGTTTTATTCCAGGTTTAGTCCAGGTTTAGTCCAGGTTTAGTCTCAGAGAGAAAGAGGCAGGTGAAGAGTCTGTGTTGAAAGTTTCTGGTTCGTTGTTTCAGGTGAAAATGAGGCTTTTATTTCAAATGGAACAAAAATACGTCTCATTTTGTAAAAGGTGGAAGCAGCTCGTGGCATGAATCACACTCAGTTTGTTCAGCTCCACACACAGATTTAGCGAGTATAACGCCGTGGGAACATGCTCCTCTGTGTTTTTAAAGTCCTCCACACTCACTGTCAAAAGCACATTTCACATTTTCCCCATGAACTTTCAGGAACCACGATACTTTTACTCAGAGGGCGTTATTATGCTAAACACTCATTTGTTTGTAGCTTTCTCCCATGTTTTAATGTTGTTTCCCTCGTCAAGAACAAAGCTCAAAACGCTCTGTTCCACCTCGTGATGTCATGAAGTGGTAGTTTACCTTTAGTTCAGTGGAAATGAAATGATCCAGAATGATTCTAGTGAAGGTGTGTGGGGTTTAAAAACAGCTCCAGGTCTGTTTGTGACGAGGAAACATTAGAACAGATCAGAAAAGAGTAACGTGGCTCTTTAACCACGAGCCCATCAAACGTTTCATATTCAAACAGTGAAATGACAGAGACACTGTAGAACGACTGTCCTCATGTGTGCACGGCATTTTTCTCATAATGCAAAACGATAATTCTTAGTTTTTACACTGATCAGGACCAATCAGCCCAAAGAACAAAGAGAAATTCATAAAGTTCAGAAAATGTGTCCAGAAATAATAAATAAAACCAAATACTTTTCTTCGTGTTTTTTTTTTAAATTGAGGCATTGAGACGTTCAGTTCAACAATAACTTTATTTAAAAAACTTACAAACGCAGCCACAATCCCACACAGAAGCACACACTCCACACTCACAGACACCGAACACAGTCAGAACAAACAAAAAAAACAAAAAACACGGGGTTAGAAGAACGACGGACGTTCTCTAAAAACTGAACAACAAAAACCCTGAGCCGAGTTTAACAGAGCGGCTCAAAAACGGAAAAAACAGGAGAAAGTGCGACTAACAAGATTTGCAGTAACAAGGCATTTCACACTTTAACCCTTTATTATTGTGCCACCTGCTGGTCGCCATGGAGACGTCATTGCTTCACCTTTAATGCCACACTGTGGAACATTCAACTTGTCTCGTCTCACATTTATTCATTTTACTTCAGATAACTGGACAAACTCTCCAAAACTGCCAAACGAGCGTCTCCTCAGATACTCGTGTTTAATGGCGTACTGCGGAACATTCTTGTCACTGCAGTAACGTCTCCATGGCGACGGGCAGGTGACAGAGCCCGGAACAGAAAGTTACACGGAGCGACTTGAAGCGTGAATAATGTGTGAACTTTTACCACGTCACAAGAAGAAGATGAGGACCAGCGGCCATTTTGTTTTTAAAATCAAATGTGGAATTTTGGTCTAAAAAAAACAAAAAACAAAAATCCCTTTCCAAATGTACATGAATAACAAGTTTAAAAGCTGTATCTGTCTCATGCTGGTCCAAAAGTGTGATATAAAACTGACAAATTAGGAATGTACATTTAGAGTTCCCCCTTTTTTTAATCCCTTTTTAGCTTTGAACGTAACAAATACAACATAATATTAAAATGATAGAACTTAAAAGATCCGATTTTACATAAAACTGAGCCTTGTAGCTTTAATCCATGTTTCCTCCTCAAAAACAGACCTGTAGTTGTGTTTGTTTCATTCACACGTTTGAGTAACACTATTATTAGTCTGTAACATCTCCAAAACGCTCTGTTCCACCTTGTGATGTCATCAGGTGGTAGTTTTCAAGTGAACTCCTCCTTTTCTCTTTAGTTCAGTTGTAGATTGTCAGTTTTTCCAAGACTGAAATGATCCAGATGATTCTAGTGAAGGTGGAGTTTAAAAACACAGTGGAGCACTTCCTGTATCACCACATGATGACATCACAAGGTGGAACAGAGTGTTTTCCAGCGTAAATCTGCAGGTTTGTGTGTTAAACATGTGAGAATGAAACAAAACACAGCTCCAGGTCTGAACACGACATTTAACGTCTGATTCTGATTCTTGGTTTATTTTGACTAAAAAAATGTTCAGAGTTGTTCTAAAATCCAGGCTGAATCACTGATGAAATGTAAAAAAAACCTCAAAAACACAAAGTTAAAATCCAAAAGTACCGGCTCTTTTCTCACTCCTGCACAGCAAAGTGAAACTACATTCGTCAAAACACTTAAATTCAGAATATTTATACTGATTTAAGTAGTTTTTAATATTTGACTTTGAAATTTCAAAACTATCGCATCCATTTGTGTAGTAAATATTTTAACATTTAAAAAAAACAAAAAAAACATTTTAACTTAAAAAAATGAAATTTAAAAAATCTGGCAATATTTACATTTTTTATCAATCTGGCAATATTTATGTTTTATCAGTAGTTTTGTATTTATTATTATTATTATTATTATTATTATTATTATTAAGTCAGGTTTGCCAGGTTTAATTATGCCAGAAAACATTTTTAAAAATAAATAAAAACTGTTACTTTTTAAAATCTATCAATATTTATGTTTTATTAGTATTTTTGTACTTTTATTAATATTATTAATTATTTTTATTATTGTTATTATTTAATTTTATTTTTTTGTGTTTTTTTTTTTTTTTTACTTATTTAAAATTCTTATTATTATATCAGCCAGTAAAAAAAAAAAAAAAAAAAGAAAAAGTTTTAGTCAAAATATTCTTAAAAAAAAAAAAAAAGTCTTAATTCTCTCCTCCAAACTTTGTTATTTGTCATTTTCCTCGTGGCCCGAGCGGCTCCAGGACCCGGGCCTCACAGCTCAGTCTTTGTCCCGCTCAGAGGCTCCTGTGGCTGGACGTCCTCGTCGCCCGTGGCCCCTGGATCCTGGGTCTCCACCGGAGCTTTGGATTTCTTCTTCTTCTTCTTCACTTTCTTGTCGTTTTTCTTCTTGTTTTCTGCATCTGAAGCGTCGGCGTCTTTCTTCCCCTTCTTCTTCTTGTTCTTTTTGAGTTTCTTGTCCTCCGCGATGGCGCCGCGCTCCCCCTTTCTCTTCGACCACTGCTCGTCCAGACAGGCTGCGGCGAACGAGACAAAACAGACGAGAGGATGGAGAGAATAACTCAGAAAACAAAGAATATTCAACAAACGGAGAAACTGATCCAATACTAGTATCAGTATCGATACGGAAAAAGGAAGATGAGCGGAGGAGTGAGAGGAGAGAGGGATGAGCGGAGGAGTGAGAGGAGAGAGGGATGAGCGGAGGAGTGAGAGGAGAGAGGATGAGCGGAGGAGTGAGAGGAGAGAAGGATGAGCAGAGGAGTGAGAGGAGAGGAGGATGAGTAGAGGAGTGAGAGGAGAGAGGGATGAACTAATGGAAAAATGGGTTTTTCACACTTGTGGCACTACAGAGACTGATCTTTCCTCCTTTTCCATTAAAGGGGAGGTGAAACAGAAGCAGTGGTGCTGCACACAGAGCTGTGCACACAGCGCCCTCCTCTGGCACAAGAGTGAACTGCATTTACAGAGCATTTATGAAGTGCTGCTGATTCTGAACAGAAAACACACGTGTAAAGTGTTTTTATGTCTGCAGAGCGTGAATGTGATTTACCGACGTCCTGTCCCTTTAAGACGTGTTTGGCGCACAGGTACGTGGTCAGGTCCTCGCTCTGGTCGCCTTTGTACCAGTCCTCGATCACCTCCTCGTACTGCTCCACCAGCACGTCGCACTGAAACATCAAATACAACTTATAACATGACTTTATTATACTATTTGTTAGACTTTTATGGAAGTATTAAATCAGCTTTGGTTTGGTGAAGTAAATATACAAGTTATTAATACACAACTGTATAAAAACAATTATACAAACACAAAAACACAATTATACAAACACAACTACACAACTTCAGGCACAAGGTTTTGATTTGTTATAATTGTTTTACGTCAGTATTTATTATTGAAAATTCTGATTAATATTTGCAGTGACATCATGCTAGTGGTGTTGTGCATGTATGTCTACGTTTGAATATTCAGCAGTTCCCATGGTGACACATCACACCAACGCACACATGAGCAAACACTGACAAATACGTTTTAAAATTCAAAGCTGAAAACTAAAAAAACAAACAAAAAAAAAAACAACACAAAATGGAAGTTAAACAACAACTGACGACAAATAACTGTTGGCTAACGCTAGGTAGCTTGTGGCTGTGAGCTAGCTTGTGGCTGCGATGCTATTTCAGAGGGATTTTACTGAACAAACTGCTAGCACCTACTCTAGTTTCGACTAAATGAGTTATTTTTGGTCGGATTGTGATTCAAATCGAACTTCAGACAGAGCAGTGCCTCCAGTTAGCTTGATGACGTCACCTGTTTCTTGAGGTCGGCCACCTCGGCGGACGTCTCGTTCCACAGCTCGTAGGGAATGTCCATCACCACGTTCACTCCTTTGTTCACCAGGCCGTGAAGCGTGGAGAAGGTCTCAGACATGCCCTGGACGGACGAGAAGCAGGATTATTAAAGCCGCCATTTTGTGCTCGTCTCTATCGACCTTATTCCGCCATTTTGTATAATCGTAATAATCAACTTTATATCACCAGAATGTGCACAAAAAAACTACTTATCCACAGGGGAGTCGGCAGAGGGGACAAAGAGAAAGACGCCTGTTATCTCAGGGGTTTAGGGGCCCAGAATCGGACGCTCTTCCTATTAATTTGTATTAGGGGGGGCCCATGTGACACTTCATGCCCCGGGCCCCAAAATTTCAGTCGACGGCCCTGTTCATCCAGAATATTCTCCACTAAATCGTTTATTTTCACAGTTCTTTAAACGTGGAACTTATTCATGAGATTAAAATGATAATGAGTCTCATAAAGAACATTTTAAACTGGAAACAACTTTAATAATTATCGTGATATAATCGATAATCAACTTTTCTGTCCTCTTTTTCCGTAAATGCGACTAAAATGCTCTTTCTTTGTAGTCGCACGGTTTCCAGTTAAGCACAAATCCTGTTCCTTTCAATAAAGAGTTTGGGAAAAGTTTAAGTGTTAAAATATTATGTAAAGTCGTTTGGTTTGTGTCAAATGTTCAGTGTTTATGTGTTAAGTGAACACTGCCCCCTGTCTCTGGGAGGCTGTAATTATTTGCGGTTGTATCTTGTAGGACTGAAACTTGCTCCCGTTTCACTCGTCAAAAATGACTCAAATTAAGATAAATATTCACAGTTTGTCTGCTGTGAGTATTGGTTTGGTTTGAGGTTGTGGGTTTGATTCCCGTGGTCTCACTTTGGCAAAGCGGTTTGAGCCGCTTCTCTCCTTGTGCAGGTTGTATTCCAGAAGTCTTTGGCAAACGTTCTCCACGACCTCGATGAAACGCAGGTCTCTGAGAAAAAGAAAAAAAAAAAGTAAAAAGACGTTAAACTCGTCACATGAATAAACAGTAAATATGTTTCAGTTACAGTTTGAGCAGTTTCACCAGACCAGTGTTTGTCAAACTGAGGTGGAATAACTTCAGCGCTTTATTATTCTGTCCCTGGGGTAATTGTACTGTGATGGTCGTGCGATGGGCTCCCTCTGGTGGTAAGGAGGACCCTCTGCAGTTTTTTGTTTAATTTAGAGACAAATCAACTCACTTTTATTTATTTTTTTCACTTCCTCTCATGTTCTAACACTGTTTCCTCGTCAAAAACATGTCTGAAGAGGTTTTAGAGTCATCCACGTATCTTTGAGTAATATAGAGATCTCTCCCGGGATCTATTCAAACCCTTCTTACTGTTAGATGTAAGATTCTGTACGAGGCTCCGCCCACAAACCTACATCACCCATGCTCCACACGACAATCCTCCATAAATATACAAAAACATGACACAAAACTACACAGAAAGTAGAGCCAGTCCTGAGCATTTACCCCCCGACTGCCCTTCACTGCGACTTCCTCTTCGATATTAGAGCCGTTTTACAGTCTGTTCAGTTCCTCCATAACAATTCAAATCAAACAGGTTCCGCCCCCACGTTTCCTCTTTATGCTTTATAGCGACACATTTATCTTTGGCTGTCGCTCTTTTGACCTTACTCCAAAATCAGCTTCAAACGACCAAAAAAACCTCGACAGAGACAGAGGACGACACGCTGCTCTCTGATCCATGTTAGAAAGTCGTTTCCTCTTCACAAACAGACCTGGACATGTTTGGATCATTGTGTAAAGAAGTGGAAGCTCCTCAATGCTAG
>JAIEZT010001255.1:142633-230133 GCA_019594935.1 Periophthalmus modestus | reverse complement strand
TTCAGTTTTATCCAGAGTTTGGGGCGGATTTGAGGCGTTTTTTTGTCTTTAAATGTCCGTTTACCTTCGCACTTGTTCGGCAGATGGACCCACTCGTCATCTCCTCCATCCTTCTTCGCAGCTCCCAGCGCCAAAAACGGCACCAAAACAACTAAATACTGCGATAAAATCATATTTACAGCTGATCTAAGTCTAATCAACCTAAAAACCCTCCAGTTATAGTGATTTCATGGCGTTTAAAGCGGGTCGATGCCGTTTTGTGTCAGTTTCACATCCTCCTGGAGCTGGTTCAATGCACAATCTGTATGAGCTACACTTCCGCATCCGGACAGGCGCATGCGCGAAGTTTGACCAATCAGAGGCAGAGAAGTGGAAGAGCTGGACCAATCAGAAGCCGAGGAGGGTGAAGTAGGCGGGGCCACGTCTCATCTTTTCATCAACGCGATAAAAGAACGTTTTTATTTATTTCTTCATCATATTCTGACGTTTCAGACAAAAATACAAACACGAAACTTGAATAATTAACAGAACACAACTGTAAGAGATGCTATCCATAAATAAATAAAATAATAAAATAAATAAATAGAATAAATAAATACATAAATAAAATCATTTTCAATAAACAAAACTGTAAGAAATGCTATTCATAAATAAATACATAAAATAAATCAATCAATCAAATAAATATAAATAAAGACAACTGTAAGAGGCATTATCCATAAATAAATACATACATGAAATAAAATCAATCAATCAATCAATAAACAGATTTATTCTATAGGCCAATAATATATAATACAGATGAGGGCGGCTTAAATGAGGATTATTAAAACCCAGATTTGTTCTTGGGTCGAGCCGCTGATAAAATGATGTAATGTTTCCTGTTGTCCAGCAGAAGGCGCTGTGTCCTCACGTAGAATCAGACATGAGACTTTTTCCAGGACAAACTGGACTGAACTTCATGTTCTGAGCAAAAACAAACAACTACAAAACACTTTTCTCTTTCTTTCTCTCTATCCTTTTTCTATGTGTCTCTCTCTTTTTTCTTGTTTCTCTTTTTTCTGTCTCTCTTGCGTCTTTCTTTCTCACTCTTTAATGTCTTTCTCTTTTTGTTTCTTTCTCTCCCTCTCCTTCATATTCCATTCATTCCGTCCTCTTTTCATGGAATCTGTTTATTTTTCTTTCTATAAAAAGTCACATAAATAAATGTGAAATAATGATGTGAAACATGTGTTTAAGAGGCTGCAGTCCTCACACTGACCTGCAGGGGGCAGTGCCGTCACGAAACTAAAAACTCCATTTTACTAAAGAGCTGACTGGTCTTTTTAGGACTTTTTTAGTATCGATTCCTGCTCAAATGAGTATCTAGTTTCGATACAGGTTTTAGTATCGATCAGTGTCTGATTTTCACCTGTGATTTGTGTCATATTGAAAAGTTCAGTTTAATCCCAGATTTTAACCCGTTCACCTCAAATAATCCTGAGAAACTCCTCCTCCTCCTCTCTCTCCCCTATGTCCTCTCTCTTCTTTCTCCTCTCTCTCTTCTTTCTCTTCTCTTTCTTCATTCTCTTGTCTTTTCTCTCTTCTCTCCCCCCCTCTTCTCTTTCTCCTCACTCTCTTCTGTCTCTTCTCTCCTCTTCTCTCTTGTCTTTTATCTCTTTCTTCTCTCTTTCCTTTCTCCTCCATCTCTCTTCTCTTTTTTCTATCTTCTCTCTTTCTGTCTGTTCTCTGTGTCTCTCAATTCTCTCTCTCCCTTCTCTGTCTCTCTCTCTTCTCTCCCTTCTCTCTCTGTTGTGTCTCTCTCTCCCTCTTCTTTCTCTCTCATCTCTCCCTTCTCGCTCCCTCTCTCTTCTCTCCCTCTCCTCTCTTCTCTCTTTTCTCTCTCTTCTCTTGATACCTGCTCAAATATCTAGTTTCGATACTTTTTTGTCTGGATCAGTATCAGATTGTCGATACTTTTTCCAGTCGTTTTATCTCTCAACATCTCGTCTTCTTCCAGCATTAACTCTCTCTTCACATCTGCAGCGTTCTCGTTCTCTCTCTTCTTTGTATTCCTGTCTTTTGTGAGAGCCGTGGACCTTTCAGCCGTTAGCAGAGCGGTTCAGTGGGTCGTTTCATTCACCTGTAAATGTTTAGTCACGTTGCATAAGAGCAGCTGGGCGTAAAATCTCACTGTTTTGTCTTTTCGGAGGGAAAATGGAGCCTGTGCCTGGGTCTGAATAGCTGAAAGGTCCAACTCTGCCCCGGTGGCACAAAACACACAACAGACAGAAGCACTTAGGCAAAAACGTGGGCTACTTATGTAAAACTCTGTTATTGTCGAGCTCTGGGCTTCTCAAATCAAAAACACACAGAACAGAAGCACCGATGACCAGTTCTACTCAGAAAATATCCATGTACGTACTGGAAATGTGACATAATCTCTGAGAGCAGCTTTAAACCTGTCCGACTTAGCTTGTGTCTCTATGGTTCTCATCATTCTGTTATAATTTACACATTTTAAATCACAATATTCATCTAAAATAAAAGAATAAAACAATCAAGTCCCAATTTAGCTGATGTCGGCGTAAATCGTCGTCACAACAATGTAAAATGTATTGTAAAAAAAGATGTGATGTGACACAAGTGTGATGTGCAGCTGTTCATAGGGGGCGCCGGCAGCATGCGGCGCTTTGTTGCGACGACGTCAGCTCCACTGGACACCGCAGGTTTAGACGAGTGTCGTAGATTGTAACTATAGAGCATTTTCTCTGTGAACAGCTGAAATATGGAGAACTGGTTTGTTTGGTTAAAGTGTGAACAGCTGAAAGGTCCAGATTCATCATCACTGTGACTCTGAGGGACGAGAGACTTAGAACACCAGCAAAATCAGAGAGAGAGAGAGAAGGAGGGAAGGAGGGAGAGAGGGAGGAGAGGGGGAGAGGAGAGAAGGAGAGAAGGAGAGAGGAAGGAGAGAGGGAGGAGAGGGAGAGAGGAGAGAAGGAGAGAGGGAGAGAAGGAGAAGAGGGAGAGAGGAGAGAAGGAGAGAGAGAGAGAGAGGGAAAGAGGAGAGAAGGAGGAGAGGGAGAGAGTTAAAACACCAGCAATATCAGAGGGAGAGAGAGAGAGGGAGGAGAGGGAGGGAGAAAGGAGAGAGAGGGAGAGAAGGAGGGAGAGAGGGAGAGGGAGAGAAGAGAGGAGGGAGTGAGGGAGGAGGAAGGGAGGAAGGGAGGAAGGGAGAGAGGGAGGGAGAGAAGGAGAGGGGGAGGGAGGGAGGGAGAGAGAAGGAGGGAGGGGAGGGGAGGAGAGGAGAGGGAGGAGAGAGAGGGAGGAAAAGAGAGAGGGAGACAGGAGAGGGAGGGAGAGAGAGGAGAGGGGGAGAGAGAGAGGGAAGCGAGAGGGAGGGAGAGGGAGAGGGGGGAGAGGGGGAGAGAGAGAAAGAGGGAGAGAGGGAGTACAGTGGGAGAGAAAGCGAGGAGAGAGAGAGAAGTAGAGAAGTAAATACCTCCTCTTTAATACCCCATAGAGGTAAATACCTCCTCCTTAAGTATTCTGGAGTATTCTCCGTCTGCTTCTCACTCGTTTCGTTCCAGCTCAAACACGGTGAAACTCGACCTGATTTCCGTGGCTCTGCTCTTCAGATCTATGATGCTACGTTGTACCGTTTTGGGTTTTTGGGAGAGCTAGCTAGCGGCGGGTGTCAATTAAATCTTCAACTTCGACGCTCGTCTAAAAATAACTCAGAGTGACTTGAGGAAAAGAAAAGTGAATCCAGGGTCTCGCTCACACAGGATCCAGGACGAGAGAAAAGAACATCACAGAAACTCAAGGTCAGAGTCGAGTTTGTTATGTAAGACTGACAGCGCCGTGCAAGAGAGTTAAAGAGGAGGTATTTACATCTGTGGGGTATTAAAGAGGAGGTATTTATATCTACGGGGTATTAAAGAGGAGGTATTTACATCTGTGGGGTATTAAAGAGGAGGTATTTATATCTACGGGGTATTAAAGAGGAGGTATTTACATCTACGGGGTATTAAAGAGGAGGTATTTACATCTGTGGGGTATTAAAGAGGAGGTATTTATTATATCTACAGGGTATTAAAGAGGAGGTATTTACATCTACGGGGGATTAAAGAGGAGGTATTTACATCTGTGGGGTATTAAAGAGGAGGTATTTACTTCTATGGGGTATTAAAGAGGAGGTATTTACATCTGTGGGGTATTAAAGAGGAGGTATTTATATCTACGGGGTATTAAAGAGGAGGTATTTACATCTGTGGGGTATTAAAGAGGAGGTATTTATATCTACGGGGTATTAAAGAGGAGGTATTTACATCTACGGGGTATTAAAGAGGAGGTATTTACATCTGTGGGGTATTAAAGAGGAGGTATTTATATCTACAGGGTATTAAAGAGGAGGTATTTACATCTACGGGGGATTAAAGAGGAGGTATTTACATCTGTGGGGTATTAAAGAGGAGGTATTTACATCTGTGGGGTATTAAAGAGGAGGTATTTACCTCTGTGGTGTATATTTAGACTGTAGAGTCTAAAGACATGTATCCCATTAAAAATGAGCCAGAGTCCATGTTGTTTTTGAGGATGCCTTTATTAAAGTCCACAGCGTGCGCTAACCGTTCACGTCTAGAAAAAGAGAACACAGTCATCCATTCATCCTGTGGAAATCCAAATCAAAAAGGAGTAAAAATGGATATATTTATTTGATTATTTAAAGCTTAAAATCCCTTAAAAACCAGAAGGGACCCTGAAAGATGCTGTGTGTGGAGAGTGTGTGGAGTGTGTGGAGTGTGTGGAGTGTGTGGAGTGTGTGGAGTGTGTTGAACGTGTGGAGTTTGTGTGTAGAGTGTGTGGAGTGTGTGTAGTGTGTGGAGTGTGTGGAGAGTGTGGAGTGTGTGGAGTGTGTGGAGTGTGTGCAGTGTGTGTGGAGTGTGTGTGGAGCGTCTGTGGAGTGTGTGGAGTGTGTGGAGTGTGTGTGGAGTGTGTGTGGAGTGTGTGTGGGAGTGTGTGTGGAGTGTGTGTGTGAGTGTGTGTGTGGAGTGTGTGGAGTGTGTGTGAGTGTGTGGAGTGTGTGAGAGTGTGTGTGGAGTGTGTGTGGAGTGTGTGTGGAGTGTGTGTGGAGTGTGTGTGTAGTGGAGAGAGTGTATGGTATGTGTGGAGTGTGTGTGGAGTGTGTGGAGTGTGTGTGGAGTGTAGGAGTGTGTGTGGAGTGTGTGGAGTGTGGAGTGTGTGTGGAGTGTGTGTGGAGTGTGTGTGGAGTGTGTGGAGTGTGTGTAGTGTGTGTGGAGTGTGTGTGTGTGTGTGGAGTGTGTGTGGTGTGTGGTGTGTGTGGAGTGTGTGTGGTGTGTGAGAGTGTGTGGAGTGTGTGTGAGTGTGTGTGGAGTGTGTGGAGAGTGTGTGGAGTGTGTGGAGTGGAGTGTGTGTGGAGTGTGTGTGGAGTGTGTGTGTGGAGAGTGTGTGGAGTGTGTGGAGTGTGTGGGAGTGTGTGTGGAGTGTGTGTGGAGTGTGTGTGGAGCGTGTGTGGAGCGTGTGTGGAGTGTGTGTGGAGTGTGTGTGGAGTGTGTGTGGAGAGTGTGTGGAGTGTGTGTGGACTGTGTGTGGAGTGTGTGTGGAGTGTGTGGAGTGTGTGGAGTGTGTGGGAGAGTGTGTGGAGTGTGTGTGGAGTGTGTGGTGGTGTGTGGTGGAGTGTGTGTGTGGAGTGTGTGTGGAGTGTGTGTGGAGTGTGTGTGGAGTGTGTGTGGAGTGTGTGTGGAGTGTGTGTGGAGTGTTGTGGAGTGTGTGTGTAGAGTGTGTGGAGTGTGTGTGGAGTGTGTGGAGTGTGTGTGGTGTGTGTGTGTGGAGTGTGTGTGGAGTGTGTATGGAGTGTGTGGAGTGTGTGGAGTGTGTGGAGTGTGTGGAGAGTGTGTGGAGTGTGTGGAGTGTGTGTGGAGTGTGTGTGGAGTGTGTGTGGAGTGTGTGTGGAGTGTGTGTGGAGTGTGTGTGGAGTGTGTGTGGTGTATGGAGTGTGTGGAGTGTGTGTGAGCGTGTATGGAGTGTGTGGGAGAGTGTGTGGAGTGTGTGTGTGGAGTGTGTGTGGAGTGTGTGGAGTGTGTGTGGAGGAGTGTGTGTGGGGAGTGTGTGTGGAGTGTGTGTGAGTGTGTGTGGAGTGTGTGTGGAGTGTGTGTGGAGTGTGTGTGGAGTGTGTGTGGAGCGTGTATGGAGTGTGTGGAGTGTGTGTAGAGCGTGTATGGAGTGTGTGGAGAGTGTGTGTGGAGTGTGTGTGGAGTGTGTGTGGAGTGTGTGTGGAGTGTGTGTGGAGTGTGTGTGGAGTGTGTGTGGAGCGTGTGTGGGGAGTGTGTGTGGAGTGTGTGTGGAGTGTGGGAGTGTGTGTGGAGTGTGTGTGGGGAGGAGTGTGTGTGGAGAGTGTGGAGTGTGTGTGGAGTGTGTGTGTGTGGAGTGTGTGTGGGGAGTGTGTGTGAGGTGTGTGGAGTGGAGTGTGTGTGTGTGTGTGTGTGTGTGGAGTGTGTGTGGAGTGTGTGTGGAGTGTGTGTGGGGAGTGTGTGTGGAGTGTGTGGAGTGTGTGTGGAGTGTGTGTGGGGAGTGTGTGGAGAGTGTGTGGAGTGTGTGTGGAGTGTGTGTGGGGAGTGTGTGTGGAGTGTGTGTGGAGAGTGTGTGGAGTGTGTGGAGTGTGTGTGGAGTGTGTGTGGAGTGTGTGTGGAGTGTGTGGAGTGTGTAGGACTGAAGGGTGGTGGGCAGCCAGGAGAGTGACATCAACCGAGATCTTGCTGATGTTTCGATTTTTATATTTTACATCAACTATGGATAAAAACTGACACATGAACTAAATAAAAATATATGTTTATAAGTATAAAAGTCTTGATAACTGAAATATTGCAGTTACCATCACATTTTCCCTCCTTTCACCAAAAAACAATTGCGATTTTTCACAACGCAGCTAGCTAACTTCAGCGTTAGCAACTACAGTTTTAACCTGATTTTAAACGCTTCATTTGGTGGATAACTTCCTTTGTTTTCCATAATATACACGTACATTATTTTCAGTTATTTGTGTTTTCAACTTCCTGTGTATAGGCGACATTTTGAGGACTTTTCAGCTTAAAAAAAAATGAAATATTTCATTTTGAATACATCCTCTGTAACCCACGGACACAAAGTGAAGCACCAGTTTGTCGACACATATGATTTTACATGGACTGTTTATATAAATCGACAGAGCTAACCTGCTAGCCGCCGCGACATTCCAAACAGGAAGTGATCATGAGCGCACTTCCTGGTTCACTTTCTCTGTAAAAACTGCTGCTGTCAGACTCATTTTGGTCTTAAATGTTCGTATTAACCCTCTACATGATCCTGGGGTTTTTATTTCACGTCTGTGTCTGTAAATCGACATATGAACATTAAAAACAGACAAATCAGGTCCTTCTTTCCCCGACGTCGCTCCTGTTAGCGTTAGCAACAGGTTTAGCTTCAATGAGCTTCATTTGGAGCCGAACGCTGTGGGTGACGTCACTTCTTTCACTTCTATGTTTATTCATGTTTCCAACTTCCTGTTAATAGGCGACATTTTGAGGACTTTTCACCCTACAAAAGATTAAATATTTAGTTTTGAATTGTTAATCGCTATGACAACGGTGCTAATCGTTCATCACTATAACCCACGGATACACTGTGAAGTTTTCAGTTTGTCCTTTTCACTTTATTTTTCATTTTTGTTGCTATAAAACACTAAAGCTAATGTGCTATTAGCTTAGCATTACTCTAGAAAAAAAAAAACAAAGATATGACACGAAGTCCTACAAAAAACTGACTCTTGTAGCTTTAATCCATGTTTTAATCCTCAAAAACAGACCTGGAGTTGTGTTTTGTTTCATTCACACATGTTTCATTCACATTTTATTATTAGTCTGTAACATCTCCAAAGCTCAAAACGCTCTGTTCCACCTTGTGATGTCATCAAGTGGTACTTATCAAGCATCACCAACACCTTTTACCTTTAGTTCAGTTGTAGACTGTCAGTTATTCCAGAAGCTGAAATGATCCAAATGACTCTGGAAATGGTGTGTGGAGTTTTAAAACACAGTGGAGCACTTCCTGTATCACCACTTAATGACATCACAAGGTGGAATAGAGTGTTTTCAGTTTGAGAGAAGAACTCAGGGTAAAATCTGCAGGTTTGTTTATGTGTTAAACGTGTGAATAAAAAAAAACCAAAACAGCTCCAGATCAGAAAACAGTGTAAAAAGCTTCTCTAACGCTGCCATTTGAAAGTGCAGTTATCACCTTGTCCACAGCGTGGCGCTCTTTTATTGCTCGTCACATGGCAGCTCCCAGTGGCGCAGCTATAAATATGGTGATTTTTATGAGCCCCGATGGAAAACCACATCAATACCACTTCATTTACTTCCAACACAATTCTCCATTCACCAGCAGCACGTCTCTCACCCCAGACCCTCCACACCACACCCCGCTTTAACGCTCCACACCCCGCTCCACACCCCGCTCCACACCCCGCTTTAACGCTCCACACCCCGCTCCACACCCCGCTCCACACCCCGCTCCACACCCCGCTCCACACCCCGCTTTAACGCTCCACACCCCGCTTTAACGCTCCACACCCCGCTTTAACGTTCCACACCCCGCTTTAACGTTCCACACCCCACACACTCCACACCCCGCTCCACACCCCGCTCCACACCCCGCTTTAACGTTCCACACCCCGCTTTTAACGTTCCACACCCCGCTCCACACACCCCGCTCCACACCCCGCTCCACACCCCCGCTCCACACCCCCGCTCCACACCCCGCTCCACACCCCGCTTTAAACGTTCCACACCCCGCTTTAAACGTTCCACACCCCGCTCCACACCCCACTCACACACCCCGCTTTAATGTTCCACACCCCGCTTTAACACTCCACACCCCGCTTCAACCCTCCACACCCCGCTTTAACGTTCCACACCCCGCTTCAACGCTCCACACCCCTGTAACGTTCCACACCCCGCTTTAACGCTCCACACCCCGCTTCAACCCTCCACACCCCGCTTCAACCCTCCACACTCCGCTTTAACCCTCCACACTCCGCTTTAACCCTCCACACTCCGCTTTAACCCTCCACACTCCGCTTTAACCCTCCACACTCCGCTTTAACCCTCCACACCCCGCTTTAACGTTCCACACCCCGCTTTAACGCTCCACACCCCGCTTTAACCCCTCCACACCCCGCTTCAACCCTCCACACTCCGCTTTTAACCCCTCCACACTCCGCTTAACCCTCCACACTCCGCTTTAACCCTCCACACTCCGCTTTTAACCCTCCACACTCCGCTTTAACCCTCCACACTCCGCTTTAACCCTCCACACTCCGCTTTAACCCTCCACACTCCGCTTTAACCCTCCACACCCCGCTTTAACGCTCCACACTTATATCTCAGTGTTTGCTGATTTCAAGTAGCTGGTGACATCACAAAACACTCCTGATGACATCCTCTCCTCCATCACTCGGAAAAAAACAGACATGGAGCTGTGTGGTTTTTTTTGTTTCATTCTCACATGTTTAACTCACAAACAAACCTGCAGATTTAGTTCTTCTCTCAAACTCTAAACACTCTGTTCCACCTTGTGATGTCATCATGTGGTAATACAGGAAGTGCTCCGCTGTGTTTTTCCTTCATTTCTAGAATCATTTGGATCATTTCAGGTCTGGAATAACTGACAATCTACGACTGAACTAAAGGTAAAAGGAGCTGTTCACTTGAAAACTACCACTTGATGACATCACAAGGTGGAGCAGAGTGTTTTGAGCTGTGGAGATGTGACAGACTAATAATAAAGTGTTACTAGCTCCAAACTTAACCTTTATTTTATTTGTAAGTCCATCTGAACTATATCCTGAGCGTTTTGTAAAGTGTGATATATTTTTGTTCTGACTCTAATATTGGAGCTGGAACAGATCGATGAAAGAACATTTGAATGAACGAGAGGAGGCGGAGGAGAGGGAGGTGGAGGAGAGAGAAGTGGAGGAGAGAGAGGTGGAAGAGAGAGAGGTGGAGAGAGAGAGAGAGGTGGAGGAGAGGGAGGTGGAGGAGAGGAGGGGTGGGGTGGGGAGGGTGGGGGTTAAAAAGGCCCAGGAGACAGACAGAAAGATGCCAATACTCGCTCCAATCAGCCTGATGGACGACCACAGAACCACAGAGACTCAGCATCAGAGAAACAAGGACTAAACCAGGACTAAACCGGGACTAACCGGGACTAAACCGGGACTAAACCGGGTCTAAACCGGGACTAAACCGGGGCTAAACCGGGACTGAACCGGGACTGAACCGGGACTAAACCGGGACTAAACCGGGACTGAACCGGGACTGAACCGGGACTGAACCGGGACTAAACCGGGTCTAAACCGGGACTAAACCGG
The DNA here is from genome assembly GCA_019594935.1 of Periophthalmus modestus. NCBI lineage: Eukaryota > Metazoa > Chordata > Actinopteri > Gobiiformes > Gobiidae > Periophthalmus > Periophthalmus modestus. The sequence goes on along the minus strand of JAIEZT010001255.1, from coordinate 219,725 downwards.
GACTGAACCGGGACTGAACCGGGACTGAACCGGGACTAAACCGGGACTAACCGGACTAAACCGGGACTAAACCGGGACTAAACCGGGACTAAACCGGGACTACTAACCGGGACTAAACCGGGAAACTAAACCGGGACTGAACCCGGAGACTGAACCGGGACTGAACCGGGACTAACACACTCCGGAAACCGGGACTACACCGGGACACACACTCTGGACACACCGGGACTGACACGGGACTGACACCGGGGACTGAACCGGGACTGAACTCGGGACTGACACCGGGACACACACCCGGACACTGACACTCGGGACTGAACCGGGACACACACACTCCGGACTAACACCGGGACTAAACCGGGACTGAACCAGGACTAAACCAGGACTAAACCGGGACTAAACCGGGACTAAAACGAGACTGAACAAGTACTGAACTAACACTCTGGACACACACTCCGCACACACACTCCGCACACACACTCTGGACACACACTCCGGACACGCACACTGGACACACACTCCGCACACACACTCCGGACATACAGGGGCAGACGGGGGTGACGCTCGTCTCTCTTTGGGACAGTTTCTCCGTCTGCTCCGGGACTCGCCTCCGACACACATCCGACACACACTCTGAGCACTCTGGAGTCACACTTGCCGTGGAGACACACAGGACACACACGCGGAAACACGAGTCGCCACGGTTACAGCGACACTCTGGACGAGACCCTCAGCACGACGAGGCGGAGGCAGAGTCTGACTTTAATATGAAATGATTCCACTCGACTCAGAGTCTTCAAAGAGTCTGTGGGTTTTCACCGTCGCCGTAGCGATTAGCAAATCAGAACAAAACATCACCTTTGACCTTTTTGAAAGTTTGAAAAGTCTCTATAAATGTGATAAAGGTTTGACGACGTTTGTGGAGAATTTAGGTCTAATTACACTCCGGACTTAACTTAAAAATCTTAATAATAATAAATACATTTTAAACTGGCTCTGCTGCCATGGCAACAAACAATCAAAGATATAAGAGCCGATTCAGCTTTAACGATCAATTTATTTTATTTGTATGATACTAAAATCAAGATTAAAAAATAAATAAGTACAATAAATAAATAAATAAATTAAAATCAATTTTTGATACTAAAGAACAGACTCGATACTCGATACTGATACCGATACCACAATGATGATATTAAATGTTGTGGATCATAGTGTCCATGTGTGAAGAGGAGAGGAAGGAGGAGAGAGGAGGAGGAGAGGAAGGAGGAGAGAGAGAGAGAGGAAGAGAGGATTACAGAGAGGAGGAGGACGAGGACCCTCAGCAAGGAGAGAGAGGAGGAGAGAGACTTAGAGGAAGAGGAGAGGGAAGGAGAGAGAGAGTAAGAGGAGAGAGCCGGAGGAGGAGAGAGGAAGAGAGAGGGACCCAAGGAGGAGAGAGGAAGAGGAGAGGAAGGAGGGAAGAGAGGAAGAGGAGAGGAAGGAGGAGAGAAATAGAAGAGAGGACTTAACTTAAAAATCTTAAGGAGGGAAGAGAGGAAGAGGAGAGGCCAAACAGAGAGGAAAGAGGAGGGAGGAGAAGGGATCAGGAAGGAGAGGAAAATCAGAGGAGAGGATAAAGGAGGAGAGGAGGAGGAGATAAGAGGAAATTCAAAGGAGGGAGGATAGAAAGAGGAGAGGAGGAGATAGGAGGAGGAGAGAGAAATGGAGGAGAGAGGAGATGGAAGAGGAGAGGAGGAGGAGAGAGGAAGAGGAGAGGAAGGAGGAGAGAGGAGAGGAGAGGAAGGAGGAAGGAGAGGGAGGAGGAAAGAAACAGGAGGGACAGAGGGAGAGGAGGGAGGTAAAAGAATGGGGAGAAAGAGAGAGGAACAGGAGAGGAAAGAGGAGGAATAGAGGGAAGATGAGGAGATAGGAGGGAAAGAAAGAGGGTAAAGGAATGTAGGGAGAGAAGAGAGAGAGAGATGAGGGGCAGAAAGGAGAAAGAACGGAGAGAAAACAGAGCTCAGAGTCCAGGAGGTTCGTTGTGTCTGTGTGTTATACTTCCTCTCAGAAGAAGAGGAGGAGGAGACGAAGGAGGAGAAAGAGGGTGAAGGAGTGGAGAGAGGGAGAGAGAGGAGGAAAGAGGAGAGGAAAGAGGAGGAGTAGATGGAAGATGAGGAAAGACAGGAAAGAAAGAGTGTTAGTGTTAGTTTCACAGTGGTCCGTGTGTGTACACTGGTGATACTTTAGCCCAGTCCAAAAGTCCTCAAAATGGCGTCTGGAAAGATTCAAGCCTTATTACTTATATTTAAAGCTGGTTTCATGTTTTGGACAGATTCTCTTAAATATATTAAAATGTGAATAAAAAAATTACTCTTTTTAAAAAAAAAAAATGGTCCTGCTGACCGCCCACACCCTCGCCGTGTGGTGCTCATGTGGTGCTGGTGTGGTGCTCGTGTCGTATGTGGTTCTCGTGTGGTCCTTGTGTGGTGCTGGTGTGGTTCTCGTGTGGTCCTCGTGTGGTCCTCGTGTGGTCCTCGTGTGGTGCTGGTGTGGTTCTTGTGTGGTGCTCGTGTCGTGTGTGGTTCTCATGTAGTGCTCGGGTGGTGCTCATGTGGTGCTCGTATCGTGTGTGGTACTGGTGTGGTTCTCGTGTGGTCCTCGTGTCGTGTGTGGTTCTCGTGTGGTTCTCATGTGGTTCTCAGGTAGTGCTCGTGTGGTGTGTGGTTCTCGTGTGGTGTGTGGTTCTCGTGTGGTGCTCGGTGGTGCTCGTATCGTGTGTGGTGCTGGTGTGGTTCTCGTGTGGTGTGTGGTTCTCATGTGGTGCTCGTGTGGTGCTCGTGTGGTGCTCATGTGGTGCTCGTGTGGTGTGTGGTTCTCATGTGGTGCTCGTGTGGTGCTGGTGTGGTTCTCATGTGGTGCTCGTGTGTGTGTGTGTTCTCGTGTGGTGCTCGTGTGGTGCTCGGGGTGGTGCTCGTGTGGTGTGTGGTGATCGTGTGGTTCTCGTGTGGTGTGTGGTTCTCGTGTGGTGGTGCAGGTGGTGCTGCTCGTGGTGTGGTAGTGGTTGTGGTGTGTGTGTGTGTGTGTGTGTGGTGTGGTTCTCGTGTGGTGCTCGTGTCATGTGTGGTCCTCGTGTGGTGCTCGGGTGGTGCTGGTGTGGTTCTTGTGTGGTGCTCGTGTGGTGTGTGGTTCTCGTGTGGTGTGTGGTCCTCGTGTGGTGCTGGGTGGTGCTCGTGTGGTGCTCGTGTGGTGTGTGTGCTCTTGTGTAGTGCTCGTGTGGTGTGTGGTTCTCGTGTGGTGCTCGGTGGTGCTCGGGTGGTGCTCGTGTGTAGCGTTGCACTGATCAAACATGCATATCTTGTAGTATAATAGTATATTTTCACCAGCCTCAGCTCATGCCGCCGCGTCTGTCCCGAGTACAAAAATAAACGCTAAAAATGATGAAACTACAGTGAAATTTTTCCCTTTTGAGATGAGTGTCCCAGATCGAGAAGAAGGCAACTTCACTTTACCATCAGGAAAGTACTTCACAACCACGGCTCCCCTCAGACAAGGCACGACACGAGTCACACGAGTACACAAAGTACACGCAGAGTACACGCTGAAGTACACGCTGAAGTACACACTCGGAGTACACAGAGGTTTGGGTGTGTTCACGTCCTCGTTCAGAAGGACACGAGCTTATTTTGGGTCGTTAAAGATATTTTCATTTGTTTAGATTTTACACAGAGGTGGGAGAGTATCTAAACTACTCGAGTAAAAGTAGTAACGTTACTTCAGAATACTAATACTCAAGTAGAAGTACAAAGTAGCAGTCTATGATTAACAACTGTCAGAGCGTTTCATCTGATTTATAATTGAAACGAGCAAAGAGATACTCAAGGAAAAGGAAAAGTATCACATGAAAAAGTTTACTCGAGTAAAAGTATTGAAGTATCTGTTTAAAAATGTACTGAAAGTGTAAAAAGTAAAAGTATTTCTTGTCGTTTTTGAGTCTTTAAAGCTTAAAATGTGATGTTGATACAGATTTGAGCTGAGTTTTGTTCAACAGAAACAATTGAAAAAGAAAGTACAGATACTGCGCTCAAATGTACTCAAGTAAAAGTATATTTTACAATCTACTTAAGTACAGTGCAGATATCTAAAATATTTACTTACATACAGTACTTCACTACTTTTACTTTGTTACGTTCCACCTCTGTACGAGTAAGGGTGCTGTTACTACGACTACTACTTTTACTCAAGTAAGAGAAAAAGTATACAAATACAAAAGTACTTTCTTTACAGTTACTCGAGTAAATGTAACTGAGTACCACCCACCTCTGATTTGATTTTAAACAAAACGAACGGAGCATGGCGTAACTTTCCCGGTGTAAGGGATGCTATTGCTCTGCCTGGAATGTTCCACAGTAAACTTATCTCCATGGAGACGAGGAGGCCAAGTTACAGGTCAGATCTGTGGAGAGGCGACGCCACTCAGAGCAAGAATACATGTTTTTGAATAATAAAAAAACACAATTTAATAAATACTATAGAGATATGTTTAATGCCATACTGTGAAACATCAAAGAACGTCAAAGAATAACATCTCCATGACAACAAGCAGGTGGTCAGGAAAGTTACGCAGTGGATCTTTAACAGTTAATCGATAATTGAACCAAACTGAATAAAACGAACTGGAGCTTTAAACACGACAGAATCAAACGCCATGTTTAAAGCTCCAATGTGCCATTTCTCCTGATTGATACTTTGCAGCGACGTCACACCGGGGAAGGTTCTGCATGTATGTCTATGGCGGGATGTTCAGCGGTTACCATGGTAGCACAACGCGACACATGAGCAAAAAATACTGGCAAAAAAAGTTTTTAAATAGTCAAGAAAAAACACAAAATGGATTTAAACAGCTGGTTTTCAGGAGGTTGTGATGAATCTGAGCGTTGATGGTCCTTTTTTAGAAGTTTTAGAAGTTTGATTTCACACAAAAAAGTGAGCGCGACTAACGGAAGAACTGTTGGCTAATGCTAGCTAGCTTAAGACTGTAATTTTGCGTCTTGTTTAATGGCACAAATCTGCTCACCTGTTGTAGTTTTAATCTTTTTCTGGTCCGACTGCATTAAAACAAAGCTCAGATTGAAGCCCGACTGGAGTAACAGCGCTTCAGACAGAGCCGTGCATCCGGTTAGCAACCCCCCGGCGAAACGTGGAAACGTCGCAAAGTATCAACGGTTTCGCTCGTGTCTGAAGGGAGCCACTGTAACAGGAACAGTCTCACTCGCCGCCATCGCACTCGCGTACTCAACGGACACAGCCACAGAGTTCCCAGTGAAATTCCAGTGAAATTCCAGTGAAATTCCAGTGAAATTCCAGTGAAATTCCAGTGAAATTCCAATGAAATTCCAATAAAATTCCAGTATAATTCAGGAAGAGCGGAAAGAGAAGCCGGAAATATCAGAGGCAACTCCAACAGAAGCAAACACAGTCATTTTAAATAGAAAAGTCAAAATTATTATTGTGTTGATATTAAGATCAGATGAGAGACGCTCGTTTCTCATCTGATCTTAAATTATTATTATTAATTTTATTATTATTATTAGTATGATTATTACTAGAAGTGTTATTCGAAGAAAAGATAGTTCCTTGGCCCTTAATGATGCAGAGAGAGAGAGTGCAGTGGATCCATGCTGTTCGCTCAGTTCAAAAAACCCATTTTCAAAAACCTTTTCATAACAAAATCACTCCACTTCAAGGGAAAACTGGGATCAGAGTCGACGTATTTCCAATCGATCCGAATCCGATGCAAATCCCGTAAGGTTAAAGGGTGAACAAAAGCACGTTCCCGTCCCAAAAAAAGAAAAGAAGGGGTCGTACAAGTATCCCATGCGTTTGTTGTTTTCGATGCAAGACGAGGCTAAAGTTTGACAGAAGGCAGTTGGATGTCACAGCGTTCCGAGTTGTTTATTTAGCGTTCCGTGTAGCGCTAACGTATTTCCATATAAATCACGTCGAGGAGCGATAACGGGAGGTAACGATTAACCTTTGTGTCATGGGGTTTGGGAGCGAAAGTGCGTTAAACAAAGCTAAAGATACCGACGAAAGGGAGAGAAGGGGGCGGGGTTTAAGACCTTTGAACCTGTTTAGACTTTGAGGGATGATGCGGCGGTCGACGAGCCAATCACTGACAGCTCGGATTCTTGCATAAAAATAAGATTAAGGTGCTTTTCAAATAAGAATCGGTTCTTTTTAGTGATACAGGGATAAAAGGTGCGTTTCAGGAAGGCAAAGTTAACGAGGTCCCGCTTCATAAAAACTACAACTTCACTTCGAGCATCAACAAAGACTTCAAAATGAGCAAATAGTTTAGTCTAAAAGAGGACGTACTGTGTCGGTTTATATAAATGGACGTAGCTAACCTGCTAGCCGTTGCGTTCCAAACAGGAAGTGATCATGTGCGCACTTCCTGCTCCATTGACTCTGGCTCCAGTTCACTTTTTATTGAAAAACTGCTGCTGTCAGACTCATTTTGGTCTTAAAAGTTCGTATTAACCCTCTACATGATCCTGGGGTTTTTATTTCACTCTCCTGCTAGCGTTAGCAACAGGTTTGATTGACAGTGTTGCTAAGCGCTCGCTCCCTGCTAAACCAGAGGGTGTGGGCGGGAAGGGGCGTTACCTTCAACAGCCTCGCTCCTGATTGGCTCTTTGGTTGCTATGATACTCACGCTTCAAATTAGGTGCTATAACTGCTAGCCTCGATTAGCTTTATCAGACTGGAGCTAAGCGCTGTGGGTGATGTCGCACTCAACATTTTGTTATAATTTACATATTTTAAATCGCAATATTCACCTAAAACGACTTAATAAGAGAAACAAATCCGCTGAGCTCCAAATCAGAAAACCGCGGTGTCCAGTAGTAGCTGCAGATCAAGCTAGCGATTAGCAATAAGGAATTAAAACTGGAGAAGGAAGTGCGTATGTCACAGTGGGCGTGTTCCAATGGAGGTAAAAACGGGGCTGGATCGACAAAATGGCGTCCTGATAAACTTGTTCATTATGATTTAAGTCTTTGTTCATGCTTTATCAAGGTTAATTAAGGTGTAGTTATTATAAAACATTACCCAACACGACATATATCACTATTATAACACGCTGGATGCTCTTAAAGGTGAAGGTCCACAGCCTGATTGTCTCCATGGAGATTTAAACGAGTATTTTCCACAGTGTGACGTTTAACTTATACATCTCCATGGCGACAAGCAGTCAACTCCACCCAGACACGTTACAGGTCAGGTCTGTGGAGAGGCGAACCCCATCACCACTGTTCCATAGTTCACCTGAGCTGACATCCAGTTATAAAAGACGGACCGAACATACACTGACTTAAAGTCCTTGGGCAACACACTCCGCCCACACCTCAGTGCTCTCAAAGTGTTGCATCTTTTACCATTTTACTTTTACGTGTTCGCATTTAAATTTAATTCTGTTGCATTTTAAAGTGGAACTAAACCCTAAATCCATTTATTTCACTAAACTGTGTAAATGGTGTTTGAGGAGCATTATCTACTGTTCTAGTCATTTTTTGGCAGCTTTAGCACAAACTATAGGTAAATGTGCAGCTTTCTGGTCAAAAAGGCTTAAATCTGAGGCCTCTGTGGTTTCAGGTAGTTGGTGACATCACACAAGACTGTCCTGATCACGGACAAGTGTTTCTGTTTATAAACACCTGTCTGCAGGGGGCGGAGCTTAAGTGTGGACACCTGTTAGACCAATCACACTGGTGTATATACCTCCAGACCCTGCGCCTCCTCCTCCTCCTCCCTCATTCTCCCATTCAGTCCTCCAGACCCTGCGCCTCCTCCTCCCTCACTCTCCCCTTTTCCCCTTTAGTCCTCCAGACCCTGCGCCTCCTCCTCCTCACTCTCCCCTTTAGTCCTCCAGACCCTGCGCCACCTCCTCCCTCACTCTCCCCTTTAGTCCTCCAGACCCCTTCTCCTCCTCCTCCTCCTCCTCCTCCTCCTCCCTCACTCTCCCCTTTAGTCCACCAGACCCCGCCCACTTTACCAGCTCTGTTTGAAATGCGATTGTGGGCGGAGTTTAGGCATTTAGTTCCACTTTAAACATCTTTTTGAGCACTGAGCAAAATGGAAAGATTTAAAAATAAGATCCTTCAACAAAAACCCGCTTTGATAAAACAAAACCAGCCTCAAACGACCGAACTGTCACTGCAGCCTCTACGGACGTGATGCAACGACATAAGTCAGAAGAAAACTGACATCGACATTACAGTTCATTGACTTTAAAGTGCTAGCATCATCTAAGAAGTGTTTTACTAAAGCTACGGGCTAACTACGCTATGCTAATACCACATACAGTCATGCCAAACACTTGTAAAGAATGGGAGAGTATATATTTTAATGTCATGCGATTTTTGTGATGGGCGGCTACATGTCAAGGCAATAGTACGTTTCGCTATCGTTTGCTAACGCTAAAAGCTAGTCGTTTTACAATACTAGTTAGTTTGAACTCTGTTGAAATGAGGCGGAGACCATTTCTCGATTAAAAAACGTATAAATAAATACTTTTTTTCGTTAAATGCTTAAATACTGATCTAGTTTAACATGCTGGTGAAGTTGTCCCGATGACATCAAACTGCCTTCAGAGAAAATCCGCAAAAAATCCGATTGCGTCCATCTTTGAATCCAGGCTCCTCCCACCTCTCTCTCTGTCTCTCGCCTTTATTTTCAAAAAACAAACAAAAGAAAAACAATAACAGTCACGTGACCCAGCCCGTCCTATAGCTGCGTCGTCACGGATTCCTCTATGACCTCGCAGCTGTCCTCAATGACATCATCACAAGGCCCCACCCACCCGCCCATTAACGATCCCCGCCCACTTCCTGAAATTTGCTCCGCCGCCGACAACCCCGCGACCCCGCCCATCCCCATCCCGACTCCGCCGCCCTGGAAAACGTCCTCGCTGGAATCCAAAAGCCGCGAGCTGGATTCGGACATGTTGGAAGCGCAGTGCAGCGATTGGCAGGGGCAGGGCGGGGGGCGGGGCAGAGCGGCGAGCAGCGAGTCGCGTCCGTTCGTGCGGCGCGAGGGGGAGAACGCCGCGCCGATACTGTCCACGGATCGGCCGACTTCGTGCAGGTGCGGCTCGCTTCTCGTCACGTGACCGAAATCGGCGTGTCCGTGGCTCCCCAGCGGTCGCAGCAGCCCGTCGGAAATCGTGAAACTCGGGGAGGTTTTGCAGAGGTAACGGAACGGGCGGAGCTTTGCGTTTCGATCTAGAGAACAGGTAGGACAATCGCTTGAAGGAGTCCGTTTTGCCGCTTGTGGTTGACATCTGCTGCAGTCGGCTTCTCGCTCTGGCCAGAGACGACGTGAAAGAGGTCGAAGCTAGCATGGTAGCCGACGTCGTGGACAGCACATTTGTTTTCAACCCGTTGCTTTTTGGTTTTCCGTCCTCGTCTTCCTCTTCCAAACCCCATCCCAGCCCCTCGTCCGGCCCACCTGCTTTCTCCGAAGAAGGCATGCCGGAAATCGATCGCACCAAAGCAGAAACGCCCAGATTAGATCCTGCTCCTGAGTCTTCCTCCAGCGGGACCATGAAGCTAACTCCTTTGGATGATTTTTGGGATTTTTCTCCATTTCCTCCTCCGCCTCCTCCAACGTCGCCGGATTCGCTGTCGTCTTCCGAAGCGGTGTTGCCGTCCTCTCTCGCGGTCTCGCTGGAGGAAGAGTAGTTCCTTCGCGGAGGTCGCCGGTTTCCCAGAAGGTCCAAGACTTCGTAGCGGAAACTGGAGATGTCCTGCTTCAGCTCCTACAAGGAAAAAAGACAGGAAATGTGAGAATTATGTGTGAAACAACGAGGTCTGGAGGATTAAAGGGGAGAGTGAGGAGGAGGAGGTCTGGAGGACTAAAGGGGAGAGTGAGGAGGAGGAGGTGCGGGGTTTGGGGGACTAAAGGGGAGAGTGAGGAGGAGGAGGAGGTGTCTGGAGGACTAAAGGGGAGTGTAAGGAGGAGGAGGGGTCTGGAGGACTAAAGGGGAGAGTGAGGAAGAGGAGGAGGTCTGGAGGACTAAAGGGGAGAGTGAGGAGGGAGGAGGAGGTCTGGAGGACTAAAGGGGAGAGTGAGGAGGAGGTCTGGAGGACTAAAGAGGAGAGTGAGGAGGTCTGGAGGGTTAAAGGGGAGAGTGAGGAGGAGGAGGTGCGGGGTCTGGAGGACTAAAGGGGAGTGTAAGGAGGAGGAGGGGTCTGGAGGACTAAAGGGGAGAGTGAGGAAGAGGAGGAGGTCTGGAGGACTAAAGGGGAGAGTGAGGAGGAGGAGGAGGTCTGGAGGATTAAAGGGGAGAGTGAGGAGGAGGAGGAGGTCTCTGGAGAACTAAAGGGGAGAGTGAGGAGGAGTAGGGGTCTGGAGGACTAAAGGGGAGTGTGAGGAGGAGGAGGTTACACTCTGACACGAGACGACGATTACACTCTGCTTCACCCCGACCCTCCCCCTGAGCCCCGATCAATTTATAGAAATGTAAACTAAAAACCATTTTCTGCTCCTCTGGCTCTGCTCCTCTGACTCTGCTCCTCTGTCTCTCTGCTCCTCTGACTCTGCTCTCTCTGACTCTGCTCCTCTGGCTCTGCTCCTCCTCTGGCTCCTCTGCTCCTCTGGCTCTCTGCTCCTCTGGCTCTCTGCTCCTCTGTCTCTCTGCTCCTCTGTCTCTCTGCTCCTCTGGCTCTGCTCCTCTGGCTCTGCTCCTCTGGCTCTGCTCCTCTGACTCTCCTCCTCTGACTCTCTGCTCCTCTGACTCGGCTCCTCTGACTCGGCTCCTCTGACTCGGCTCCTCTGACTCTGCTCCTCTGGCTCTGCTCCTCTGGCTCTGCTCCTCTGGCTCTGCTCTCCTCTGACTCTCTGCTCCTCTGGCTCTCTGCTCCTCTGGCTCTGCTCCTCTGGCTCTGCTCCTCTAGCTCTGCTCCTCTGTCTCTCGGCTCCTCTGGCTCTGCTCCTCTGTCTCTCTGCTCCTCTGTCTCTGCTCCTCTGTCTCTCTGCTCCTCTGGCTCTCTGCTCCTTACTCCTTCTTCCTCTGAGTGGACCACCTCTCCACAGATCTAACCATCACCACTGACTTCTCTATATGGAGATATACATGTTTAATGCCATATTTCTGAATATTCTGGGCACAGTATCATCTCCATGGAGAAAAGAAACTGCTCATATGGAGCCCAAACATCCAGACGTGTTTTTCTTCCTGGGACTCGGCTCCAGCTGATGTTAGCTTAGCACGTTTTTGTTCTGTCCTAAATCTCTTCACACTGAAAAATACACAGAAATGAGACTCTGCGTGTTGTGATTTTTTTCTTATTCAAAAGCCCAAAGGAAATATTCACTTCAAAAGCAGCAAATCCAAAACTCCAGCGACTCCAGGGACCAGAGCCGAGAGCCAGAGACGAGGATTTAACAGGAAAAGAGCGAAAAAAGATCCACCAGGAGGAAACATGACGTCTACAACACATCTGAAGAGTTTTACCTCTACGGAGTATTAAAGAGGAGGTATTTACTTCTGTGGGGTATTAAAGAGGAGGTATTTACTTCTATGGAGTATTAAAGAGGAGGTATTTACTTCTATGGGGTATTAAAGAGGAGGTATTTACTTCTATGGGGTATTAAAGAGGAGGTATTTACTTCTATGGGGTATTAAAGAGGAGGTATTTACTTCTATGGAGTATTAAAGAGGAGGTATTTACTTCTATGGGGTATTAAAGAGGAGGTATTTACTTCTGTGGGGTATTAAAGAGGAGGTATTTACTGCTATGGAGTATTAAAGAGGAGGTATGTACTTCTGTGGGGTATTAAAGAGGACATATTTACTTCTATCACAACAAAATTCGCTTGCTCACTAATGAAGCGACTTCTCTCAAACAGAAAACTCTCTGTTCCACTTTGTGATGTCACGAGGTGATACAGGAAGTGCTCCACACCTTCTCATTCTTCCACACTCTAACCTGGGCCTGCAGACACATAAAAAGTCCCACCTTGAAGTTCTCCTCGGTGAGCCCCTCGTCCGTCTTGGCGCTCCGGATCATGGCCGCCACGTACCTCTTCACCAGGCTACGGATCACTTCCTGTTTGGAGACAGTCGCCATGGTTACAGGTCTGTTACATCACCGGGGTAAATGAGTCAGGATGAAACAGGGATGGGATGATTTTCAGAGATTTACTTCTACTTTTCAGAGTACTTTTATCTCAGCGTACTTTTACTCCTACTTGAGTACTATCTGTATTGAAGTAGAAGTACTCTTACTCGAGTAAAAGTTGTGGTTCCTCTTCCAAACTAAATCATATCTGAAGGAGCAAGAAAAAGGATCATTTTTGTCCTTCAAATGACCAGAACTTCAGCAGTTACTCTTTTACTTGAGTAGTACTTTTCCCAAATACTTTTTACTCTTACTTGGATCACTCTACTTTGTACTTCTACTTCAGTAATGCTATTTTGAGTACACATTTTAAATACTAAATGTTTAGAAGGAACAACTTTTTAATGGTGGAAAATAACAAAGTAAAAGTAGTAAAGTACTGTACTGAAGTAACATTTTAGGTATCTGTACTGTACTTAAGTAGACTGTAAAATGGATACTTTTTACTTTTACTTGAGTACATCTGAGAGCAGTATCTGTACTTTCTACTACACTACATTTTTGAACAGGACTGAAAAGTAAAAGTACTTTTTAAACTAAAATATACAAATAAAACCAGATGAAAAAACTAAATAAAACACAATTGATTCAGTTGTTTCTGTTGAACAGAATTTAGCTCAAATTTTTATCAAAATCACCACATTTGAAGCTTCATAAGACTCAAAATCTGCACTAAATACTTTTACTTTTTACTCTTTCAGTACATTTTAAACAGGTACTTCTCTTTAAAGAGCTCTGTCTCTGATCTGTTCTAATGTTTCCTCCTCAAAATCAGACCTGGAGCTGTGTTTTGTCTTATTCACATGTTTGAGTAACACTTTATTATTAGTCTGTAATATCTCCAAAGCTCAAAGCACTCTGTTCCACCTTGTGATGTCATCATGTGGTGATACAGGAAGTGCTCCACTGTGTTTTTAAACTCCACCTTCACTAGAATCATCTGGATCATTTCAGTCCTGGAAAAACTGACAATCTACAACTGAACTAAAGAGAAAAGGAGGAGTTCACTTGAAAACTCCTCTCCTCCTCTTGTCTCTCCTCCTCCTCTTGTCTCTCCTCCTCCTCTTGTCTCCTATCCTCTCCTCCTCTTGTCTCCTCTCCTCTCCTCCTCTTGTCTCCTCTCCTCTACTCCTCTTGTCTCCTCTCCTCCTCCTCTTCTCCTCTTCCTCCTCCTCTCCTCCTCTTGTCTCTTCTCCTCCTCTTGTCTCCTCTCCTCCTCTTGTCTCTCTCTCCTCCTCCTCCTCTCCTCCTCCTCTTGTCTCCTCTACTCCTCTTGTCTCTCTCTCCTCCTCTTGTCTCCTCTCCTCCTCTTGTCTCCTCTCCTGCTCCTCCTCTCCTCCTCTTGTCTCCTCTCCTCCTCCTCCTCTCCTCCTCTTGTCTCCTCTCCTCTTCCTCCTCTCCTCCTCTTCTCTCTCCTCTCTCTTTAGTCTGAGCTGTTCACTTGAAAACTACCACTTGATGACATCACAAGGTGGAACAGAGCTCACGAGAGTCACTTTTGTGTCACTTCAGACATTTAAGTTGAGTTTTTTAGTGAAACTTTTACTTTCACTTGAGTATTTTTCACTCTCGTGTCTGTACTTTTACTCAAATAACACACGGAGTAGCTCCTCCGCCGCTGCCTCGTCTCCCTCGGCCTGAACGCTCTGTCTCCAGTTTGGATGTTGTGTTTTTGTACAAAGCGCTCGTCTCCGTTGGCGTTTCAGGACTAAACGGTGTGACCTGTATTGATTCTCGCGGCTTCGCTCAATTCCAGGGACATTTGGTGCTGGAGAGACGGTGCCAGTCCTCCCACTCTACACCTGTGTGCGGGCCAGCCTGCCACTCTGCCAGCGCACCGCCGAGCGACGCTAACGCCGAGCTAACCACCGCTAACGCCGCTAACGCCGCTCCAAACACAGAGGAGAGAGCGACGCCAGATCCGACACGGCCAAATCAAACACACAAACCGTACAAGGAAAGGGCGGCCAATCAGATCTGAGAAAAGTGAAGATGCAAATGTGTTTAGATGATCCTCCCACTCGTTTATCTCATCACATCAGACGCACAAACAGCTCAGAATGTTTGTTTCTTCCTCGTAAGCTCCAGGTTTAGTTTAAAGCTGCACACGTGACGCTTTTACTCTGTTTTAATGTCGTTTCCTCGTCACAAACGGATCTGGAGTCGTGTTTTGTTCCTGCAGATTTAGGCTGAGTTTTTCTCTCAAACTGAAGACACTCTGTTCCACCTCGTGATGTCATCATGTGGTGATACAGGAAGTGCTTTTTTAAACTCCCTGAGGACTAAAGGAACTAAAGGGAAGATGAGGAGGTCTGGAGGACTGAAGGGAGGAAGAGGAGTCGTGTCTGGAGGACTAAAGGAGGAAGAGGAGTGTGGGAGGACTAAAGGAGGAAGAGGAGCAGCGTCTGGAGGACTAAAGGAGGAAGAGGAGTAACGTCTGGAGGACTAAAGGAGGAAGAGGAGCAGGGTCTGGAGGACTAAAGGAGGAAGAGGAGCAGCGTCTGGAGGACTAAAGGAGGAAGAGGAGCAGCGTCTGGAGGACTAAAGGAGGAAGAGGACTAAAGGAGGAAGAGGAGCAGGGTCTGGAGACTAAAGGAGGAAGAGGAGCAGCGTCTGGAGGACTACGGAGGAAGAGGAGTCTGAGCAAAGAGAATCTGGAGGAACTAAAGGAGGAAGAGGAGCACGTCGGGGGACTAAAGAGGATGAAGAGGAGTCATCTCGAGGACTAAAGGAGGACATTCCTGGAGGACTAAATGAGGGAGGAGGCAGCGTCTGGAGGACTAAGGATGGAAGAGAGGAGCGTCTGGAGGACTAAGGAGGAAGAGGAGGTAACAGCGGTAGGACTGGAGAAGACAGTAAAGGATGAAGAAAAGAGCAGCGTCATCTGGAGGAACTAAAGGAGGAAGAGGAGCACCCTGCGTCTTGGAGGACTAAAGAGGAGAAGAGGGACAGCGTCTGGAGGAAACTAAAGGAGGAACGAGGAGTCAGCGTCTGGAGGACTAAAGGAGGCAAGAGTGAGCATCGTCTGGAGGCCTTTGAAGCTGGGAGAGAAGCGTCTGGCCAGGTGTCCCCTGGAGGGACTAAGCAGGAGGATGAGGATTACACATCTGGAGGCTAAAGGAGCGAGAGGTAGCAGGGTCTGGAGAACTGCCTCAAAGGAGGATGGGGACGTAAACGACATCCATCGTGTCTAGATTACACTAAAGGGAGGAAGAGTGAGGCTGACAGGTGTCCCACTTTAACTACCGCCCCTCAGGAGTGGTGTTATCAAAACCACTGGCTGAAGAGGCAGGAAGAGGATGTCACCAGCTCTGAGGTCACTGAAAGGAGGAAAGAGTCAGATTACAGTGTCTGAGGACAAACACATGTAATGAAGACAACTCCAGGTTGGTCTGTCGGACTAAAGGAGAAGAGGAGCAAGCGTCTGATGGACTAAGGAGGAAAGGAGCAAGCGTCCTGAAGGACTACAGGAGAAGGCTTCGTCTGGAGGACTAAATGGAGGAAGAGGAGCAAGCAGTCGGAGGACCTAAAGGAGGAAGAGAGCAGCGTCTGGAGACTAAAAGGAGTAAGAGGAGCAGCTTTGGAAGGACTGAAGGTGGAAAGATCAGGTCTGGATCAGACTAAAGGAAGGATGATGATAACATCTGGAGGATAAGGATGAAGAGGATCATGGTCTGGAGAACTAAAGGAGGATGAGAGCACCAATCTGGGGCTTTCATACAGGAAGAGGATCAGTGTCTTGAGGACTGAAGGGGGGAAGGAGCATGGTCTGGAGAACTTAAAGGAGAAACAGGATTAAAAGGTCTGACAAACAAATACGACTCCAGGTGTGTTTGAGGAGGAAACCTGTGGTGAGTTGACATGATTTAAAGAGTCACGTTTGAGACTCCAACCGTGCAGAAACACGTTTCACAGTCCGAACTGTAGTTGTTCTTAAAGTTGACTCCACCTTGATATGCTGTTATCTGGATTCAAGACTGTCTGCGTGTCGCTCCTGCAAAATTGTCACAACCAGTTTCGACAAAAGACGTATAACTCATTTCAATTCATAAAATATAAAACCAAACGAGGCTGTGGGATAAATATCGATGGAACCAACCAACATGAACACAAATAAAGGTAAAAAACTCTCTCTCTGCTTCCGATCTGATTATTTGATTTTTATTGTTTGAGATTCAGCCCCAGACGTTCACATGTGAGAACTCACGTCCGTGTCCAACGTTATATCCGCTTTTCCCGTTAGATTATGCAGTCAGGATGTAAACTCTTTACAGCGTCACTGCTCCCGCTCGACACCAACGTCTCGTTTAACACAAAATAAAACCAGAAAATCCTCCAGGAACCAAAGGAATTTGTTCGTTGAGTTTAAAAGTGAGAAAGCCCCGGGCTAATTTGTTAAAGTGAGACTCAAAAGATGACGAAACTCTGAGATTAAAGGGGAAGTGAGGGAGGAGGAGGAGGTGCATGGTCTGGATGGACTTAAAGGGGAAGTGATGGAGGATGAAAGTCGGTCTGGAGACTTAAGAGGGAGATGGAGGAGGAGGAGGTTCTGGAAGGACTAAAGGGAGAAGTCAGAGAGGAGTGCAGTGGGGACAGTTGTCCTCCTGTCCGGTGTAGGAGCAGTTTCAGTCAGTCCTTGACTGTTGTCCTAAACACCTGGTTTTTCTTTGTTTTGGTCCAGTGACGATCAACACGCTCCCTCCCCTCACAGCTCCTCCTCTCACAGCTCCTCCTCTCACTGCTCCTCCTCTCACAGCTCCCTCCTCTGTTTACAATCCCCTCCTCCCCTCACAAGCTCCTCCTCTCACAGTGCTCCTCCCCTCACAGCCTCCTCCTCTCACAGCCTTCTCCTCCTCTCCGGAAGTCCTCATACCAAAAGAATCTTACAGCTAACAATAAGGAGGGTTTGAACAGGGCCAGGGAGAGATCTCTAGATTACTCAAACATGCATGGATTTTATTTACTCATTTATTTATTTGGGACTATGTATGAATTCATTAATCTTAAATGATTTGTACCAGATTTATGCTGCTTTACCTCTTCAGTCCCTCGACAGTAAACTCGCATTAAAACATTTCTTCACAGTGACATTATAAAACTCAGTTCATCATTAACATTAGCACAAAAATACAGTAAATGTCCCGTGTGCCGCGTGTTTCCTTCAGTCCAAACTCCTTCTGTGCAGGTTTGACAGGACAAATCCTCGGTCGTACTTCCTCCCTGTTTGCAGCACGGAGCTAAACCCGCGGCGCATGTTTGGAGCGAGGGCAGAGTCTGTGGACAGGGCTGAGTCACACCCCGGGGAGAAGTTTGGCAGAGACCAGCCGTGTCCTTCAGCCTCCAGCTCACTGCTCCCAGACGCTCCGCACAAACAGAACATCGTCTCTCTGCTCAGTCCACGACATGATGTGGGGTTTTTATGAGAGACGGGGCTGGAAAAAGTGTAAAAAATCGACTTTATGTAGCTGTTTCGCTTTCCCTCCTTCGTTCTCCCACTTGCTCCTCATCAAACAACAGTCCTGAAGAGGTTTTAAAATGTCATCCAGGCATGTTTTTTTTGAGTAAATATAGAGATCTCTCCTGGGCCCCTATTCCAAACCCTCCGCACCTGTTTAGCTGTAAACGAAATTCAGTTACCGAACCTGCCTTTCTCCGCCCCAAGTCAAACCCATCCCCCAACCACGGCTCCCCCACACAACTACAATCCCCCAAAAAATATACAAAACATGGATACAAAACTGTATTTACTGATGATAGAAGTAAATACCTCCTTCTTTGCATACTCCCCAGAAGTAAATAACTTCCTCTTTAATACCCCATAGAAGTAAATACTTCCTCTTTAATACCCCATAGATGTAAAATACACGGACTCCTCTTTAATACCCCCATAGAAGTAAATTACCCTCTCTTTAAATACCCCATAGAAGTAAATACCTATCCTCTTTAATACCCCATAGAAGTAAATACCCCTCCTCTTTTAATATACCCCACAGAATTTAAAATACCCTTCCACTCTTTAATACTACCCCCTTAGATACCCCATGTTTAAATACTTTCCTCTTTAAATAACCCCCATAGAAGGTAAATACCGGTCCTCTTTAATACCCCATATAAGTAAAGTACCCATCCTCTTTAATACCCCATAGAAGTAATACTTCCTCTTTTAATTACCCCATAAGAAGTAAAACCCTCCTCGCTTTAATGTACCCCATAGAAGTAATAACCTCCTCTTTAATACCCCCATAGAATAAATACGAATACCTCCTCTTTAATACCCCACAGAAGTAAATGGCGTCCTCTTTAATTAACCCGCCACAGAAGTTAAAAGTACCCTTTCCCTCCTCTTTAAATACCCACAGAAGTAAATACTTCCTCTTTAATACCCCATTAGAATTAAATACCTCCTCTTTAATACCCACAGATGTAGTAAGTACCTCCCTCTTTAATACCCCATAGAAAGTTAAATACCTCCTCTTTAATGAATCAGCTTTGGTGCTTCATATAACATAATCCACTGCACTTTTCTCCACTACTCCTGTTAAGTTTTTGCAGAGGTTGTGGATTATTGACAGGTGGATTAGGCCAATCAGGGGCCTTTCTCACAGTCTTTGGTGGAGACACCCGTTCCCCGTGTCTCCAAACCCGTGAACTCCCCCAGGGGTTCTCGCAACTTTGTTCCTCGCACTTGTTTTTGGGGTCGTCTCCGGTCCCCGGTCTGTTTCCTCCTCGCACACACAGCCGAGTCTTGCAGCCACAACTGAGGGAGGGGGGTACCACACGGACTTCGGACTGGGCACGATGTTAAAGGGAGAGGCAGCGTCCCCGCCTTCGTCAAAGTACTCCCCTCCACAGCTTCGTACGAGCGAACTTCCACCTCGATGTGTTCCCTGCGTGGTCCCCTTTGAGACGACAGAGTTTTTCCTATTTTAGAGGAGGAGGAGGAGGAGGAGGAGGAGGGAGGAGGGAGAGTAGTCATTCTTTACTGCCTCTGAGCAACACACCTTTTCATTTCATTCATAAGTGGGTTGAAGTAATGTTTTATTATTATTCCCACTTGTGTAACATCTACAAAGATCAAAAACGCTCTTGTCCCACCTTGTGATGTCCCCATGAATGTGGGGTTTGTTTGTTTTTTTTCAGAAAACAAGAGGAGGTGAAAAGGAAGAAAGACCAAGAGGAGACGAGAAGAAGGATACAAGAGGAAGGAGGGGGAAGGAGATTTAGGAGAGTGTTAGGGTGGAGAGGAGGAGAGGAAGACAAGATAAGGAGAAGGACCGAGGAGGAGACAGGAGACAAGGGGATGAGAGGGAGGAGAAAAGGGTGAGGAGAGGAGACAAGAAAGAGGAGGAGACAAGAGGAGGAGGAGTTTTTTTTTTTTTTCAAGTGAACATCTCCTTTTTTCTCCCCTTTTAGTGGGGTTCAGTTTTTCCGGAATTAAATGATCCAGATGATTCTAGTGAAGGTGGAAGAGTTTTAACACACAGTGGAGCACTTTTTCCTGTATCACCACATGATGACATCACAAGGTCGTGTTGCTAGCTCGTGTTTACTCTAGCTAACTGACCGTGATTTAGCTCGTGTTGTTAGCTGATGCTTTTAACTGACTTGTGCTGACTTGATAGCTCGTGTTGCTAGCTGATTCGTGATGTAACTCGTTTGTAGCTTACAGTGATTAGCTCGTGTTGCGAGCTGACCATGATTGTGTTGCTTCGTGTTATTACTCGTGTTTGCACTGACCGTGATTTAAGCTTGTCGTGGCTTTAACGCTGTGAGCTGAAGGAGTGATTCTGCCTGAGCGTGTTTTCTAGCAGCACCGTGAAATGTTGTATTAGGCTTGTGTTAACTCGGTGAACTCTGTCTCCTCTTACTGTGATTACTATGCTCGAACCAGAACGAGGACTGTTGCTAGCCTGAACACCGAGAACCGTGCCATGAATTTCATCCCTCAACAACGCTCATGTTTGATGCTAACTGGGGGCAGCATCATTACCGCCTCAGGTGACTTTTTAGCTTTTTTGGAGGAAGTTTGTTTTCAGCATCATGGCCAGAATGAGCATGTATGAGCAATTCAACACGAGGGTTAGACATTGTCTAAAATTACAGTCCCAAACAAGCTAGTTTGGCGCCCACGAACTCGCGATTAGCACTCGTTAGCATCGCTTAGCCAGACTGTGTTTTGAATGGACTCTAACAGATTCAACATGACCCGCAAGACACCAGACCTCAGAAAATCAATTGAACTGTGTTTTGCTATCCCTCGGAACCTGTCCTTAACACAGAGAACACAACCACATAGAAACATACATGTAAAAACTATCTCACTGTGCAAATATGAAAAAACACTTTTTCTTAGCTTTAACCGTTAAATTTGGTGACCAAACCTGCCTGATAAGGACATTGAGTAAAAATACCCCTCTTCTATATCCCCCTTTCCTGTTGTCCATACTGTTTTAAATTTCGTAGACTCTGGATTTAACTTTGTTAACAAACTGTGGTGTTTAATATCTAACTCTGGTGTTAATCACGTAGATTGGAGTTTGCAATATCATAACTTTGGAGTTTTAGCATATGTCAGGACTCTGTTAAATAAACTCTAAACTCTGGTACTAACTGGCTATCTTATACCGCTCTGGATTTAAATCATTTGTAGACTGTGGTTTTAATCGTATCGGACTCTGTTGAAATATCGTAACTCTGAACATTCCATATCGTAGACATACAGGTTAAATAGCAATAGACTCTGGTGCTAGAGAAAAAAAACACTTTTTTCTTAACTTTTATACCTTAAATTGGACCAAAACTGGATGAATAAGGAAACTAGTGAAGTTACCCCTCTTCAGATCCCGGAGTTTCTTAAAGTCAACTCTGGTGTTAAATATCGTAGACCTGGTGTTAAGATCGTGGCTCTGTACTGTAAAACTAGCATAGCCTCTGGACTTAAACTATCGTAGACTCTGGAGTTTAAACTTCGTAGACTCTGATGTTTAAATAGCCGTAATCCTTTGGGTGTTTAAATTCATAGACTCTGGCGTTTAAATATCGCAGACTTTGGGAGTTTAAATATCGTAGACGCTGGTGTTTTAAATATCATAGACTCTGGAGTTAAATATCGTAGACTCTTGAGTTTAAATATCGTAAGACTCTAGGAGTTTAAATTATCGTAGACTCCTGTGGTGTTTAAATCCCCGTAAGACCTCTGGAGTTTACATATCGTAGACCCTGGGGTTAAATATCGTAGACGTCTGTAAGTTTAAATATCGTAGACTCTGGAGTTTAAATATCGTAGGATTCTAAGGAAAATATCGTAGAACTGTAGGTTTTAATTAATCTTACCCCTGGCACTTTAAATATCCCCTACTCTGGAGTTTTAATATCGTAGCCTCTGTTTACATTACATAGACTTTGGAGTTTAAATATCGGTAGACTCTGGCGTTTAAATATCGCAAGACTTGGGTGTTTTAAATATCGTAGACTCTGGTGTTTAAATATCGTTAGACTCTGGAGTTTTAAATATCGTAGACTCTGGAGTGTTAAAATCGTAGACTCTGGAGTTTTAAATATCGTAGACTCTGGAGTTTAAATCGACTCTGGATTTAAATATCGTAGACTCTGTGTTAAATATCGTAGACTCTGGAGTTTAAATATAGACTCTGGCGTTTAAATATAGTAGACTATGGATTTAAATAATCGTAACTTCTGGAGTTAATATCGTATATTCGGGTCTGTAGACTCTGGGAGTTTTAATAAAATAGCGTTAAGGACGTTGGAGTTTAATATCGTCGACTCTGGTGTTAAATATCGTAGACCTCTGGTTGTTTTAAATATCGTAGACTCCTGGAGTTTTTTATCTTATACTCTTGACGACTCTCGTAGAAAACTTTGGAGTTAATATCGTAGACTCTGGAGGTTAAATATCAAGTCTCTGGAGTTTTTACCATAGGACTCTGGTGTTTAAATATCGTTAATATTTACCTGGTGTTTTAAATATCGTAGAAAATATCGTCGACTCTGGAGTTTAAATATCGTAGACTCTGGAGTTTAAATATCGTAGACTCTGGAGTTAAATATCGTAGACTCTGGAGTTTAAATATCGTAGACTCTGGAGTTTAAATATCGTAGACTCTGGAGTTTAAATATCGTAGACTCTGGAGTTTAAATATCGTAGACTCTGGAGTTTAAATATCGTAGACTCTGGAGTTTAAATATCGTAGACTCTGGAGTTTAAATATCGTAGACTCTGGAGTTTAAATATCGTAGACTCTGGAGTTTAAATATCGTAGACTCTGGAGTTTAAATATCGTAGACTCTGGAGTTTAAATATCGTAGACTCTGGAGTTTAAATATCGTAGACTCTGGTTTTTAAATATCGTAGACTCTGGAGTTTTAAATATCGTAGACTCTGGAGTTTAAATATCGTAGACTCTGGAGTTTAAATATCGTAGACTCTGGAGTTTAAATATCGGAGTTAGACTCTGGAGTTTAAATATCGTAGACTCTGGAGTTTAAATATCGTAGACTCTGGAGTTTAAATATCGTAGACTCTGGAGTTTAAATCAGCTCAGGTCATTGAAGGAGTTTGATAAAAGAACAAATGAACCACTGCTACACAAAAGAAATGAGATAAAGAGAGAGAGAGAGGGAAAGAGAGGGAGAGAGGGAGAGAGGGAGAGAGAAGAGACAAAGAGAGAAGAGAGGGAGAGCGGGAGAAGAGAGGGGGAAAAGAAGAGGGAGAGAATGGGGAAGAGACAGAGAAAAGAGAGAGAGAGGGGGAGAATAAAAAGATGCTGGGATAAGGAAAGGAGGAGAGAGAGGTAAAGAGAGATAGAGGAGGTGCTGGGATAAAGGGAGAGAGTGACAGAGGAGAGAGAGACATAGGGGAGAAAGATGGTGAGATAAGAGCACATAGTGAAGGAGGCGAGAGGAGAGAGAGAATAGAAAGATGGTGGGATAAGGAGAGAGCGGAGGGAGGAGAGGAGAGCGGGGGTAATATCCAGTCCTTATGAAATATTCAGGGGCGAGTGAGTGATGTCGTGCGGACGCGCTAACGTGAGGCTAATGTCGCCGCGCTCACTGTTATTTAGTGTTTGTGAAGAGAACAGCCGGAAACTCAATAGACCATGATGCATTGCTGCGGGAGAATAAGACCCGGCCCCAGAGACGAGGGTTTATAAAAGGAGACGCACACGATGTCTGCAGCACGGCGTTTAGCAAACACCGCTAAACACCACATGAGAGTCTATGGAAGCTTCTCTGTGGAAAAAGCAGAGGGGACTACATTTACCATGATGCTTTGCTCCATTTAAAGTCTTTATTTTGTCTGTACTTAAGACTTTTGATTTTATATGGACATATTCCTCATCACAATCAGACCATTCTCACAGGTTTAACTCTCAAACAGATTTAGACTGAGTTCTTCTCTCAAACTGAAAACACTCTGTTCTACCTTGTGATGTCATCATGTGGTGATACACACAGTGGGCCGGTCCACACACAGTGGGCCGGTCCACTCTCTGGCTCAGAATAGCTCAGACGTGTTTGTGTTTTATTGTATTAAGTGGAAAAGGATCAAATGAAGAATTTGTTTAGTGTTGAAAAGGTTTAAAGAGGCCACAGCGAAAAGAGAGTGAGAACGGAGGTGAAGAGAACGAACGACAAAACCAGAGACCAGACATCACACGTTTATCTGGAGTGTGAGAGAGGGAGAGAGGGAGGAAGAGAGAGGAGAGAGAGGGAGGAGAGAGAGAGAGAGAGAGAGAGAGAGAGAGAGAGAGAGAGAGAGAGAGAGAGAGTGAGAGAGAGGGAGAGAGGGGAGGGAGAGAGAGAGAGAGGAAACCAGAGACCAGACATCACACGTTTATCTGAGAGGTGAGAGAGGGAGAGAGGAGAGAGAGAGGGAGAGGGAGAGAGACGGAGGAGAGAGAGAGGAGAGGGAGGAGAGGGAGACGGGAGGAGAGGAGAGAGGGAGAGAGGGGAGGGAGAGAGAGGGAGAGGGAGAGAGATAGAGAGAGAGAGAGAGAGAGAGAGAAAGAGAGACAAAACCAGAGACCAGACATCACACATTTATCTGGAGAGGGATCGAGAGAGCAACAGAGAAGGACAGAGAGGCAGGGGGAGAAAAGGGGGAGGGAGGAAAGAAAGAAAGAGAGAGAAATGGGACAGAAAGATAGAAAGAGAGAAATGAGAGAGGAAGGGAAGGGACAGAGAGGAAGAAAGGAGAAACAGAAAAGGAGAGGGGAGAAGGACAGAGAGGGAAAGAGAGAGCGAAAAAGAGGGGAGAGGAAGGGGGAGAGGGGGAGGGAGGAAAAAGAGAGTAATGGGAGGAGAGAGAGAGCGGAGAGCAAGGCAAAAAAGAGGAGGGGGAAGAGAGAGAGAGGAATGAAATCAGGGAGAAGAGAGGTAGAGTGAGAAAGAAAAAAGTGGGAGTGAGGGAGGAAGGGAAAGAAAGGTAACAGGTAGAGAGAAAGAAAAGCAAAGAGAGAGAAAGAGAGAGGGAGAAAGTGGGAAGAGGGAGGGAGGGAAAGAAAGGTAGAGGTAGAGAGAGAGGAAAAGAGAGAGAGGGAGAGAAAGAGAGAGGGAGAGAGGGAAAGAAAGGGGGAGAGAGAGAGAGAGAGAGAGGGAGGAGAGAGAGAGAGAGACAGAGAGAGAGAGGGATTGAGGAGGGAGAGGAGAGAGAGAGAGGAGGAGAGAGAGAGAGAGAGAGAGAGAGAGAGAGGAGAGAGAGAGAGAGAGGGAGGAGAGAGAGAGAGACGGAGGAGGAGAGAGAGACGGAGGAGGAGAGAGAGAAGGAGAGCGAGAGAGGAGGAGAGACAGAGAGAGAGAGGGATGAGAGAGAGGAGGGAGAGAGGAGGAGAGAGAGGAGGAGAGAGAGAGAGAGGAGGAGAGACAGGGGAGAGAGGGAGGAGGAGAGAGAGGGAGAAGAGGAGAGAGAGGAGGAGAGGGAGGGAGGTGTGAATGAGCTGCCACATTAGAAAAGTGCTAAGAGGCTGTGAAGTACAGATGAGAGGAACAGGAGGGAGCCAGCAGCTCCGAAAAGAAAAACAGGATCAAGCGACAGATCAAGATGTTGTTGTTGTTCCTGAGAATTAAAAAAAAAAAAAAAATAAAAAAATATAAAAAATATATGTGAATCTGAGGCTTTAAAGGGGCTGTATGACACTAAAGTGACTCTGAGACTTTAGTCCATGTTCTCCTCAAAAACACCTGGAGTCGTGTTTGTCTCATTCACATGTTTGAGTCACATTTTATTATGAGTCTGTCACATCTACAAAGATCAAAACGCTCTGTTCCACCTTGTGATGTCATCATGTGAACAGCTCCTTTTACCTGTAGTTCAGATGTTTTGTCCTGACAGTTACTCTAAGTATTTTGTAGTTTTGTTTCTCTTTCTCGAGCTCAGTTTCGGTCCGCTCTTCCATCGTAGGACAGATGAGCTGAAATGTCCCGTGAAGTTTGTATCTTTTATTCATCTGTTGGTGCATATTTCTCTCTGTTTCGCTCCAAGGGTTAAATCTATTTTTAAATCACTTCAAAGAGCTCCACTTTAGTCTCAAAATTATTCCCAAATAAAGGCTGTTCTTTATAACAGAACTGGCTTCTCTTGTGGCTGAGTCTCCCACCTCCTGCACTGTGAGGGGAACAGCGCCACCTACAGCCCGTTTACTCCAGGACAGAGCTCGGCCCCTCGTCCCAGTTCATGTTCTTCAGGCTCGTTTTCGGCTCCTTAATCAAACGTTTGGGTTTGTTCTCCCTCCCGATGACATCACAAGGTGGAACCATACACTGTTTATGTAAATGGACAGAGCTAACGTGTTAGCCGCCGCCGCACTCCAACAGGAAGTGATCATGATGCATTTCCTGCTCCATCGACTCGGGCTCCAATTCACTTTCTATGTAAAAACTATGTCTCCTCTCTCTGTTCCTGCTGCTGTCAGAGTTTTGGTCTTAAAATGTTCGTATTAACCCTCTACATGATCCTGGTATTAGTAGTAGTTATTTAGAGTTTTTTTTTTCTTTTTTTTTTTTTTGAGTTGAGTTGTTTATTTTGAGTTGTTATTTTTTTATTTTATTTTATTTTTTTAAGTTATTTTGAGTTTATTTAATTTTTTTTGTTTATATTCTTCATTTTGTTTTGTTATTTTGAGTTTATTTAATTTTTTTTGTTTATTTTCTTCATTTTTTTTTTTTATTTTGAGTTTATTTAATTTTTTTTGTTAATTTTCTTCTTTTTTTTTTTTGTTATGAGTTTTTGTTGTTTGTTTTTTTTTGTTATTTTGAGTTGATTTATTTTATGTTTTGTTAGATTGAGTACATTTTTTTTAGTTATTTTGATTTTTTTTTTTTATTGATTTATTATTATTTTTTTATTTATTTTTTAATTTAGGTTTTTGTTTTTTTCACATGAGGGTCGATGAGCTTCATGTGACTGAAGCTGAAGCTGTGGTGACGTCTCAGTCACTTCTTCACAGTCTGTGGGTGGAACAGAGCGTTTTGAGCTTTGGAGATGTAACAGAATAATAATAAAGTGTTACTCAAACATGTGAATGAAAAAAAACACAACTCCAGGTCTGATTTTGATGCTCTAACGTCACCAGAAAATGGATTTCACTTTTGTGCCTTAACTTAAAGCTGAACTTGTCTTTAACCTTTGAAACGTGTCGTTGTGGTTCACAGGGATTTGCTCTAAATGTCTCCATAGAGTCCACAGAGACACTGACAGTTCATGCCTTCTGGTTTTCTCACAGACTGGGGACAGGAAGAGGTCCCATAGCAGCGGGGTTCGCTCCAGCGCCCTCTGGCTTTCGGAGGTAGTACTTCACTCTGGGGACTTCAGATTTCACGAGAATCCAGCACAAACGAGAACAAACGCATGAATGTATGAGTATTTTAAAAGGATTATAACAAGTCTAGAGCTTGATTTCAAGCTTGATTTCGATACTACAGAATCAACTCGATACTCGATACCGATTCTGATTCCACGATGATGCTTGATGATAAAAACTCTCTTTCTTTAGACTCGTTCTGACACAGCTCAAGATCATCCTAAAGCTTCAGGAGAGGCTCATTTCTGTCGTGTCCATGGGTGTTTTTCAGTTTTAGGGCAGCAGCGGCTCTAGTTCATCCTGTTGTTGTGTCCTTAGGCAGGACACTTCACTCGTTTTCTGAATGTAGAGAGTGATCGGTGGAGGTCAGACTCGCAGACTCACATCAGTCTCCTCCAGGACAGCAGCGCGAGCAGCTAACACCGAGAACGGATCGATGAAGCTGGAGATGATTAAGCGACAAGTTCTGTGTGAGGCTGAGGCGTTTTTATTCTGATGATTAAAGAGATAAAACTAAATAATTCAAATATAAAACTGTGTCGGAGCAGATTTAATCACAGTAAATGGTAAAAAGTCACTTATTTTGTGTGTTTTTCCACCTTCAAGTCTCTCAAAACACTCATCCAAGGACATAACAACCGATGATGTTCATGTCGAGAGCGGGATTTGAACCGGCAACCTTCAGATCAGTGGGCAAACGCTCTACCAACTGAGCCACCATTGCCCAAAGATCCTCTTGAGGCAAGTCTAAGCTGTAAACTCGAGTTACGTCAATGAAAATATGATGGACGGATGGTTTTCTTTGCACTGATCCTGCTTCAGTTCAGGATCGGTGCTTCAGTTTCGATACTAGATCTTAAACAGCCGATACCAACCGATACCACAGCAGAGACTGGAACAAAAATGAAATGAGACCAAACTGATCCAAAAATGTAGCTGCGTGTAGCTCAAGTATCGACAGAACAGCTAAAGTTCAAACCTTATGAGTTTCTGGACCAACTACATCTCACTCCTACAGTAAAAAGTCGAGATAAACCGATATTTGCCACTTTAAGCATATGGTTTATCGGCCTTAAAACCTCCAGCACAGGCCGATATTTTGTTTTGTCAATCTGCTGCCCAAAAAGTCCACATAAAACTTTAATTGAACAGCATAAAACACAACGACAAGTTCCCTTAAGGGACTGTAGTAAAAAAAAAAGATGACTGGTGAGTTTAAAGTGAATGTAAAGGGCAGAATTTGAGGAAAATCAACAAAATCTACACAAAATATCGGCTCAAAAATATCGTCAGAGCTTATCGATGGTCATTTTCTCTGGATTCTTAACAATCGGTATCGGCAACGGCCATGAAAGAAGAAATATGTAAAGAGAAAACAGCAAAAAACACGATGATGCATTCTCTTAAGGGACCGTAGTAAAAAAAAGATGAGTTTAAAATGAATGTAAAGGACAGAAATAGAGGAAAATCAGAAATCTAGACAAAAATATCGGCAGAAAATCATCAAAATCTACACAAATATCGGCAAGAAATTATCGATTAAAACAGTTTCTCTTAAGTGAACGTAAAAAAAAGATGAGTTGTAAAGAGAAATAGAGAATAAAAATCACATAAAATGAGAGCTTATTGCATTCTCTTTGTAAGGGAAAAACAGAATACCGTAGTAAAAAAAAAAAAACAGTGGTGAATTTAAAGTGAGTGTAAATATTTTTGTCCAACGGAACTGATATTTGGAAGTCGATATCTGGTCTAGTAATTGTTTCAGTATCAGTGCCGATATTCAACACAAATTTGACTTTGGTACATCCTTAATGTCTACTACTTCCTGCTTAAAAACACCCCTTTACCTCTTGGTACGCTCCACCTTTAATCTGTTATGTCTTTGATTAACAGTTAAAAACACTGATCTAATTTCTTTTTAACAATGAAAGATCTTGAAATATTATTGCTTACTTTTCCAGGGCAGCAAAAACACCCTATTTCACCAAGATAAAAATATAAAAAGAGGCAGCGTTTAATCTCCAGTTGTCACAAAACTATTGACAGACAAAACCAAGATGGCCGACGACGCAGCTTCCTCCTCCGTGTCCGTAATTACAAACATATCGATCTCAGCCACTCGTCCCAAACATTTCTCTGGGATTCGGCGCCTCGTGCGGTTTAGCTCCGTCTCCCGGCGTCATCACTCCTGCCTTCGCTTCGCGCTGATCCCGTCGATGCCACGTCAATAACGACATTATCTAAAAACAACATGGCCGCCGATCGATCGCGTTCGGAGGCGTCGGTGCTTCGCTCAGTAAAGCCGCGACTCTACGGCTCAGAGTAAAAAAAAAAGATGTTTCTGTTTCGTTCACACATGATTAACTAACATTTTATTATGAGTCTGTAACATCTCCAAAGATCAAAACTGTGACGTTCCACCTTGTGATGTCATCAAGTGGTAGTTTTCAAGTGAACAGGTCAGATTAAAGAGAGAGGAGGAGACAAGGGGAGGAGACAAAAGGAGGAGACAAGAGGAGAGGGGGAGAGGAGAGAGAGGAGACAAGAGGAGGAGAGGGGGAGAAGAGGAGGAGAGGAGACAAGAGGAGGAGAGGAGAAAAGAGGAGGAGAGCAGACAAGGGGAGGAGACAAAAGGAGAGGGGGAGAGGAGAAGAGGAGACAAGAGGAGGAGAGGAGGAGGAGGACCAAGAGGAGGAGAGGAGGAGAAGATAAGAAGAGGAGAGGAGAAAAGAGGAGGAGAGGAGACAAGTGGAGGAGAGGAGAGGAGAAGGACAGGAGACAAGGGGAGGAGACAATAGGAGGAGACAAGAGGAGAGGGGGGAGGAGAAGAGGAGACAAGAGGAGGAGAGGAGGAGAAGATAAGAGAAGACAAGAGGAGACAAGAGGAAGAGAGGAGGAGAAGGGGAAGGAAACAAGAGGAGGAGAGGAGGAGGAGTTCTGAATATATGTCTTAGATTTAAATACGTTTTACTCGTTCGTTCTCGTTTTACTCCTCGTTAGTTCTCGTTTTACTCCTCGTTCGTTCTCGTTTTACTCCTTGTTCGTTCTCGTTTTACTCCTCGTTCGTTCTCGTTTTACTCCTCGTTCGTTCTCGTTTTACTCCTCGTTAGTTCTCGTTTTACTCCTCGTTCGTTCTCGTTTTACTCCTTGTTCGTTCTCGTTTTACTCCTTGTTCGTTTTTTACTCCTCCTTCGTCTTCGTTTTACTCCTCGTTCGTTCTCGTTTTACTCCCTTTTTCGTTCTCGTTTTACTCCTCGTTTTACTCGTTCGTTCTCGTTTTACTCCTCGTTCGTTCTCGTTTTTACTCGTCGTTCGTTCTCGTTTTACTCCTCGTTAGTTCTCGTTTTACTCCTTGTTTGTTCTCGTTTTATTCCTCGTTCGTTCTCGTTTTACTCCTCGTTCGTTCTCGTTCGTTCTCGTTTTACTCCTTGTTCGTTCTCGTTTTACTCCTCGTTCGTTCTCGTTTTACTCCTTGTTCGTTCTTGTTTTACTCCTTGTTTGTTCTCGTTTTACTCACGTGGAGAAGGCGTTGTTCTGCCGCTCACACCGGATTCCTTTACAGTTGTTCGGTTCTTCCGCCGCCGTTGTCTCGTAGTAAAAGTACAGCTGGTTCAGGCCGTTCGCAAACGCCAGCAGCACCTGCACAGAACACGTGAGGTTTATATTCCAGTGCGTTATTTCCATGGTAACAGGACGGACATTACGCTAAACTGTATTTATGATAATCATGGTAGAAAAACATATGATATAAAACATGTTCTAAAACGTGTTAGTAAATGTCGAGGTCGAGGTTCAAGCCTGATTTATATTTATTTATTAAAGGGACAAGGCATATTCAAAACAAGAAATAGTCACGCTAGCTAGCTCACTGCGTCTCAAAGCTAACAGTCAAAAATTAAAATTGGAAAACATAAAATAAACAACCTATTTAAATTCAAATGGACTAAAATAAAGACTACCTGACTGTTTTTAAATGTAGAATGCTTCAGTTTGTGGTGTTTTAATATTTATCACGGCTCAAAGTTAGCATTAGCATTAGCGTTAGCATTGAGACACAAACATGTCTCTTTCTAAACACAGAAGTGTCTCTGGTGAAGTATTTTATTTGCGTCATGTTTAACAACAGTGACATCCACCTGCAGCTCCCTGTCCACTGTCTCATCTTTAAATATTTATTCCTTTTAATGTGACTCTGCAAAAACCTCAAAGAGTTAAAACTGGACAGGAAGTAGTGACGCTCACAGTGAGGTAGAGGGCGCTGTTGTGCACTGAGTCGACTGTCCTGCCTCTGTACAGATGTATTGTCTGAGTACGGCTGTTGCGCTGTTAGCATGCTAGTTCTTAGCTTTACTGTGACTGCAAAACTCCGCTCTGGTCTCTTAAAGTTGTGAAAAGTGCTTATAAACTCATCATGGTGAGTAATGAGGATGTTCTTTGGACCAAACTGTTTCAATTGAACGAGTTGTTTTTTTTGCAGCCCTTTTCTCTGTGTTTTTGTAAAGAGCTCTACAGATAAACCTTGATTAATTGATACATTTTGATGATGTCATCAACATCCCGTGGGAGCGTGATGCTAACTGGAGGCACTGCTCTTTCTGAGGCTTGTTAGACTTTAATCTGACTTAGTTGGAACTACACCAGATAAGCTGATCTGTGCTGTTAAACAAGTCCCTCTCAAATAACATTACAGTCACGAGCTAGCATTAGCATTAGCGTTAGCATTAGCATTAGCCAACAGTTTTCTCACCTTTTTGTGTCGAATCAAACTTTTAAACAGGACCATGAGCTTTTTACCAGACTGTGTGCATTGTGTCACTATGGTAACTGCTGAACATTCCACCATAGACATCCATACGTGCAGAGGCCCCACCCCCCCAGCATGATGTCACAGTAAAGTATGAATATAAAGGCATTCTGGGATGTTGTGGGTGGAGACGGCGGCGTTACCAAACAGTAGATGAAGAGGAACTTGAGGATGTCCAGGACCATCCGGCCCAGTGAGATCTGCAGGGGCCCGAGGTGAGAGTTCGCCGTGAACAACGAGATGAGACGCAGAGAGCTGAAGATGTTAGCGATAGCAAACAGCGCCTCCGCGATCAGCGTCGGGTGCCACATCTCCCACTCCTCACGGGGACGAGAAGAGTTGTACTGGAGACAGGAGAGAGGGAGAGAGGGAGGAGAGACAGAGAGGAGAGAAGAGCGCAGGGAGAGAGGCAGGAGAGAGGAGAGAGGGAGAGAGGGAGGGAGGAGAAGAGACAGAGAGGAGAGAAGAGAGGGAGGGAGGAGAGAGAGAGAGAGGGAGGGAGGGAGGAGAAGAGACAGAGAGGAGAGAGAAGAGAGGGAGGGAGGAGAGAGAAGAGAGGGAGAGAGGGAGGGAGGGAGGGAGGAGAAGAGACGGAGAGGAGAGAAGAGAGGAGGGAGAGAGGCAGGAGGGAGGAGAGAGAAGAGAGGGAGAGAGGGAGGGAGGAGAGAGAAGAGAGGAGAGAGGGAGGGAGGAGAGAGGAGAGAGAAGAGAGGGAGAGGGAGGGAGGGAGGGAGGGAGAGAGAAAAGAAGGGAGGGAGAGAGGCAGGAGAGAGGAGAGAGAGGGAGGAAAAGAGAGAAGGAGAAGATACAAAGAGGAGAGAGGGAGGGGAAGAGGGGAAGCGAGGGAGGGAGGGAGAGAGGAGGAGAGAGAAGGAGAAAAAACAAAAAGAGGAGAGGGAGGGAGAGAGAGGGACGGAGTGAGAGAGGGAGAAAAGGGGGAGAGGGAGGGAGAGAGGAGGGAGATGAGAGAAAGAGGGAGGAAAGAGAGGAAGAGAAGAGGGAGAACAGACAGATAGGAGAGAGAAAGAGGGAAGAAAGAGGGTGAGAGAGGGGGGAGAACAGAGAAAGAGGAGAGAGAGAGGAAAAAGAGGGGAAGACAAGAGGGATAGAGAGAGAGAAAGAGAGAGAGTTGAAAAAGGAAAGGGCGAAAGAGCGGCAGGAGAAGAGACGGAGAGGAGAGAAGAGAGATGAGAGAGGGGAGAGAGAGAGAAAGAGAGAGAGAAGAGAAAGGAAAGGGGAAGAAAGCAGGGATGGAGAGAGAGAAGGAAGAGATGAGACAGAGCGACAGAGAGGAGGAGAGAGAAAGAGGAGAGAGAGGGAAAGAGAGAAGAGAGAAGGAGGGATGGAAAAGACAAAACATCGTTAAAGACCCTGTACCTGACACTGCTCCTGTACCATCCTCATGTATTCTCAGGAAGTGCGCAGTAAGCATGCTAGTCGTTTTGAGCATTATTATGACGGCAAACTCCGCTCTGGGCTCTGACAGTTGTGAAAAGTGCTTATAAACTCATCATGGTGAGTAGAAAAGTGAGGAATAACATGGACCACTGCAAACTCTTTAAAAACTCTCTATTTTTCATGTTTCTCTTTAAAAAAGCTCCAGATTCTGCTCCGTGGTGATTAATCTGCTCTAAAATAAAGGAGGCTAATCGAATTCAGCAAAGTGTGAGATTAACACTGAGGAAAACATGAAAGCAGAAGAGTTTATGACATTTCTGATGCATTTTATAGATCAGCTCCAGAACATTTACAAAAAACACGACCAACAATAGAAATCAATTAACAAACAAGCTAACGACCAAATAATGAACATTTATGAACCTTTCGTAAACCCAACGCTGGACTGGACAAGAAGGTGGTTATTATAAAGTTCAATAAAGTACATTTATGTACGAGGGGAGAGGAGGAGAGAGGAGGAGACGAGGAGAGAGGAGGGGAGAGGAGGAGAGAGCAGGAGACGAGGAGAGAGGAGGAGAGAAGAGGAGAGACGAGGAGACAGAGGAGAGAAGAGGAGAGACGAGGAGAGATGAGGAGGGACGAAGAGGAACGAGGAGAGAGGAGGAGAGAGAGGAGGAGACGAGGAGAGACGAGGAGAGAGGAGGAGAGACGAGGGGAGACGAGGAGGAGAGGAGACGAGGAGAGACGAGGAGAGAGAGGAGGAGAAGAGGAGAGAGGAGGAGACGAGGAGAGAGGAGGAGGGACGAAGAGGGACGAAGAGGGACGAGGAGAGAGGAGGAGAGACGAGGAGGGACGAGGAGGGACGAAGAGGGACGAGGGGAGAGGAGGGGAGAGGAGAGAGGGAGAGGAGGAGAGACGAGGAGAGACGAAGCGGGACGAAGAGGGACGAAGAGAGAGGAGAGGAGGGAGAGAAGAGGAGAGACAAAGAGGGACGAGGAGAGAGGAGGAGAGAAGAGGAGAGACGAGGAGAGAAGAGGAGAGAAGAGGAGAGACGAGGGGAGACGAGGGGAGACGAGGAGACGAGGAGAGACGAGGAGAGACGAGGAGAGAAGAGGAGAGAAAAGGAGAGACGAGGAGAGACGAAGAGGGACGAGGAGAGAGGAGGAGAGACGAGGAGAGAAGAGGAGAGACGAGGAGAGACAAAGAGGGACGAGGAGAGAGGAGGAGAGAAGAGGAGAGACGAGGAGAGACGAGGAGAGACGAGGGGAGATGAGGAGAGACTAACTTACTTTCTGACAAAGGTTTAAAACGTTCTGTTTCTCGCAGCAGTGGACGTCACACTGAGGGGAAATAACAGCTCTGTCCTGGTCACTCTGCTTCTGTGTGTTTATCTGTTTATCTGTTTGTTTATCTGTTTGTTTATCTGTTTATCTGTTTGTTTATCTGTTTATATGTTTGTTTATCTGTCGCCTCTTTCACCTCAGTCTGTCCTCTTCACTCGGGACGATATAAAACTCTCCTTGTTCAACTTTGCTTTAAATTCCTTATGTACATGTCATGATCCATGTGTTTCCTGCTCCTTGTTTTTCCTTCTGTCTTGCTCGTCCCCTCCCTCACCTGCCTGAGTCTGAAGCTGGGCGGAGCTCCTGGCTCCTCCCTCACGCACCTGAATCAACGCCACCTGCCGTGGATAAGAGGAGCCAGGACCAGACACTCGGGTCAGATCGTCCGCGTGTCTTATGCTTTTTGCCTGTTGTTACCTTGCTCATCAGATTTTTGCTCCCTTCAGATTTTGCTCCCTGAACCGTCCCAGCTCCCTCACTCCTGGCTCTGCTCCTGACCCTGCTCCCTGCTCCGGTACTGTCTGCCTCGTCTTCGTCTCTGCACTATTTGTTACTAACTGTAAATAAACCCTGTAAACCTTTCCCTGTGTTCTGCATCTTTTGGTCCCACTCGACAGTATAGAATGTTTAACCCTCACTCTTGTAGTAGAATAAAAACCCTCGAACAATCTCACCCTGTCTCACTCCACCAGACTCTTCTGCACACTCTTCAGACTCTTCTTCTTCATCTCCATCACTCCACTCTGCTTTGAATTTTACTGGACGCTGCCTTTAACCCGACGATAAACATCTACAGAACGATCCCTGAGTTCTTCACACAGCAGAACAGAAACTAACCTGCGCTTAGTGTGAAACTCGCCTGGAGTCAGATGCCGATATACCAGCTGATGTATCCACCAGCTGTGACAGGGGCCCCTCAGACCCTAAACCAAACCCACCAGCTGTGACAGGGGCCCCTCAGACCCTAAACCGCACCTGTCGGCTGTTGTGTTAATGATCTAATCTGCCATGTTTGCCCCGTCCTTCACCCGTCCTGTGTTGTGCTGCTGCTGCTGTTCTTGGTGAGGTTGTGTGTGCTAGCGTGTGTGTGTGTTAGCGTGTTAGCGTGTGCGTGTTAGCGTGTGTGGGAGGGCATCAGTGACTCAGAGCGCCGCACATGGACACTCCGTCTGCTCCTCCACTTTTAATAAAAACATAAATCTGCCTGAGACGGAGCTGAAACATGACACCTCTCAAACATAATCGCTCAGGGATGAACCGCTGTCGCTTCGCTAACGCTAAAAGACGGAGTGAGCTAATTACACGCGGGTTTAATTGGGGTAGAGCGCGCTAGCATGGTTTAGCCACGTGTTTTTAAAGCGACAGTTTGTAAGAGTTTGGTTTGAAACTTCATAAACAAACATGTCGAGAGCGGGATTCGAACCAGCAACCTTCTGATCACTGGATTTTGTGTTATAATTTGGCGTTTTGCTGTCCAATCAGAAAGCTCTAATTTGGGTTGCCAGTTTTAAAGCTGAAATCCAGCTGTACAGTGAAAACTTTCATGACAGTATTTGCTAAAATGTGTCCCTCAGTCGTCCAGGTCTGATCCAGAACAAAAGACGAAGTTTAAATCCGTCAACTGGACAAAAAAGTTGTAGGAGTGAAGCCGCTTCTTCAGTTCTGGTCAGATTACTGCTGGACACTATTTTATAATGACCCAGTTCAACCTTTAATGGCCCTCCTAATGTTCCCTTAGTTTATTTTGTATATTTTGTACATTATATAAGGCAGTGTCCAGCAGTAATTTGACCAGAACTGAAGAAGCGGCTTCGCTCCTACAACTTTTTCCTTATAATGACCCAATTCAACCTTTTATGGCCTTCCTAATGTTCTCTCTGTTTCTTTTGTTTGTTTTGGGTCTGAGAACATAATCTATAACTCTAGAACAGATCTATAACTCCATCCTCAAACCCAAAACAAACAAAATAAACTAAGAGAACATTAGGAGGGCCATTAAAGGTTGAATTGGGTCGAGATAAAACAGTGTCCAGCAGTAATCTGACCAGAACTCGAGCAGCGAAACGTCTTCACTCCTACAACGATTTTGTCCAGTTGACAGATTTAAACTTAGTATTTGCTAATGTATGGACTGTGTTTCCGTGGTAACTGCTGAACATTCCACCACAGAGGTCCATGTACAGCATCCGTTTGTAGTTCGTTGGTTGAAGTTCTTACCTTGACATACGCCACGATTTTGAGCGAGATCGTTGCCAGATACAGAGAGTTCATGGCGAAGTCCATGAGGTTCCACCAGTCGTGGATGTACTCGGTGAAGCCTCCGTCCCACATCTCTTTAATCTCCGCCCAGATAAACCCTAAAAACACGAGAACACCACTTTACACTCACCATTATTCACATTTATCATAAAAACTGTGAAAATTTCCCATAAAAAAGTGAAAACTTTGTCATAAAATAGTGACATATTTCTCCTTTTTCAGCCCTGACTCCATTGCGGTCGTGATGAGACGACACATTTTTAACATGTAACTTTAAAGCTTTGCCTGGAATGTTACAGAGTATGGCTTTAGACTTGACTATCTGGCAACAAGCAGGTAACACCACCAGGCTAATGTACAGGTGAGCTCTGTGGAGAGGCAAGCCCGCTCATAATAAGCTTTTTTTTTTTTTGAACTTCTTCTTCTTCTTCTTCTTCTTCTTATTATTATTATTATTATTATTTTTATTATTAATTCATTTATATTTAATTAATTATTTATTATTTATTTATTTTATTTTTTATTTTTTTTAGCAACAACATGACCTTGGCTTGAATAAACAGAAGATAATGCCACTACAGATGGAAATTTGCTATATCTGGTGCAGCCATCTTTTTAATGTATCTGCACATTGTCCTTCAAATAAATACATAAATAAATAAAATAAACACTGCGGAACATTTACTCCAGGCTCAGTTTAGTTTAGTCCCTGCACAAATGAACGAGGGAGTTACATCTGCACTCGTCTCGTTTAAAGTTTGTTTTATTTGACTCTTTTAAATGTTTTTCTTGTTCGGGAGATTGTGTGTGTGAAGTGTGAGCTACAGATAAACCAGCAGCGTCGTCATGGAGACCAGATGGCGGACGTCTTACCAGAAAAGTTACAGAGTACATCTTTAACAATGATAAACCCCTTAAATAATTTTCTACTGGAACATTGCACAGTATAAAATGAAACTTATCCATCGTGTCTTTTTGTGGCTGGAGTGACGGCACCTGCTCGTCTCCATGGAAACACGTCAGTCCAATGTAAAGCAAAGAAGAAAAGTGACACGGTGCCCCTTTAAACGTCCTGTAGCTTAAAGTGGAGGTATTTACTTCTGTGTGGTAACTGAAACTGTTATATTCGCCCAAAACAACGTATTTTGTAAGTTTCATTTTCGTTTTTTGACCCTTTGCTCTCTGTGCTAAGCCCCTCCCCCTTCAGAGCACTAAGCCCCTCCCCCTTCAGAGCACTAACACAATCAGCTGCACTAATGAAACTACTGCACATCACACCAGGTTTGTGAAGTCGTAGTGCACAGTTTTGGGTCATGTTTTTGTAGATTTATGAAGGATTGTCGTGTGGAGCATGGGTGATGTAGACTTGTGGGCGGAGCCTCGTACCAAAGTTGAATACAGCCCAGGAAAGATCTCTAGATTACTCAAACATGTGTGGATGACTCTAAAACCTCTTCAGACGTGTTTTAAATGACTTAAAACATGTCGTGGAGCCATTTTTCAACAATAAAAACAACATTAAATCTGCTGTTATCAGTTTTTTTTTTTTTTTTGAGCAGAAAGTCAGTGAAGCCCTTTCTCTGATTACGACATTTTAGATCAATATTAATGTTTAAAATGTACAAAATACAAACTGTGTCTAGTATCTAAACGACACGGTTCAAATCTGAGCCTTGTAAGTCTGTGGATTTTACAATGAAAGAGTCTTACACCTCGTATTAGTGAAACAAATCTAACAAAACCAATATGTGTGTTTCATATTCTCCGAGTGTGAGCGGGACGGAGACGGAGCAGGTGGGCGAGCGATGGTTTAAACGTGTGGGAGCAGACTGTGGAGGAGAGAGAGAGTGAGACAGAGTGAGAGAGAGTGACGGGGGTGTCGAGTGCCGCATTACGTCTTGAAAAAAAACGACGACCAGGCCTGAACCGCCGCCAAGTGACTCTGACGAGCTTTAATCCACGTTCTAATGTTTATCACATCAAAAACTGGCCTGGAATCGTGTTTGTTTCATTCACATGTTTGAGTAACACTTTATTATTAGTCTGTAACATCTCCAAAGCTCAAAATGCTCTGTTCCACCTTGTGATGTCATCAAGTGGTAGTTTTCAAGTGAACATCTGCCCATTTTTTACCTTTAGTTCAGTAGAAATTGACATTTATTCCAGGTCTGAAATGATCCAAATGATTCCAGAAATGAAGGTGTGTGGAGTTTAAAAACACAGTGGAGCACTTCCTGTATCACCACATGATGACATCACAAGGTGAAACCAAGTGTTTTCAGTTTGAGAGAAGAACTCAGCCTAAACCTGCAGGTTTGTTTGTGTGAATGAAACAAAACCACTGACTGTTTATATAAATGGACATAGCTAACCTGTTAGCCACCGCCATGTTCCAAACAGGAAGTGATCATGTGCACTTCCTGCTCCATCGACTCTGGCTCCAATTCACTTTCTATGTAAAAAACATGTCTCCTCTCTCTGTACCTGCTGCTGTCAGACTCATTTTGGTCATAAATGTTTGTATTAACCCTCATACATATTTTGAATTTATTCATATTTTTTTTTTCTTAATTTCTTTTTGTTATTTTGCGTTTATTTTTTTATTAAGTTATTTTCAGCATTTTGGTTTGTTTTTTTTTATTTATTTTGAGTTGATTTATTTTGTTTTGTTAAGATGAGTAATTTTTTTGAGTTATTTTCAGTTTATTTATTAATTTCTTTTGTTATTTTGAATTTTTTTGTTTTTTTTGTCTATTTTTTGTTTTTTGAAAAACTGTGTCGCTCTCTCCATAACTGCGGCTAATGATGTGTCTGTTTCTTCTTAAAGACACTTTGAATGAGCCTCCCTCCACCTCCCTCCACCTCCTTCTACCTCCCTCCATCTCCCTTCACTCTCTCCTCCTTCAGGCTCATGTCCCTCTCTCCTCCTTTCAGGCTCCTGTCCCTCTCTCCTCCTTCAGCCTCCCTCCTCCCCTCTCTCCTCCTCCTTCAGCCTCCTGTCCCTCTCTCCTCCTCCTTCAGCCTCATGTCCCTCTCTCCTCCTCCTTCAGCCTCATGTCCCTCTCTCCTCCTCCTTCAGCCTCATGTCCCTCTCTCCTCCTCCTTCAGCCTCATGTCCCTCTCTCCTCCTCCTTCAGCCTCATGTCCCTCTCTCCTCCTCCTTCAGCCTCCCGTCCCTCTCTCCTCCTCCTTCAGCCTCATGTCCCTCTCTCCTCCTCCTTCAGCCTCACGTCCCTCTCTCCTCCTTCAGCCTCCCGTCCCTCTCTCCTCCTCCTTCAGCCTCCTGTTCCTCTCTCCTCCTCCTTCAGCCTCATGTCCCTCTCTCCTCCTCCTTCAGCCTCCCGTCCCTCTCTCCTCCTCCTTCAGCCTCCTGTCCCTCTCTCCTCCTTCAGCCTCCTGTCCCTCCTCCTCCTCATGTTTGGGTGGTGTAGGAGCGTCTCTCACCCAGGACCCAGGGGAGGATCATCCACTCCACGATGGTGGGAGGAGGTCCCTGCATGTGGAGGTTGGTGCGGGCGATGTGCTGAGACGCCAACAGCAGGAGGAACAGGAAGGTGAGGTACGACGCCGTGTGACAGATGAACTTTATGAACGGTTTCTTTATGAAGCGACCCAGAGCACTTTTAGGAGCCAACAGGTAGATCTGGGAGGAGGAGAGGAGGAGAGAGGAGAGAGGAGGAGAGGAGGAGGAGGAGGAGGAGAGAGAGGGGAGGAAAGGAGGAGAGGAGAGAGGAAGGAGGGGGAGGAGGAGAGCGAGGAGGAGAGGAGAGAAGGAGAGGAGAGGGGAGGAGGGGGTGGAGAGGAGGAGAGGAGAGAGGAGGAGAGGGAGAAGGAGAGGAGAGAGGAGGAGGGGGAGGAGAGGGGAGGAGAGGAGGAGGTGGGAGAGAGAGGAGGAGAGGGAGAGCATGGAGGAGGGGCAGAGAGAGGGGGAGAGAGCAAAAGGGGAGAGTGATAGAGGAGGAAAGAGAGAAGAGACAGAGAAAAAAAGACGAGAGGAGAAAGAGAAGAGGGAGAGTAAGAGGAGCAGAGTGAATAATTATATCATATTTGTTACAAACATTAGAGTTTCATAAATGTCTAAAGTAAAGAAAGAAAAACACAAACACTCGTCCCTCAGACGAGCAGGTCTGTGTCCAGAGGAAAAGAGAGTGAACTACACCATGACCTCTGACCTCTGACCTCTGACCTCTGACCCTCTGACCTCGGACCTCGGACCTCGGACCTCGGACCTCGGACCTCTGACCTCTGACCTCGGACCATTACAACAAATGACACGTTTCAATAATAATCAGAGAACATTACTTCAAAATAATATTATTCAAGTACAAATATAAAGTATAAGTATAAAGTAGAGGTCCAAGAAATTACTCAAGTAAAAGTGAGATCAGAAAAATTACGTCTTGAAAATAAAGGATTAAAAATGAAACATGAATCTCTCCAAATACAACTTCAGAGACTCAACG
Source organism: Periophthalmus modestus (assembly GCA_019594935.1). Taxonomy (NCBI): domain Eukaryota; kingdom Metazoa; phylum Chordata; class Actinopteri; order Gobiiformes; family Gobiidae; genus Periophthalmus; species Periophthalmus modestus. The sequence continues at coordinate 178,475 of JAIEZT010001255.1, read as the reverse complement.
AGAAGAAACGACCAGAACCTGAGAAACATCTGAACCGTTTGATCACGTCTGGTTTAAGTCTTTACCAGGGAGAAGACGGGGAAGAGGAGCCCAATGATGAAGCACGTGACCAGCTTCACCGCCCAGTGTCTCCGCCTCCACCCGGGGAAGCCGTCGTACCACAGCGTGGCCAAGAGCTGCTGACAGTTGGGCTGAGCCACGAACTAGAAGAAGAAAAAAAAAAATGTGGTTAAAGTGAAACTAAAACTAACTTTTTCTCCTCTAAACTGAGTCTGTGGAGTTTGAAGAACATCATCTGCTGCTCCTAGTGATTATTGCAACTTTAGTACAAACTAAAAGTAAATGTGGAGCTTTCTGCTCAAAAAACACATAAATCTGAGTTTGAGCTGCCTCCAGAGGCCTGTGTGATTCAAGTACTATGTGACATCACACAAGACTGTCCTGACCACAGACAGGTGTGTCTGATCAAACACCTGGAGCAGGGGCGGAGTTTAAGTGTGGACACCTGTCAGACCAATCACACTGCTCCTTATACCTCCAGACCCCGCCCCCTCCTCACTCTCCCCTTTAAGGTGCGTTCACACCGCGGCGTCAGGGGCGTCGAGTTTACATGTAAAGTCTGTGGTGTCAACGGCAGATTCGCAGCTCAAATCTGGAGCAAGTTTTGGCGTTTGACGTCAACCGATCAGAGACGGCGCTGCAATGATTTAGCAACGTCATTACCCAGAAAATGAAGAAAGATCAGCCACAAACTAACAGCAACTTCATTATGACGGGCACATGGGCTAGCATAAAGGCTAGCATAAAGGCTAGCATAAAGGTTAGCATAAAGGCTAGTCCCAGCTAGACACGCCGCTGCGCTGATCACCTCTGTGGATGAGTTTTACATAATAATCCACATAAGTTACTCTCTGAACCTGGTCTGCAGCTCCACAAAGACAAAACATCCACAGACTCTCGCGGAGACTGAACTGAAGACCTGGACGACCAGGAGTCCAACTAGAGGCATGTTTCTGTCTCCCCGGTGTGAACCTTTACTTTTCCTCCTCTACTCCTCCAGACTCTGAACTGTCACACGTCACATCACCATGAACCTTTCACTGAAAACGCTACATTCACCAGACACAACGTCACATGTTTCACTTTCACTTTGCTCTCTGTGCTAAGCCCCTCCCCCTTCAGAGCACTAAGCCCCTCCCCCTTCAGAGCGCAACACACAATCAGCTGCATCTAATGAAACTACTGCACATCACACCAGGTTTGTGAAGTCGTAGTGAACAGTTTGTATCATGTTTTTCTTTGGCGGTGAAGAGGGTTTGAACACGGCCCAGGAGAGATCTCTAGATTACTCAAACATGGACGAGTCTAAAACCTCCTCAGACGTGTTTTTGATGAAGAGACAACTTCAGAACATGAGACAAAGATAAAAAAAATCAATTTTGCATAACACCTCCTCTTTAATTTACAACTTCTTGACTTTGTAGTTTGACTTTTTAAAGACTTATCTGAAAAACAGAAGGTTCATGAATCATCCACGAGGTCTAAAGAGACACGAGGAGAATACAAGAGGAGGAGAGAGGAGTAGGCGCATGAGGAGGAGCACGAGGAGAATATAAGATGAGGAGAGAGGAGGAGGCGCATGAGGAGGAGCACGAGGAGAATACAAGAGGAGGAGAGAGGAGGAGGCGCACGAGGAGGAGCACGAGAGAGAACACAAGAGAGAGGAGAGAGGAGGAGGCACACAAGGAGGAGCACGAGGAGAATACAAGAGGAGGAGAGAGGAGGAGGAGGAGCATGAGGAGGGGCACGAGGAGAATACAAAAGAGGAGAGAGGAGGAGGTGCACGAGGAGGAGCACGAGGGGGAGCACGAGGAGAATACAAGAGAGGAGAGAGGAGGAGGCGCACGAGAAGGAGCACGAGGGGGAGCATGAGGAGAATACAAGAGGAGGAGAGATGAGGAGGAGGAGCATGAGGAGGGGCACGAGGAGAATACAGGAGGAGGAGGAGCATGAGGAGGGGCAGGAGGAGAATACAGGAGGAGGAGGAGCATGAGAAGGGGCAGGAGGAGAACACAGGAGAGGAGGAGAAACGAGGAGGAGGAGCATGAGGAGGGGCACGAGGAGAGGAGAAACAGGAGGAGGAGGAGCATGAGCAGGGGCACGAGGAGAACACAAGAGAGGAGGAACGAGGAGGAGGACTAAACCAGGTCTGTTTAAAGTCATAAACTCGTCTTGTTTCTTTTCACATTCAGAATCATGTTAATGTTAAAATCACTGTTTAAACTTGTTTAGTCCCATTGACAGAAATCCAGACCTGCTCAAAAATATCCAGGTTCGATACTAGTTCTGGTATCGATTCTGATCAGATTCTCGATTCTTTCGTCTGTAGTTCGAGTCGTTCTGTCGCTCTTAAACGCACCATCACCTTCACATCGTTCTGTTTGTTTCCTTCATCTCTCACGTCACAAACATAAAACCTCAACACTGATCTATATCCGTGTCCGCTCCTTCGCTTTTCCCCCTTTTCGTTTCCTAATATTCCCTCTCTCTCTCTTTCTCTCCCTCCTCCCTCTCTCTTCCTCTCCTCCTCCTCCCTCTCTCGTTCTGTGTCCTGTTGCCATGGCAGCCGCATGCTAATAAGCCTGCGCCCGTCTACAGTAAATTACACCACGCTGTTTTTCATTCTCTCTGTTTTCATCCCCCTCTCCTCACCCTCGTCCCTCTCTCCTCCGTCTCTCCTCCCTCCTTCCCTCTCTCCCTCGTTCACATTAGCCAAAGCAGCAGTCAGCAGAAATGCGTTTAAACCGGCCAATCGGGAAGCGGAGAAATTGGCGAGATGAAGCTAGAAAATCCCACGGGAAAGTGGTCTGTCAATGCAGCACGAGTTTAGGGAAATAAAACAGGACTGAATCATAGAGTTATGTAAGGTCTGAGGGAAAGGAGGAGGTGGAGAGGAGGAGGAGGAGGGAGAGAGGAGAGGAGGGGAGAGGGGAGAGGAGGGAGAGGAGGAGGAGAGGAGGGAGAGGAGGAGGAGGAGAGGAGGGAGAGGGAGGAGAGGGTGAGGGGGGAGGAGAGGAGGAGGAGGAGGAGAGAGAGGGGAGAGGAGAGGAGGAGGGAGGAGGAGGGAGGAGAGGAGGAGGAGGAGGAGAGGAGGAGGAGGGAGGGGAGGGAGGAGAGGGGAGAGGAGGAGGGAGAGGGAGAGGGAGGAGGAGGGGGAGGGAGGAAGAGGGAGGAGAGGAGAGGAGGGAGGGGAGGACAGGGGAGAGAGGAGGAGAGGAGAGGAGGAGGTGGAGAAGAGGAGGAGGAGGGAGGAGAGGGAGAGGAGAGGAGAGGAGGAGGAGAGGAGAGGAGGGTGAGGGTGGAGGAGAGGAGGGGAGGGGAGGAGGAGGAGGGAGGAGGAGGAGAGAGATGAGGAGACGGGAGGAGAGAGGAGAAGAGAGGAGAAGAGAGAGGAGAGAGGGGAGGGGAGGAGGGGGGAGGAGAGGGAGAGGAGGAGGAGAGAGGAGAGGAGAAGAGAGAGGAGAGAGGAGGAGAGGAGGAGGAGAGAGAGGAGAGGGGAGGGAGGAGGAGAGGAGAGAGGGGAGAGGAGAGAGGAGGAGAGAAGAGGAGAGGAGGAGAGGAGAGGAGAGGAGAGAGGGGAGGGAGGAGGAGAGGAGGAGGAGGGAGGAGGAGAGAGGGGGAGGGGAGGAGGAGGAGAGAGGAGGAGAGAGGAGGAGAGGGGAGGGAGGAGGAGAGAGGAGGAGGAGAGGGAAGGGAGGAGGAGAGGAGGAGAGGAGACAGGAGAGAGGAGGAGAGGAGAGAGGAGGAGAAAGGAGGAGAGGAGGGAGGAGAGAGTGGGCGGCCATGTTGGGCAGGTCACTGGAGCTAAAATAAAACATTAAAGAAACATGAGACACAGATCTGAGGAATATTTATGAATGAACTTCTTCCAGGAGTAAATACTGCAGTATTTAAACTAAACAGGAGTTAGTACTATTCTGCTTGAGTCTCTATGGTTCTCATCTGTGACTCTGTGGATCATTTTGTTATAATTTACAACTTTTACGTCACAATGTTCATCTAAAACCACTTATTATTCTCTCTGTTTTGCTGTCTGTAAAACCCCTCACCTCACACTTTATACACTTTTCTCACACAGGCATTAACATTTTCTCACATTTTCTCTCTTGTTTAACACAAAGTTCAAACCTTCGTCGGTGCCTTTGTCGGTGCAGAACGTTTCATCGACATTGTGGGTTTTGTCGAGGAGGAAAACTTGCAAACATACAGCACTTCAGAGTCACACTGATCCAACATTTATGTAAATTTGTATGTACAGGACACATTCTGGTACTGTACAGGAGACACGGAGGAGACTGATGGACAATGGTCTACAGTCCCTCAGCCAATCAGGACGCAGAACACAATGGTCTACAGTCCCTCAACCAGCCAATCAGGACGCAGAACAAACCAAGTCTACAGTCCCTCAGCCAATCAGGCCTAACACATTTTGAAGTTCGATATATTGCATAAATCTGTCAGTATATTTTATTTTTTCTAGTTTCTTGTGTTTTAATTAAACAAATGACACTATATCCTCGTCTTTACTGTTGGAGATTGATCAAAAATAGTGACATCTGGGACATTTCTTGTATAAAACCGGGACAAATCTTTAGTTTAGTGTAAATCTGTGGGACGGAGGGACACAGGGCTCCAGACTGGGACCGTCCCGGGTCATCGGGGACGTCTGCTCGTCTTCATCTGCGTCTTCATCATCATCGACACTCAAACTCGCCGTAGCTCCTTGTGTAAAAGTCCCGTCTCCGTTAGCCCGGGTCACCTCTCTTTATTAGCCTCTCTACGGCTAATCTAATATCTGACCAATGGGCCCTGACTGCTAAACTAAGAAATATGCTAACGGGTAAGGGCTACGCTACGCTACGCCGCGCCGAGCTAATTCAATTTCACCTCCAGTCCAATGTACTCCACTGTCCTCATCGACCATGCTAACCCCGGAGCTATGCTAACGCTAATTCAATCCAGCCAGGCATGAGATGTGAATGCTAAACACGCTAACATGTGCGCGGCGGGTTACACATGAGAGCGTAGCGGTGTGCTGGAGGAATGCGGGAGTTAGCTGTAGCATTCATGGCCCATTACTTCTATAAATAAAAGGCCGGAGCGCTAAAGTACACAAATGTTTTTATAATGACAGTACAAGGAGAATGATATTAGCGCGACGCGAGGGAACTGATACGACGAGATGGAGACGGCTCAGCTAATTTGGATTTACCCAGCGGCACTGAGATAATAGCATTAAGATATTAAGCCCCGACTTAAAGAGGCAGCGTAATCTCAGAAGTTAATGAAAAGTCACATTTTAACAGGCGGGTTAGGTAACCAAGGTTCTATGAGTCTAAAGAGGCAGAATTTCACCTCTCCGGGGTATTAAAGAGGAGGTATTTACTTCGACGAGGTATTAAAGAGGAGGTATTTACTTCTGTGGAGTATTAAAGAGGAGGTATTTACTTCGACGAGGTATTAAAGAGGAGGTATTTACTTCTGTGGAGTATTAAAGAGGAGGTATTTACTTCTGTGGGGTATTAAAGAGGAGGTATTTACTTCTGTGGGGTATTAAAGAGGAGGTATTTACTTCGACGAGGTATTAAAGAGGAGGTATTTACTTCTGTGGAGTATTAAAGAGGAGGTATTTACTTCGACGAGGTATTAAAGAGGAGGTATTTACTTCTGTGGAGTATTAAAGAGGAGGTATTTACTTCTGTGGGGTATTAAAGAGGAGGTATTTACTTCTGTGGGGTATTAAAAGAGGAGGGTATTTACTTCGACGAGGTATTAAAGAGGAGGTATTTACTTTGACGAGGTATTAAAGAGGAGGTATTTACTTCAACGAGGTATTAAAGAGGAGGTATTTACTTCTGTGGGGTATTAAAGAGGAGGCATTTACTTCTGTGGGGTATTAAAGAGAGGGGTATTACTTCTGTGGGGTATTAAAGAGGAGGTATTTACTTCTGTGGGGTATTAAAGAGGAGGTATTTACTTCGACGAGGTATTTAAAGAGGAGGTATTTACTTCTGTGGGGTATTAAAGAGGAGGGTATTACTTCTATGAGGTATTAAAGAGGAGGCATTTACTTCTGTGGGGTATTAAAGAGGAGGTATTTTCTTCTGTGGGGTATTAAAGAGGAGGAGGAGGAACTGATACGACGAGATGGAGACGGCTCAGCTAATTTGGATTTACCCAGCGGCACTGAGATAATAGCATTAAGATATTAAGCCCCGACTTAAAGAGGCCAGCGTAATCTCAGAAGTTAATGAAAAGTCACATTTTAACAGGCGGGTTAGGTAACCAAGGTTCTATGAGTCTAAAGAGGCAGAATTTCACCTCTCCGGGGGTATTAAAGAGGAGGTATTTACTTCGACGAGGAGTATTAAAGAGGAGGTATTTACTTCTGTGGAGTATTAAAGAGGAGGGTATTTACTTCGACGAGGTATTAAAGAGGAGGTATTTACTTCTGTGGAGTATTAAAGAGGAGGTATTTACTTCTGTGGGGTATTAAAGAGGAGGTATTTACTTCTGTGGGGTATTAAAGAGGAGGGTATTTACTTCGACGAGGTATTAAAGAGGAGGTATTTACTTCTGTGGAGTATTAAAGAGGAGGTATTTACTTCGACGAGGTATTAAAGAGGAGGTATTTACTTCTGTGGAGTATTAAAGAGGAGGTATTTACTTCTGTGGGGTATTAAAGAGGAGGTATATTTATTCTGTGGGGTATTAAAGAGGAGGTATTTACTTCGACGAGGTATTAAAGAGGAGGTATTTACTTTGACGAGGTATTAAAGAGGAGGTATTTACTTCAACGAGGTATTAAAGAGGAGGTATTTACTTCTGTGGGGTATTAAAGAGGAGGCATTTACTTCTGTGGGGTATTAAAGAGGAGGGTATTTACTTCTGTGGGGTATTACTTCTGTGGGGTATTAAAGAGGAGGTATTTACTTCTGTGGGGTATTAAAGAGGAGGTATTTACTTCTGTGGGGTATTAAAGAGGAGGTATTTACTTCGACGAGGTATTAAAGAGGAGGTATTTACTTCTGTGGGGTATTAAAGAGGAGGTATTTACTTCTATGAGGTATATTAAAGAGGAGGCATTTACTTCTGTGGGGTATTAAAGAGGAGGTATTTTTACTCTGTGGGGTATTAAAGAGGAGGAGGAGGAACTGATACGACGAGATGGAGACGGCTCAGCTAATTTGGATTTACCCAGCGGCACTGAGAGATAATAGCATTAAGATATTAAGCCCCGACTTAAAGAGGCAGCGTAATCTCAGAAGTTAATGAAAAGTCACATTTTAACAGGCGCGGGTTAGGTAAACCAAGGTTCTATGAGTAGTAAAGAGGCAGAAAAGAATTCACCTCTCCGGGGTATTAAAGAGGAGGTATTTACTTCGACGAGGTATTAAAGAGGAGGTATTTACTTCTGTGGAGTATTAAAGAGGAGGTATTTACTTCGACGAGGTATTAAAGAGGAGGGTATTACTACTTGCTGTGAGTATTAAAGAGGAGGTATTTACTTCTGTGGGGTATTAAAGAGGAGGTATTTATTTACTTCTGTGGTATATTAAAGAGGAGGTATTTACTTCGACGAGGTATTAAAGAGGAGGTATTTACTTCTGTGGAGTATTAAAGAGGAGGTATTACTTCGACGAGGTATTAAAGAGGAGGTATTACTTCTGTGGAGTATTAAAGAGGAGGTATTTACTTCTGTGGGGTATATAAGAGGAGGTATTTACTTCTGTGGGGTATTTAAGAGGAGGTATTTACTTCGACGAGGTATTAAAGAGGAGGTATTTACTTTGACGAGGTATAAAGAGGAGGTATTTACTTCAACGAGGTATTAAAGAGGAGGGTATTTACTTCTGTGGGGTATAAAGAGAGGAGGCATTTACTTCTGTGGGGTATTAAAGAGGAGGGTATTACTTCTGGGGTATTAAAGGGAGGTATTACTTCTGGGGTATTAAAAGAGGAGGGGTATTTACTTCTGTGGGGTATTAAAGAGGAGGTATTTACTTCGACGAGGTATTAAAGAGGAGGTATTTACTTCTGTGGGGTATTAAAGAGGAGGTATTTACTTCTATGAGGTATTAAAGAGGAGGCATTTACTTCTGTGGGGGTATTAAAGAGGAGGTATTTTCTTCTGTGGGGTATTTAAAGAGGAGGTATTTACTTCTGTGGGGTATTAAAGAGGGAGGTATTTTACTTCTATGGGGTATTAAAGAGGAGGTATTTACTTCTGTGGGGTATTAAAGAGGAGGTATTTACTTCTGTGGGGTATTAAAGAGGAGGTATTTACTTCTGTGGGGTATTAAAGAGGAGGTATTTACTTCTATGGGGTATTAAAGAGGAGGTTGTGTACTTCTGTGGGGTATTAAAGAGGAGGTATTTACTTCTATGGGGTATTTAAAGAGGAGGTATTTACTTCTGTGGGGTATTAAAAAGGAGGTATTTAATTACTTTGATGAGGGAGTGTTAGAAAATGGGCGAAAGTGAACAAAAATTAAATAAGTTAACTTCCTCTTTAAAGCGACACTGTGTAACTTTCCAGAGATGACACATCACCCCCTGATTCAATGGAAATGGAAAGTTAAAACCAAAAACTTTGGAATATTCTCCATGGAGACAGAAATGTTTTATTTTATACTGTGGAATATTACAGCCAAAGGAACAACATTTCCATGGAAACAAACAGGAGGGTTTGTGGAGATCCAAGTCCAAGATCCAAAAAGTTACACGGAGGAGCTTTAAAAAGAGATAAACCAAAATCATGACAGAAAAGACCTTCGCAAACTGAACTACAATTACAAATAACACAGGAAAAACATGCAATACACACTCAGGAATCAAACACACAACCTCCTCACACGACTGAGTCTACAACTTCGCAGGGCTAACCACTCTGCCGCTGTCATGTCTCCTCCACAAGCTGCTCGTGTTGTGTTTGGAGAGAACATTACTGTGAAGAATGAATCAGAATGTCATATTGGGAAAAGGCTAAAAGGCAGCAGACAGCAGACTGTGGCAGATTTGGCGGGGTTTGTTAGCGTAGCGTAGCACTAAGCTAACGCCGCGGCACAGTCTGCAAACAGCGAAAGAGCAGTGACAATCGAACGTGTGGGTCGCGCCTCTGTCGACTGAACCAAACACACCGAACGAGAGACGAGAGAGTTTGAAAAGTGAGCGAAGAAATGAACAAAAGACCAAACAGAAGGTGGACGCAACGAGACGGTGGAAGACGGGGACGAGACGTTTGACTCCACGACGAAACTGGACGAGAAGGTTAAACGCTGGACACGTTCACGAAACATTCTCTCTAAAGCTGCAGTTCAGTATTGTCCATAGTGACTGTTGTCCATATAATAATGGACGTAACTAACCTGCTAGCTACCAAATATTAAAGTGAGCAACGGCGTGTTTTTAGCTCCATCGACTCTGGCTTCAGTTCACTTTCTATTGAAAAACCGTGGCCCTTGTCTCTGTCACTGCTGCTGTCAGACTCGTCATTTTGGTCTTAAAATGTTCGTATTATTTGGCTTTTTCACTGTTTTGTCCATAAACCAAGATATAAACATCTCTTTGGTTGCTATGACACTTGCAAGTTGGCTCCAAATTAGCCGCTATAACTGCTAGCCTCGATTAGCTTCATTTGACACTCACTTAGTCGAATAGTCTGTGGTATAATGCCATACTGTGGAAGATTTAAGCCAAAATAAAGCACATTTCCATGGAAACAAGCACGAGGAGGCCGTCCTGCAGGCCAAAATAAGAGTCAGGTTTGTGGAGTTGCGAGCCCCAGTCAAGAGTTTTGTCCTAGTTAGCATCTCTATTTTAATTCCGTTATAGAAGTTTATGTTTCTTAAAAATACTTTGAAAATAAAATAAAAAAAAGTATAAATATATAAAATAAAATAAAAAATAAATTAAATGATAAAATAATAAAAAATAATAAGAATAATAGTACAAATAATAATAATAATAATAATAATAATAATAATAATAATAATAATAATTAAATATATTCATAAAAAATATATAAAAAAATAAAATATAAAAAAATATATACTCTTATTGTGAGGGGATTGCCTATACACAGATCTGACCTGTACCTTGGCTTGGCTGCATTATAGTGATAGATGAGTTTAATGCCGTACTGTGGAACATTCCAGGTAGCACAATCACATCTCCAGGGCAACGGCAGATGGTACGAACACAAACCGTGTGATCTGCTGCGGTTTTTGTGGATCTTAAATCTCTCGCGCACTTTAAAAACATCTCCATCTGTTTTGACTCGTTGCTAACGCGCCGCGAGCTGTCACTCATCTCTCCGTCTAGAATAATGTGTTTACTTCTGCGCCGCACGTCGTTTCTTTACAAAGGAAGTGGTTTGAGTGTTTGTTGCGTCTCGGTGTAAAGTGCAGACGCAGATGTTTGATGTGAAGCTAATGACGAAAACAAACGTCTCCATAAACAGTTATGTCGACGTTTGAGTCTTAAAGCCCCGATATTATGCAAATGTGACTTTTTTGAGCTCGTAATCTGACAAAAGGAGGCGAGCCGCAAATCTCACTTGAATAGAAATCACCGTTTTTCAATTTGGTTATTGCTATGACAACGGAGGATCACTGCCACGACAAATCCTTTAAAGTGGAACTAAACACGTAAACTCCGCCCACACAAACACATTTCAAATAGACATGTCAAAGTGGGTGGAGCCTAGAGGAGTAAAGGGGGAGGAGGGGAGGAGGAGGAGGAGCGGGGTCTGGAGGAGTAAAGGGAGGAGGAGGGGAGGAGGAGAGGAGGAGGAGCGGGGTCTGGAGGACTAAAGGGGAGAGTGAGGAGGAGGAGGAGGCGCAGGGTCTGGAGGACTAAAGGAGAGAGTGAGGAGGAGGAGCGGGGTCTGAAGGAGTAAAGGGAGAGTGAGGAGGAGGAGGAGGCACAGGGTCTGGAGGAGTAAAGGGAGCGTGAGGAGGAGGAGGAGGAGGAGGAGAGCGGGGTCGGAGGAGTAAAGGGGAGAGTGAGGAGGAGGAGGCACAGGGTCTGCAGGACTAAAGGGGAGGAGAGTGAGGAGGAGAAGGAGGCGCAGGGTCTGGAGGACTAAAGGGGAGAGTGGAGGAGTGAGGAGGAGGAGGCACAGGGTCTGGAGGACTAAAGGGAGGAGTGAGGAGGAGGAGGAGGAAGAGCGGGGTCTGGAGGACTAAAGGGAGAGTGAGGAGGAGGACGGAGGAGCGGGGTCTGGAGGACTAAAGGGAGAGTGAGGAGAGGAGGAGGAGGAGGAAGAGCGGGGTCTGGCGGAGTAAAGGGGGAGAGTGACGAGGAGGAAGAGGAGCGGGGTCTGGAGGACTAAAGGAGAGAGTGAGGAGTGAAGAGGAGGAGGCACAGGGTCTGGAGGACTAAAGGGGAGAGTGACGAGGAGGAAGAGGAGCGGGGTCTGGAGGACTAAAGGAGAGAGTGAGGAGTGAAGAGGAGGAGGCACAGGGTCTGGAGGACTAAAGGGAGAGTGAGGAGGAGGAGGAGGAGGAGGAGGAAGAGAGAGGTCTGGAGGACTAAAGGAGAGAGTGAGGAGTGAGGAGGAGGCGCAGGGTCTGGAGGAATAAAGCGAGTGAGGAGGAGGAGGGGCGGGGTTTAAATGTAAACGGACTCCTGTGATTGGTCCAACAGGTGTCCACATGTCAGACTCCGCCCCCTCACACCTGGCTGTGAGCCGTACAGTCTTGTGTGATGTCATGTCGTACTTGTCCACTGGGGGGCGTCACACTCTGTTGTTCAGTTTGTGACGCTGTTAAAATCCAACCTGGAACATTCATCTGTGGTGACGTCACACTCCCTCGCTCCTCCTCTTCTTTAAATACTTTGTGTATCACTCTTTTCTTTTCTCTCGTTCCCTCTCTCAGCTCCCATCATGCATCTTGTTCTGTTTTAGTTATTTTAAGATGTTTATTATGAAATTACAAAAGGAAGAGTCCACAAACAAAATAATGAGTTTTTAAAGAAATGAATCACTCCTCTTCCTCTTTTCTGAGTCGTAGAGTGTCTCTCTCTCTCTCTCTCCTTCGTCTGCTGTGTGTCCCCCTTTTCCTCTCCTTCCTCTGATTTTTCACTCCCTCTAGAGACGAGCTGATGTGGATTTGTGGAATATCGATATCAGACGATACCGATACTGGGGCAGATATATCGCCATCTCTAATTCACTCCATCTAATATTATTCTATCACTTTCTCTCTTTTCTTCCTCTCTTTCCACTTGCCTGAACCTCACTCCGCGTCTCTCTCTCTCTCCTCTTTCTCTATACCTCCCTATAGGAGGAGAGAGAAGAGAGAAGGAGATAAAGAAGAGGAGAGGAGGAGGGGACAGAAGGGGAGAGGGGGAGGAGATAAGGAGAAGAGAAAGAGAGACAAGAGGAGAGAAGGAGAGAGAAGAGGAGAGAAAGAAGAGAAGAGGAGGAGGGGAGAGAAGGAGGGGAGAGAGAAGGGGAGAGGAGGAGGAGGAGAAAAGGAGAAGAGAAAGAGAGACAAGAGGAGAGGAGGAGAGAGAAGAGGAGAGGAGAGAATGAAGGGGAGAGGAGGAGGAGGAGATAAGGAGAAGAGAAAGAGAGACAAAAGGAGAGGGGGAGGAGAGAGAAGGAGGACAGCACGAGGAGAGAGGAGAAGAGAGAAGGAGGAGAGAGAAGAAGAGAGGAGGAGGAGAGAGAACAGGAGAGAAGGAGGAGGAGAGAGAAGAGGAGAGGAGGAGAGAGAAGGAGGAGGAAGACGAGAGAAGGAAGAGAGAAGGAGGAGAGAAGGAGGAGAGAAGGAAGAGAGGAGGAAGGGAGGAGGAGAGAGAAGGAGGACAGCAGGAGGAGAGAAGAAGAGACAAGAGGAGAGAAGGAGAGAGGAGAGAAAAGGAGAGGAGGAGAGAGGAGGAGAGAGAGCAGGACAGCAGGAGGAGAGGAGGAGGAGGGAGGAGGAGAAAAGGAGGAGAGAGAGCAACAGGAGGAGGAGGAAAGGAGGAGGAGAGAAGAGGAGAAAAGGAGAGGAGAGAAGGAGAAGAGGACAAGAGAGAGATAGGAGGAGAAGAAAAAGAGGAGAAGGAGAGAGAAAGATGAGAGGAGAGAGAGGAGATGAGAGGAGAAGAGGAGGTGCGTCCATGCTCACTTCCTGCCTCTGTCGTTTCACATAAACCGTCTGTGACTCAGTGTCTCCAGTTTATTTATATTAGTCGTTATTTTAAATCATATATTTTTGGAGAAAATGATCAAAATTGGTCTGAAATATCGTAATTTTTTTCAGGAATCAGCTGCTAAAAATCTAAATCTAAAACCTGCATTTCAGTCGATGTTTAATATTAAAACTAAAAACTGTTTTGCGCGACATATCCCACGTTCAAAGTCAAAGTGAACTTGTTTTTTGGATGTGACAAAGAAATGATCCAAAAACTGAAAGAACAAAGTGTTTTTTTTTTTAAAGATAACGACTCAAAATGAGTCAAACATAAAAGAAGAATAAAAAACAGCAAAACGAGCAAAACACGTCGTTTCATTTTCACCACAGACACATTCTTCTGTTTCAGACCCGCGGCTCCGTCAGCACCTGCTCGTTTTGTGGACGTGTTAAAGGCGTCGATACGAGGAGAGTGACTAAACCCGCCGCGTCCGAGCCCCCGCCCACTCGTCTCCTTCTGACTCCCTTCATCACTTCCTCGCTTCCTCAGACCTTTCCTCACGTCGTCATTACATCCTCACACCTCCAGTCGACCCGTCACCCGCCACCGAGAGCGTCACCCGCCACCGAGAGCGTCACCCGCCACCGAGAGCGTCACCCGCCACCGAGAGCGTCACCCGCCACCGATCAGAGCGTCACCCGCCACCGAGAGCGTCACCCCGCCACGATCAGAGCGTCACCCGCCACCGAGAGCGTCACCCGCCACCGAGAGCGTCACCCGCCACCGAGCAGCAGAGTGTCACCCGGCACCGAGAGCGTCGCCCTCCACGAGAGCGTCACCCTCCACCGAGAGTATCACCCGCCACCGAGCAGGTTCAGAGCGTCACCCGCCACCGAGAGCGTCACCCGCCACCGAGCAGGTTCAGAGCGTCACCCGCCACCGAGCAGTTTAGAGCGTCACCCGCCACCGAGAGCGTCACCCGCCACCGAGAGCGTCACCCGCCACCGAGAGCGTCGCCCGCCACCGAGAGCGAGTGTCACCCTCCACGAGAGTATCACCCGCCACCGAGCAGCGTCACCCGCCACCGAGAGCGATCACCCGCCCACCCGCCAGCGAGCCACAGAGAGCGTCACCCGCCACTGAGAGCGTCACCCGCCACCGAGAGCGTCACCCCGCCACCGAGCAGGTTCAGCGTCACCCGCCACCGAGAGCTTCAGAGCGTCACCCGCCACCGAGAGCGTCACCCGCCACGAGAGTGTCACCCGCCACGAGAGTGTCACCCGCCACGAGAGCGTCACCCGCCACCGAGCAGGTTCAGAGCGTCACCCGCCACCGAGAGCGTCACCAGAGAGAGCGTCACCCGCCACGAGAGCATCACAGAGCGCGTCACCCCACCACCGACGAAGTCAGAGCGTCACCCGCCACCGAGCAGGTTCAGAGTGTCACCCGCCACCGACGAAGTTCAGAGCGTCACCTGCCGAGCAGGTTCAGATGTGGGGTATTACACGTCTGTGAGTATGAAGTATCGAATCTGTTCCTCAGTATCGAAATCGAGTTTTTGATACTAAACCTGTGAAGCACTTTGGTCAAACCTGGTTGCCATGTCATTGTGATGTGTATTTGATTGATAAAAGTTCCGTAGTGCAGCTTTTTACAGTAGATTATCCACATTTTACATAACAGTCCATCCATAAAAAGAAGATATTGAACAAGAAACGGTAGAGTAGACAAAAGTTTTACTCAAAAAACTGAAACACAAATAGTACTCGAGTAATAGTAAAAGTACTCTGCTGTAAAAGTCGCCCTGAGCTTCGTGTTCAGTTTCTCACAATAAAACAACACGACTGAAACACTGGACCTTTATTTATCATCCAACGAAGCTCCAGGTTTGGTGCTAACACCAAACGATATGTAAAAACACATTAGAGGGACTAGCATAAAGGGCCGGGGTCAGAGGTCAGCGTTAGCGTTAGCATTAGCATTAGCATTAGCGTAACAGCGGCTGAAAAGAGCAGAGGACAGAGTTATGAGTCAGGAGTACCAAACGTACCGAGGAAAAAAGTGCGTTTATTTTTATACAGCGCTTTATGAGGTGGTTAAGTGTCTTGCTCAAGGACACAACAACAGTATTCATCTGTGGGAGCTGGAATCGCACCGTCAACCTGTGAGTCAACGAGCAAACGCTCTACCAACTGAGCCGCCGTCGAAAACTCAATGCAAATAAGCAGGTGGCAGACCCGGAAAAAACGAACTGAGCGCACCTTTAACTATCTCCATGGAGACGAGCCAGAGGTCACAGTCACAGGTCAGATCTGCGGAGAGGCGAGCCCACGTACAGTCAGAACACACAGGGTATTTTTGAGCCGCAGCTTCAGCTAATCCTGAATGTGCCTCTGTTCTTTTTTTAGTCTCAAAACAATGCCGTCCGCAGCCAATTAAAGCAGAAACACTGAAGTATGTGCACACGAGACGAGCCGGGGCTGCGGAGAAGGGAGTTTATTTTAATTAGATCCTCCCTGTCCACGTCTCTAAACAGAACCAAAAGAAAGGTACCAAAGAGAGGCTTTAATGAGAACGGAAACACTTCTGCAGAAAGCGTTTGTCACACAGAAACGACGTTTAAATGTCCTCGGTCAGAGATAAGTCCAATCCAAGAAGAAAGAGCGAACAGAAGGCTAAAGGTCAGATTTGTGTTAAAAGGCGCACTACGGAACTTTTCTGGTAGAGGTCGTCTCCGTGGAGATGTTATTTATTTGTTTGGAACATAAACTGTGTAAAGAAGAAGACGGCGCGAGTGAGACGTCGCCCAAATGAAGCTCATCGAGGCAAGCAGTTATAGCGGCTAATCTGGAGCTAAATTCTGAGTGTGAGTATCATAGCAACCAAAGAGCCAATCAGGAGCGAGACTGTTGAAGGTAACGCCCCTTCCCGCCCCAGGATCATGTAGAGGGTTAATATGAACATTTAAGACCAAAATGAGTCTGACAGCAGTAGGGACAGAGAGAGAGACACAGTTTTTACACAGAAAGTGAATTGGAGCCAGAGTCAATGGAGCAGGAAGTGCAACATGATCACTTCCTCTTTGGAGCTAGCAGCTTAGCTATGTCCATTTATATAAACAGAATATGTGTTGGAACGTTTCACAGTACAGTTGTCCCTCACTGTATCGCGGTTCACCTTTCACGTTCTCGCTGTTTGCATTGTGTTCTGCGTCCTGATTGGCTGAGGGACTGTAGACCATTGTGTTCTGCGTCCTGATTGGCTGAGGGACTGTAGACCATTGTGTTCTGCGTCCTGATTGGCTGAGGGACTGTAGACCATTGTCCATCAGTCTCCTCCGTGTCTCCTGTACAGTACAGAATGTGTCAGACAAATTTACATAAATGTTGGATCACAGTGTGACTCTGAAGTGCTGTATGTTTGCAAGTTTTCTCCCCGACAAAACCCACAATGTCGATGAAACGTTCTGCACCGACAAAGGCACCGACGAAGGTTTGAACTTTGTGTTTAAACAAGAGAGAAATGAATTTTTAGAAAGTAAACCAGGGACCACTGTATTACATAAAACTTATCCTGGATGGAGACACGTCGGTAATGCAACCAGGCCAAGAAGTCAGATCTGTGGAGAAGCGAGCCAGCTCAAGAATACATAAACACACATGATGTTAAAAATAAAAACACTCATAAATAAATAAATGTAAAATATATTCCAGGTAAAGTGGTAATATCTCCATGGAGACAAGGAAATAGTTGTTTCACTTTCACTTTGCTCTCCATGCTAAGTCCCCTCCCCCTTCAGAGCTGTGATCACACCACAATCAGCTGCATCCCACGAAACTACTGCACATCACATCAGGTTTGTGAAGTCGTAGTTTACAGTTTTGTATCATTTTTTTGTATATTTATGGAGGCTTGTGGGCGGAGCCTCGTACACCTCCGCTTTAAATCAGGTGAAGTCGTAGCGGACGCACCAAATCACAAATACAGTTTTTCTACACAGTGACTGACGTTTATGTAAAAAGAGTCTCGTCCTGGAGCGCGTTACGACCCCTGTTAGCATGTTTTTATCGGAACACGCTAATGCTAACGCTTTAATGTGAGTGTGTGTCCTCAGAGCTTTAGAACATGTCTCTACAGCCGTGTTTATGCGTCTGTGAAAATATGCATGAGCTCCATCAATATTTAACCAGGACAGTGACAGAAAGAAACGGGCCTGACAGACACCGGAGCGTCCTGCGTTAGCCTCTCGCGCTGCTACGTGGAGAAAATGAAGGACAAACACGAGTAAACGCTCACACCTGCTCCAAGCGACGAGGCTCAATGTTTAATGTTTGAACAGACGCAGCAGAAGAAGAAGAAAAAGTGTAAATATTCTGCAAAATCAATGTTTTTTTGAGCTTTTTACACTGTTCTTCATCAAAAAACAAACTTGAAGAGGTTTCAGAAGTCGTTAAGGTTAAGTGTCTTGCCCAAGGACACAACAACACAACAGGATTCATTGTGGGAGCTGGAATCGCACCGTCAACCTGCGAAGTGTATGTACGTCTCGAGCGGGATTCAGTAAGAAACGCTCTAACAACTTCAGATCAGTAGACAAAAAACTCTAACAACTGTCGCAAAGCTGTAGCGCAAACTACAAAAAAGGCGACGCCACAAGGTCAAGTTACGAGCAGATGGGCGACCCGCTACCAGAACGCAGAAGTTACGTAGTTTCGCACCTTTAACATCTCTGAAGAGAGTGAAGCAGGCGACGCGGCACCACTAGGCCATAGTTACAAGTTAGATCTGTGGAGAGGCGAGGCCATGTGCAGTAAGAACCAAGTGCAGTAAAAAGAACACAGAAGGGTGTTTTTGAGCTGTAGTTTCAGTCTAATCTTAATCGTGGTCGTCATCTTCTGCAGCGCTCTGAAGGGGGAGTGACTTAGCTATCTCCATGGAGACAAGTAGGCGGCACCACTAGGCAAAAGTTACAGGTTAGATCTGTGGAGAGGCGAGCCCATGTGCAGTAGGAACGCGGAAGTTTCAGTCTAAAAAGGTAGAAGGTGTTTTTGAGCCGTAGTTTCAGTCTAATCTTAATCGTGGTCGTCATCTTCTGCAGCGCTCTGAAGGGGGAGTGACTTAGCATGGGGAGAAAGTGAAATTTATGTTAATATGTTGCTTTTTAACATGATATAAATTGTGTAAAACGACAGGACTTATGCAACTTCCTGTAAAACGACGCTAGCGCTAATCTTAACACCCTGCACGTCGCTAACCCTGCAGTGACGCTCTAACTCCGCCTCTAACTCCGCCTCTATCGCCCCCTGCTGTCCCTCCGCTCAAGGGCAGCCCCACGTCGCCCGCGGCTCCTTTTCCCGCTCCTCGTCTTTAAGCCATAACTCGTCCGCTAACGTCTCGTCTTTATTTATTCCATACGGGAAGCGAGCGGCGCTATACGAAGTCGAGCGTGAGATTTACGACGGGGCGGCTGTCGGTGAAGGCAACGCTGTGAAAAAAAAAAAAAAAAAACTCAACACAATCGGGAGGTGACTTTGAGGAGACAATGACGATGATGCCTCCTCATTCACGAAACGAGTTCGAGTTAAGCTACGGTCCACGGGTTCTTCAAGGGAGGAGACATTACGAGCGTTGCCGTAGCGATTAACGAGCCCAAAGTTAATATTCTACTTGCAGCGACCAGATTTTCAACATTTAAACTGAAACACACTGGACTGGGGCGGTTGGTAATAGGCCTGTCATGATATTTTCGACTTCTACTATTACTTTTCTTCGCAAAACTGTGGAGATCTGTGTATTTTTGTTGTAATTTGATCAGATTTGAGCTGCGGAGATGAGAATAAGTCGCTTTTATGGCTAATTACTGCCTCATTCTGCTGTTTATTTGCTGCAGCTCGTGTCTTTTAATGAAACAGAGAGACGCCAGGGACATTTCTTGTATAAAACTGGGACAAATCACTGGTTTTGGATGTATCTGCTGGGACAGGGGACACAGGGCTCCAAACTGAGACTATCCCGGGTCAATAAGCATGGGCAGAAGTCCTCAAAATGGCGCCCCTAACCCGTAACATACCAGTTTGGTGAAGTTTTTCTTCCATTATTTTCTGTATAAATGACTGGAGTTTTGCTGTGAGGGTAAAGTTACACAACAACTAGCATGCTAACCTCAAGACTCAAGAACAAAATTACAGGTTTGTAGAGCCGTCTATAGCAAATCATATATATTTTCAAGGGTAAAAAGTCCTCAAAATGGCGCCCCATAAGTCCTCATTATTTTCTTTATAAACGCTTGTAAAAGTCACTGTAACTGATCAAAATGGTTTGCCCCCAAGTACTCCTCCTGACTTTGTGCATCAGAACGTCCTCATTAATATAAGCACTTTACGAT
Source organism: Periophthalmus modestus (assembly GCA_019594935.1). Lineage (NCBI taxonomy): Eukaryota > Metazoa > Chordata > Actinopteri > Gobiiformes > Gobiidae > Periophthalmus > Periophthalmus modestus. The sequence goes on along the minus strand of JAIEZT010001255.1, from coordinate 158,902 downwards.
GATGTTTTTGATGCTCGCTATTGCTAATCAAGACTTTTACTTTATAATACAAACGATTCTTTTCAAGGGTAAAAGTCAAAATGGCTTGGTAACAAAATGATAATTTAATGACCATCTTAAAAAAAACATGAAAACGTTTAAACAGTTTTAAACAATTTGCAGTGGTCAAATTTTAAAGTTTCCAGTGTTCCAAAGTTACTCGTCACCGACTTTATACATTCAGAACATCCTCATTACTCACCATGATGAGTTTATAAGCACTTTACTCAACTTTCCAGAGGCCAGATTGGAGTTTTGCCGTGACGCTAACGCTACACAAAAACGACTAGCATGCTAACTTTAAGACTCAAGACCAAATTTACAGGTTTATGGAGCAGTCTATAGCAAATAATACATCTTTTCAATGGTCAAAAGTCCTCAAAATGGCGCCCACAGCAGAAAAAACAAATGAGAATGAATAGTTTGTGGATGTGGTTTTGGTAAATGTGTTTACAGCCAACAGAACATCACACATTTTTGTAATAATGCCAGTATCAAACTGTCACCATAAAAACACATCTCAAAATGTCCAAGGTAATATTTCAGCAGCTCCGACTTCCCCCTCCCCAGACACTTCCTGGTGCTTGTGTAATCTAATAACACAGTGCAGAGCCTCGGTGGAGCGTGTCCTCTCCGTCTGAGTGTCCCTGTCTGTGCCAGCTCATTTCTGCACTTACAAGTCTGGCCTTTCCTAAAATAATGTTCTGCTCTCATCAGAAAAACATCAGAGCAGCATCAAAACTGTTTCAGGTTCAAAGCTGCGCTGCTCAAAGGCACAACAGCCGCTGTAAAGGCTCTGTTCATCTGGTTTGATAGTTTTTGTTTCATGTCAATGGGCCAGTGTTCACAGAGATTAACAACAGCCCAGTCAAATCTGCAATCAGACAGTTTCACAAGTCGCTAACTGGACGCACTGCTCTGTCTGGAGCTCTGTTACTCATGTTTGGCTTTAATCTGAGCTTTGTTTAACACAAACTGACCAGAAAGAGCGAATTTAAGTGAAACTAGCAGGAGAGCTGATCTGTGATGTTAAACAAGTCCCTCTCATTTAGCATTGCAGTCACAAGCTAGCTAGCATTAGCATTAGCATTAGCCAAAAGTTTTTCAGTGAGTCACTCTCAGCTTTTTGTGTAAAATTAAACTCCTAAACAGGACCATGAGCTCAGACTGATCATAAAACATGATTTAAATGTGATTTTTTATGCGTGCATTGTGTCACCGTGGTAACTGCTGAACATTCTGCCATAGACATACATGCAGCGTGATGCCACTACAAAGTGTCAGTATTAAAAATGAACATGAGAATATGTTAAGCGTGTGAGTCATGTCTGTGTCCCACCGTCGTCCAGCTGGAGTCCACAGCAAAACAAAAGTCAAATCTGTCACTGGACTAAAGTTTCAGAGTGAAGACGTTTCACTGCTCGTCCAAGTGGCTTCAGTTTTGGTCAGATTCCTGCTGGACACTGACGTATATCTTTCTGAAGGAGGAGCTAACGACACTGAAGCTAACACCTGTTTGCTCCTGTTGGCGCAAGAGGCGACTGCTGCTGTGATTTTGGGCTTTACAAAAATACACTGAATTGAACTCATTTGTTTACAATAGTGCTAGCCAGTATGCTAATAGCAGTATGCTAACAGCCAGTATGCTAACAACCAGTATGCTAATAGCCAGTATGCTAACAGCCAGTATGCTAATAGCCAGTATGCTAACAGGTATGAGAGCCTGAACTGTTACGCAAAATATGACTCAGGCACAGTTCACACTTAAAGTAGTTTAACAGACCAAGCTAACAAACGAACTGTAAACCAGGAGTGTCCAAACTACGGCCCGGGGGCCAAATGCGGCCCTCAGATCAATTTTTATTGGCCCTCAAGTCTTCAGTTGAACTGGCCTAATTGATCAAAATCAGTGCTTTTTATGACTAATTGGAGTAAATCTGCCAATATAACCTAAATCACATTTCATTGTCATACAGACCAAATATTCATATTTCAGGCTTATTTAAAGTGTGAATCAAAACTATGTTAAATGCACCGTCTGAATTATCCACTGTAATGATCACTGTCCCATGTGTTGCATATTTTTCAAGATATGGCCCTCGGTGAAAGGAGTTTGGGCCCCTGCTGTAAATAAACAGGTGTTAGCTTCAGTGTCGTTAGCGCCTCCTTCAGACAGATATAAGTCAGTGTCCAGTATTAATCTGAACTGAAGGACGAGCAGCCAAACGTCTTCTCTCTGAAACGTTTGTCCAGTTACAGATTTGAATTTTCTTTTACAAAGTGAGTTATGACATAATCAGCGTGTTTTTCCTTCCCTCCCAAAGCCGTGGGCCTTTAGTCGCTGTGTCCTACCTCCTTCTGGTGGTACTTGATGGCGAGTTTGAGTTTGGCGAGGTCGTGGCATTGGCGTGGGTCCAGCTCCTCGCTCTGGTCGTTGTCACGGTGATTGAGGATGGTCTCCAGCTCTCTGGAGCTGCGGGCCTGATCCAGGAGGTCTTTGGCAAAACGTTTACACTGCTGTGACAGCTCCTCGTACTCCTGACGGAACTCATTCTCCACCTGGAACAGAGAGAGGACAGAGCGGAGGTCAGGAGGGCAGGAGGGCAGGAGGGCAGGAGGGCAGGGAGCACTTACGGGGTGAGGTCAGGGGGCAGGGAGGATTTAGGATAGGACACCCCAAGAAAACTCATGAAAGACTATAACTACTATGAATGTTACCCACAGACTGTACAGAGGACGTGACTGAGGCAGAGTGACTCACCCTGAGCGTCCGGCTGCAGCCAAATGAAGCTCACGGAGGCTAAAGCAGTTATAGCAAAGAGCTAATCAGGAGAGAGGCTGCTGAAGGGACACGCCCCCTCCTGCTCGCTCCGCTGGTTTGGCAGGAGGCGAGTGCTTAGCAATGTGGCTGTCAATCAAACCTGTTGCTAACACTAGCGGGAGTGAATGAAATGAAAGAAAGCGCCTGATTTGTCTGTTTTTAATGTTCATATCTTGATTTACAGACACAATAGTGACATAAAAGCACCGGCGTCGTGAGCTTGTTAATTAAGTTAAGACCAAAATTAATTAAACTGGAGCCAGAGTCGATGGAGCCGGAAACGCCCGTGATCACGTCTTAATTGCCAGGCGGCGGCTCTCGCATTAACTCCAAATCTAATGATGTGATGTTTAACCAAACCACAGAAATGCAACTTTTTCCTTTTAAAAAACCTTGACAAGCCTTTCATGGAATCATTATTATTCCAAAGATTTATGATATAAAAAGTGCTCTTTAACAGTTATTTTCTCATGTTGTATACTCTGCACAGAAACGGAGCAAAGCATCATGGTCTGTGTAGTTCTTAGTTTTGTTTAGCTGCTGCTGTCAGACACTTGAAGAAAAAAGGTTTGTGATTGCACAGCCCAGGATATTATTATGAGACTTTTAGTGACACAATATCGCAAAATATTGTCTTATTTATACTGAAAACTGAAACTGAGACACACAGACCTGACGAGGGGAATATTAGACCAGGAGAAATAATCCCAAAGAAGCTTTAATCTGATATAATCTATTAAAGTAACTGAGGAGCCAGAGGTGAGACAAAAGTACAAACTGAAGAGAGCGACGATACTCTGACCCCTGACCCCTGACCTCTGACCTAAGTGCACATCTCTGTTTTAAAAATGCTCAGATTTTCCAGTCAAAGTGTTGATTATTTTTTCAAAAATCACCCAGGGAATAAACTGTAAAACTAACCACAAAACTGTTGAAAAATCTTTTTAGAAAATGTTTTTAGGAAGTGAATTTGCATTTTTATGACTTCACTTTCACTTTACGTTTTGTAGATGACAATACTTCATTTTACAAACAACTTTAAATTGAAAAAGAGGTTTTTAATCTCAATGGGACTTTTTCCTGGTTAAATAAAGGTTAAACAAACAAACAATAAACAAATATAAAATTCTGAGTTTTAAAGAGACACAGAGGCCCTTCAGGACACTGTATCGACTTATCGTCTAACAATAGTTTTTGGGTCAATATTCACATTTACATCTTTTTCTTTATTGGGAAAGTTTATTTTTTAATAGCTGAAAGTGACTTTTTAAGCACTAAAGTGTTTATTCTGTCATTTATATAGTGCAGCTCATGTTGTTAATGTTTATAAAAGTCTTTACAGGGCTGTGTTTCCTGTTTTAGGGTCGTTCTGTCTGTGTTAGTTTAGTTTCAGTATTATTGCAGTATGTTTATGTAGCGATACTTCAAAATGTGTCCTCCCAAAAAGTGTCTGTAAACTCACAGCCAACATGACCTCAGACAAGTCAGATTCTCTTTTTCGTTTAAAATTCAGCAGCAAACCACATTTTAACTTCAATTTCTTGGTACCAGCTTCAAATTTTCCTCAATCTGTCTTCGTCTGATTTCAGCACCGTGGACAGCTCATGAGGCGAGTTTCAGCACCGTGGACAGCTCCTACAGGATGATTGAAAGAATATTAGAGGAAAGTGTGGATGAAACTGTACCTTGCTGAGTTCTTTGAGCTCCCAGCCCAGTCTGAAGGCCGTGAGGATGGGGTCTTCACTGGACAGAGCGATGAGAGACGGAGACGCCAGAGCTTTGTAAATGTTCAGACGTGATCTGGAGTGTCGCAAACTGTCCACCTGCAACAACAACGAGAGAGGGTCAAGACCACAGAGCGACATCGGGGAAGAAGGACCTGATCTGTCTGTTATTAATGTTCAGATGTTGATTTACAGACACAGACGTGAAATAAAAAAACCCCAGGATCATGTAGAGGGTTAATACGAACATTTAAGACCAGAATGAGTCTGACAGCAGCAGGGAGAGACAGAGAGAGAGAGGGGGGCAGTTTAAAAAAAAAAAAAAAAAAAAAAAAACAACCCTCAAAATAACTCAAAAATGAAGGAAATAAAAAAAAATAACTCATAAATAAAAAAAAACAAGAAAAAAAAAAAGAAATACTCAAAAAAAAAAAAAAACAAACAAATAAATAAAATAAAATAAAAAAACTCAAATTAACTAAAAAAAAAACACACAAAACGTCAGGAATATGTAACTCAAAACAGGTGTAGTTTCCTGCATTTTGGAAGTTTTCAGAGGAATAAAAACAAAAAAATAAGGAAAAAAAAAAACTGGGCCGGTTAGGGAAGTTATGGGAGTCTCAGGTTGAGACCCAGCTTTTGGAAGAAAGAAACTGGAATAAAAAAGGAAAAAAGGAGGAAGTTTCTTCGGGGAGGGAAGTTGTGGGGGAAGTCTCTGCTTAGAAGCTACAATAAAAGAAAGAAACTGGCCAGATCCTCCTCCTTTCGAATCAAGTCGTAAGATATTTAAGTACAATATGACGTCTTCCTCCTCAAATCAAGTCGTCTACTCTCATTTCTCAGCCGTTTATTTTTAACACTTCAGATGATGGTTTATGTGAGAAGACAAAAGCTGGTGTAGATGTGAGTGAGGAGTTACCTCTGAGCTGGACACACACTCCGGATCTGGTGAGGTCTGGGGAGTGGTCACCTGCAGGATCTGGTGAGGTTATGGGGACTGGTCACCTGCAGATGAAACACTTTAGTCACTTTATCGTCACTTTATCGTCACTTTATCGTCACTTTATCGTCACTTTATCGTCACTTTATCGTATCGTCACTTTATCGTCACTTTATCGTCACACACCGGCTTTAAAAATGAGACCAGGGCAAGCAGAACGTCCATCTGGAGCTGATTGAACACAAATCACAGCTTTAAAAGTTGAAAAAGTTGAAAAACAAACTAGTTCATTTTAAACTGTTTAACGTTACTCCTCAGTTTCCCACTCTATTTACTCACTGAGATGAGTTTATAAGCTTTTTACATAACTTCACACGTCAGAACATGGTAACAATAACTAGCATGCTAACTGTACTTACTGTTTCTTGAATGATAAAGTCTATTTATTTTACACAGATGCAGTCAGCCCAATTTTTACCCAATAACAGAGCAGCTTTTACAAAATATCTGTACTGGAGCAGAACAGATTTAACTTTATTACATCAAAAAATTGGGTACCGCCCCTTTAACTAAATCCACGCCTCCAGTGACCTCTGCAATTCCAAGTAGTTGGTGACATTACAGAGAACTGCCCTGATCACAGCCAGGTGTTCTGATACAAACACCTGGCTGCAGGGGCGGAGTTTAAGTCTGGAGACCTGTTAGACCAATGACACTGCTCCTTATACATCCAGACTCCGCCCACTTTAGCAGCTCTATTTGAAATGCGATTGTGGGCGGAGTTTAGGTCTTTAGTCCCACGTTGGACACATGTTTAAAATAAGACAAGAGAAATTAAATGAGTAAACTGAAAATATTCTGGTGTAAAGGTTCCGGCTAGGGCTTACCTTTCTCTGCACGAGGAGTTTGATGATCTCGTAGTTGTTGGTGTGAGCAGCGAGCATGATGGGAGTGATGTCGGGAGTGAACTCTGAGAACTGACTGTCCATCATCAGAGACGGCATCTGGAAACAAGCAAAGAAAATAAGTGTAAAGGTGCTGCTATATGACAAAAACGGACTCTTGTAGCTTTAATCCATGATCTAATGCTGTTTCCTCCTCAAAAACAGACCTGGAGTTGATGTTCCATGCTCTGTTCCACCTTGTGATGTCATCAAGTGGTAGTTTTAGCGTTATCATCTACTTTTTACCTTCAGTTCAGTAGAGATTGGCAATTTCAGGCCTGAACTCATCCACATGATTCTAGTGAAGGTGTGTGGAGTTTAAAAACACAGTGGAGCACTTCCTGTATTACCAGCATGATGACATCACAAGGTGGAACAGAGTGTTTCCTGTTTGAAACACAACTCCAGGTCAGTTTGTGATGAGGAAACAACATTAGAACAGAGATAACTTGTTCTCTGGATCTCAAAACCATCAAAAAATACCATCGGAAAGGAACCAGAAGTTTGAGTTCCATGACACTAGCTCACATGGTTAGCCTGGTTTAGCACGTGTCCTGCTAGCTTAAATGCTGTTTGTTTGAGCGCTGGTCTTTACTGTCCTAGCTTAAATGCTGTCTGTTTTAGCCCTGGTCTTTGCTGTGCTAGCTTAAATGCTGTCTGTGTTAGCGCTGGTCTTTACTGTGCTAGCTTAAATGCTGTCTGTTTTAGCACTGGTCTTGTCTGTGCTAGCTTACATGCTGTGCTAGCTTAAATGCTGTCTATACTGTACTAGCTTAAATGCTGTGCTAGCTTAAATGCTGTCTGTACTGTACTAGCTTAAATGCTGCGTTAGCTTAAATGCTGTCTGTTTTAGCACTGGTCTTGTCTGTGCTAGCTTACATGCTGTGCTAGCTTAAATGCTGTCTGTACTGTACTAGCTTAAATGCTGTGCTAGCTTAAATGCTGTCTGTACTGTACTAGCTTAAATGCTGCGTTAGCTTAAATGCTGCGTTAGCTTAAATGCTGTCTGTGTTAGCGCTGGTCTTTCCTGTACTAGCTTAAATACTGCGTTAGCTTTAATACTGCGTTAGCTTAAATACTGTGTTAGCTTAAATGCTATCTGTGTTAGCGCTGGTCTTGTCTGGGCTAACTTAAATGCTGTCTGTGTTAGCGCTGGTCTTTACTGTACTAGCTTAAATGCTGTGTTAGCTTAAATGCTGTCTGTGTTAGCGCTGGTCTTGTCTGTGTTAGCTTAAATGCTGCGTTAGTGTAAATGCTGTCTGTGTTAGCGCTGGTCTTTCCTGTACTAGCTTAAATGCTGCGTTAGCTTAAATGCTGTCTGTGTTAGCGCTGGTCTTTCCTGTACTAGCTTAAATGCTGCGTTAGCTTAAATGCTGTCTGTGTTAGCGCTGGTCTTTCCTGTACTAGCTTAAATGCTGCGTTAGCTTAAATGCTGTCTGTGTTAGCGCTGGTCTTTCCTGTACTAGCTTAAATGCTGTGTTAGCTTAAATGCTGTCTGTGTTAGCGCTGGTCTGTGGTGTAGTTCTGCTCCTGGGAGAGGCTGCTGCTGCTCTGAGCTGTGCCCACGTGGAGTTGAGGCGAGGTGGGCTGCTTCAGTGGTCACCGTGGGCTGGAGCTCTGGACCAGAGGTTTATGGACGACACACACGGCTTAGTCCTGCTTCAGGAAATGTTTAGACTCTGTTATGTGATTACTGTGGAGTGAGATGAAGCGTCTGGGGAGCTGAGTGTCAAATTAGAAAAACTGAACTGGTTTAGCAACAAGCAACGCTAAGCAACGAATAGCAACACTGTCAATCAAACCTGTTGCTAACGCTAACAGGAGCGACGTCGAGGAAAGAAGGACCTGATTTGTCTGTTATTAATGTTCATATGTTGATTTACAGACACAATAATGAAATAAAAACCCCAGGATCATGTAGAGGGTTAATACGAAACAAATAGACAAACAAAAAAACGAAAGAAAAAATAACTCAAATAAATAAATAAATAAACTCAATATAACAACTCAAAAAAATAAACTCAAAATGCTAAAAAAAAAAAAAAAAAAAAAAAAAAAAAAAAAAAAAAGTAACTTAAAAAAGAAAAAACAACAACAAACAAACAACAAAATACAAAACAAAACAAAAAAACAAACAAACCTCAAAATAACTTAAAGACAAATTAAACTAGGATCATGTAGAGCGGCTTAATGCGAATATTTAAGACCAAAATGAGTCTGACTGCAGCAGTTACAAAGAAAGGAGCGACATTTTTTCAACAGAACGTGAATTGGAGCCAGAGTTGATAGAACAGGAAGTGCCCATGATCACTTCCTGTTTGGAGCGTGGTGCTAGCAGGTTAGCTATGTGCAGTTATATAAACAGACAAAGTCATCGTGACAGGCCTGATTTGAGCAAGTATCAAAAGTAAAAAGTCACTTTCACTGGAGGAAAATGGCCGTTTCCTGAGCTCGAGTCGCAGCGGAGCCACAGTTTGAGAAACTCTGATTCATAAAAGTGGAAGTAAGAGGAAGTTTTGATGGACTGATCATTATTTTAGGACACGCTCCAGCCCGACGTGACCCCGGGGCTTGTACTGAGCTCAAAAAATCCTCACAGACAGCTCCCTACAGCTCCAGAGCTCCGGCCTCCTCCAGCGCTCCTCCTCCTCATCACTCTGGTCCTGGACTCTCACTTTTCTCCTCATGTGACCCTGCTCCTCCTCATCACTCTGGTCCAGGAGTCTCACTTTTCTCCTCATGTGACCCTGCTCCTCCTCATCATTCTGGACCAGGACTCTCACTTTTCTCCTCATGTGACCCTCCTCCTCCTCATCACTCTGGTCCAGGACTCTCACTTTTCTCCTCATCTGACCCTGCTCCTCCTCATCACTCTGGTCCAGGACTCTCACTTTTCTCCTCATGTGACCCTGCTCCTCCTCATCACTCTGGACCTGGACTCCCACTTTTCTCCTCATCTGACCCTGCTCCTCCTCATCACTCTGGACCTGGACTCTCACTTTTCTCCTCATGTGACCCTGCTCCTCCTCATCACTCTGGTCCTGGACACTCACTTTTCTCCTCATGTGGCCCTGCTCCTCCTCATCACTCTGGACCTGGACTCTCACTTTTCTCCTCATGTGACCCTGCTCCTCCTCATCACTCTGGACCAGGACTCTCACTTTTCTCCTCATGTGACCCTGCTCCTCCTCATCACTCAGGACCTGGACTCTCACTTTTCTCCTCCTCATCGCTCTGGTCCAGGACTCCCACTTTTCTCCTCATGTGGCCCTGCTCCTCCTCATCACTCTGGTCCAGGACTCTCACTTTTCTCCTCATGTGACCCTGCTCCTCCTCATCACTCTGGTCCTGGACTCTCACTTTTCTCCTCATGTGACCCTCCTCCTCACCACTCTGGACCAGGAGTCTCACTTTTCTCCTCATGTGACCCTGCTCCTCCTCATCACTCTGGTCCTGGACTCTCACTTTTCTCCTCATGTGACCCTGCTCCTCCTCATCACTCTGGTCCAGGACTCTCACTTTTCTCCTCATGTGACCCTGCTCCTCCTCATCACTCTGGTCCTGGACTCTCACTTTTCTCCTCATGTGACCCTCCTCCTCACCACTCTGGACAGGAGTCTCACTTTTCTCCTCATGTGACCCTGCTCCTCCTCATCACTCTGGTCCAGGACTCTCACTTTTCTCCTCATGTGGCCCTGCTCCTCCTCATCACTCTGGTCCTGGACTCTCACTTTTCTCCTCATGTGACCCTCCTCCTCACCACTCTGGACCAGAGTCTCACTTTTCTCCTCATGTGACCCTGCTCCTCCTCATCACTCTGGTCCAGGACTCTCACTTTTTCTCCTCATGTGGCCCTGCTCTCCTCATCACTCTGGTCCTGGACTCTCACTTTTCTCCTCATGTGACCCTCCTCCTCACCACTCTGGACCAGGAGTCTCACTTTTCTCCTCATGTGACCCTTGCTCCTCCTCATCACTCTGGTCCAGGACTCTCACTTTCTCCTCATGTGGCCCTGCTCCTATGATAATAATAATAATAATAATAATAATAATAATAATAATAATAAATAATAATAATAATATTTATTTATTTATGTTTATTCCTTATATATTTATTATTATTATTATTATTTTTTTTTTTTTTTAGGTGCAATACTGGATTTTTTTTTTGTCTTAAAATTATATTTACAAAAACAGCCCTAGTTCATTTTAAACCGTTTGCAGTTTGGTCCAAAATTCTCCTCACTGACTTTATGCATCAGAACATCCTCATTACTCACCATGATGAGTTTAAAGCACTTTACACAACTCTCAGACACCAGGGCGGAGTTTGGTAATGGTACAAAAAACTAGCATGCTAACTGTGCACCTCCTGATTCTAAGCCAATACTTATTTTATGCTCAAATACATGAAAAAATGTGGTACCGGCCCTTTAAAACGGATCATAACACAAACACTGGGGCTGTTTGAGTTTGATTTTAAATATATCGAGAAAAAAAATCTGATTTCTTTTTTGCAGATTGAGGTAAAACTAAGAGTCGGACGGGTTCAGAATAGAAACGATAAACTGACGCATGAAACACTTAAGTCAAACAGGAGCTGTAGGTGAGCAGGTCTTATGTAATCGTAGTAATCACAGACATAATTGCAGCCTGAGCTCCAACACCGACGTTCAACCTGCAACTTCTACCAGATTCTCCAGGTTAAAGCTGATGTTTTCAGCACCACGGACAGCGACGAGGCAAAAGACGCCGTTTTCTGATCTGTTTTAATGTCGTTTCCTCGTCACAAACAGACCTGAACTTTAAAAATATATTTGTGAGTAAAAAACATGTATTTCAAAAAATTGTTGTTTTTCCAAATGAATATTGTCATGCCTTCAGATAATGGAAACAAAATCCAACCCAAATTGATTCAAACAGAGCACATTTGTTCTGATACTTGTCCAAAACCTTCCCACAATCCTCTGCTTCGGCCAAGGGTTGGTCTCCACGGCAACCAGACTTCACAAATATCATGTCATGTTATTTAAAACTAGCCTAGTATTTCTACATCGATTTGACTCTGGTTTAGACTCAGTTTAGACCCTGGTTTAGACCTGGTTTAGTCCTGGTTTAGTCCTGGTTTAGACCTGGTTTAGACCTGGTTTAGACCTGGTTTAGACCTGGTTCAGTCCTGGTTTAGTCCTGGTTAGTCCTGGTTTAGAACTGGTTTAGTCCTGGTTTAGACCTGGTTTAGTCCTGGTTTAGTCCTGGTTTAGTCCCTGGTTTAGACCTGTTTAGACCTGGTTTAGACCTGGTTTAGACCTGGTTAGACCTGTTTAGTCCTGGTTTAGACCGGTTTAGTTTTAGACCGGGTTTAGTCCGGGTTTAGTCCGGGTTTAGTCCTGGTTTAGACCTGGTTGAGTCCTGGTTTAGTCTGCTGGTTTAGACCTGGTTTAGACCTGGTTTAGTCCTGGTTTAGACCTGGTTTGGTCTGGTTTAGTCCTGGTTAGTCCTGGTTTAGACCTGGTTTAGACCTGGTTTAGACCTGGTTTAGACCTGGTTTAGACCTGGTTTGGTCCTGGTTTAGTCAGTCGTTTAGACCGGGTTTAGACCGGGTTTAGACCTGGTTTAGTCCTGGTTTTAGACCGGGTTTAGACCGGGTTTAGTCTGGTTTAGTCCTGGTTTAGTCCTGGTTTAGACCGGGGTTTAGACCGGGTTTAGACCTGTTTTAGACTGGGTTTAGTCCTGGTTTTAGTTTAGAACTGGTTTAGTCCTGGTTTAGTCCTGGTTTAGTCCTGCTTTAGACTGGTTTCAGTCCTGGTTTAGTCCTGGTTTAGTCTAAGTTTAAGGTCCTGTACCTGATTTGTTCCCCTGAAAATCCTGGAGTGTGCTCATAAACTCATCCAGGTGAGTATTCAGGATGTTCTCTGCACATGAGCCAAATGAAACAGTTTTGTTTTTCAAAGTGTTTCAAAAACACAGATTCACTCTTTGTTTTTCTGTTACAAATCTATGCTGACTTCTTCCTCTCCCTCCCACACAGACGGGCAGATCTGTCCATCCCCAGTGAGAGACTGAAGAGTAGAGAGAAAGAGAGAGAAGAGAATGGAGAAGGAGGAGGAGGAGAGAGGAGAGAGGGATGAAGGGCAGACAGACACACATGAATAAATATATATAAAGAAACACATGGAGCCAACAGAGAGAGCGCGGGGAGGAGGGGAGGAAAAGAGAGAGAATTAAACAGAGAGGAAGCAGGAAAAAAAACGGGAGGAGCGAGAGAAAGAAGACACAATATAACAGCTATCTAAGAGAGACATACTCGAGACAATGGAGAGAGCGAGGGATGGGAGGAGGGGTAGAGAACGAGAGAGGAAAAGACCAGAAAGAAACAGAATATCGCGAGAGAGAGGAGAGAGGAGAGAAAGCGGAAGACCAGAAAGGATAGACAGAGAGAAAGAGGAGAGAGGGACAGAGAGAGAGAGAAGAGAAAGAAAAAACAAGGACCATAGAGATAGATAAATATAAGAAATACCAGTGATAGTGGGAAAAGTGAGGGGATAGAAGAGGTAGAGAGAAGAGAGAGAGAGAGTGAGGAAAGAGGAATGGACAGCAGGCATAGAGAGGAGAGGAGGAGAGAGAGAGAGAGAGAGAGAGAGAGAGAGGATTGAGCACTCAAGGCGGCAAAAGAGGGGAGAGAAACAAAGAGGAATGACAGAAAAAGGGGAAAACCCGCTGTAGAGAGGAGGGAAGCGAAGGGACAGAGAAAGAAGAGAGAACAAGACAGAAAGAGACAGACATAGAGAGAGCTATGAGAGAAGAGAGGAGAGCGAGAAAGAGGAATGGCAGACCTAGACACGAGAGAGTGAGAGAAGAGAGGAGAGGAGAGGAATGAGTTCAAAGGCGACAAGAGGATGGAGGAAACAATTAGCGTGGACAAAAGAGAGGGAGAACACAAAGAGGAATGACAGGAAAAGACAGACGTAGAGAAAGAGAGAGAGAAGAGATGGGTACGAGAGAGCGAGAGAGGAGAGAGGAGGAGAGGAGGGGAGAGATAAACAGGGGCGTCCAAATGAACAGAGCGTCTCTTCAGTCCGACAGTCACATGGTCCAGTCATTATAGAGACTAAAACACATGGATTTACTCCACCCGCTCCACCCGCACATTTAACTCACTTTATAGAGAAAATATACTCATCCTGCAGAGTACTTTACTCCTACTTGAGTACTACTGGTGAGTAAAAGTGCTGTTCCCTCTGTGAGTTCTAAAGTTTATGGAACAACATGAAATGATCTGAACTTTTGTGTTCTTCAGATCTGAGTCAGTTTGGATCAAATGTGTCGGTTGAAAAAATACCACATGTGTGAAAGTACTCGAGTACTTGAACCATTACTCCGTCGCTCTCCGTCGCTCTCGGCGCTCGTGTCGGGTCTCACACAGTATTCTCTCACACACGCCTCTGAGCCAGGTGTACAAAACGCAGCGGTGAACATGTTCTGAACGACACATCGTCTCAGGGGCGCGTCAGGACAACGGCTGCAGAAAGACGGAGGACGAGCTTCAGCCCGAATCTGAAACTCCGACTGAAAAGCGGACGACGGAACATCTCAAATTCACGACTCAGACTCAAACAACGCTCTTCTTCGGAGTTTGATTCATTTACGTTTTGCTTCAGATCCAAAACACGTCTCTAAATACGGGGTCTGAGGTCAGATGATTGACAGGTGGCATGAGCCCAATCAGGGACAAGCTCCGTCTGTGTCAAAACAACATGGCGGCGCAACGAGGGGAAACGAGAAACAAAAATATGAAAAACATGGAGGCATTTCTGCAGACTGGATCTGTGAGCGGGTGAGCTGTCGTTTTTGTCTGCGTAACACTTTATTATTCGTCTGTAACATCTCCAAACCGCTTTCTGTTCCACCTTGTGATGTCATCAAGTGGTAGTTTTCAAGCTAACATCGCATGAGCCTTTAGTTGGTAAAGGCTGGAGATTTATTCCAGGACTGAAATGAGAGGGTTACACAGACAGAGAGCGAGAGAGAGAAGAGAGGGAGAGGAGAGTGAACAGAAAGAGAAGAGAGGAGGGAGGGAGGGGACTGTATAGAAAGATAGAGAGAGAGAAAGGAGGGATGGGGTGACAGAGAGAGAGAGAGAGAGAAAGAGAGAAAGTGAGAGAGAGGGAGGGAGGGAGAGAGGGAGAGAGAGAGAGACAGAGGGAGAGATAGTGTCTAAGTAGAGAGGAGAGAAAGAGGAGAGAGAGCGAGATAAGAGGGAGAGTGGTTGAACAGAAAGAGAAGAGAGGAGGGAGGGATTTGACTGTAAAGAAAGAATAGAGAGAGAAGTAGGAGGGAGGGGGTTGTCAGCAGAGAGAGAGAGAGAAGGTGGTGACATAGGAGAGGAGAGAGAAGAGAGAGAGGAAAGAAAGAGAGGGGAAGATATTAGGGAGAGAGTGAGGATCGATTGGAGAGGACCTTACTTGAGGAGGGAGAAGACAAGGAGGGAGAGAAGGGTGACGAGAGAGAAGAGATTATTTGAAGAGAGGGGGGGGTGACAGATGAACGAGGAAAGAGGAGAGACGGAGGACAAAGAAAGCTCGAGAGAGAGAAGAGAGGAGGGAGAGCGTAGTGGGAAAGAGAGAGGAAAGAGAGAGAGAAGAGAAAGAAAGAGAGAGGGGAGAGGAGGAGAGATGGTGGTGACAGAGAGGGGGAAAGAAGAAAGGATGAATGTAATGGGAGTGGGGAGTAGTGCCTTTCCATTCAGACCCTGAACTCAGTGATAGTTTCAATCTGTGAACAGCCTTTTTACCTTTAGTTCAGTGGAGATGAAATGATCTACATGACTCTAGTGAAGGTGGGGTTTAAAAACACAGTGGAGCACTTCACCACATGAATGACATCCCACCCCCGAGGTGGCGTTTAGGCGGCGCTAGGGTCTGACCTGCTTCTCTACGCTGGGCCGTCGGTGGGACAGCAGCAGCTCGACGGCGCACACCACCTCCTTCATGATGGCGTAGAGAGAGAGCGTCTGCCCGTTGTAGAGGGCCGTGGTCCAGCAGCGCTCCATGATCTCCAGGTTCTCTCGTTCTCGATGGCGATGAGGAGTAGCGCGCTGCGGCCTAAAGGGTCTTCCAGACAGTTCACGTCCATGTGGTAGTAGACCTCGGCCTCGCGGAGGGGCGTGTTTCACCCCTGCATAGTCTCCTGAAGGGGCCGGCAGAGAGGCACAAGAGGTTATAATCATCAGGACCGTGAAACAGCGAGATTAAGCTAACTTCACCATGTTAGCGCGCCATGTGTAGTGAACAGCTGAGATTAAGCTAACCTAAAACATTAGCGTACCATATGGAGTGAGCAGTGGGATTGCGCGAACTTTAAATGTTAGCTTAATCCCGTGTTCACTACACATGGCGCGATAACTCTAAATGTTAGCGCCCCCCTGTGAGACGTGAACAGTGAGATGATTAAGCTTAACTCTAAAGTTAGAGCCCCATATGGACGGTGAACAGTGGGATTAGGCTAACCTAAACATTGGGAGTCCCATGTGTAATGAACAGTGAGGATTAAGCTAACCCTAAATTGTTAGCATCCTGTGTGTAGTGAACAGAGGGATTCAAGATAAACTTTAAATGTTAGCGCCCACCTTTGGAGTAAACGAAGTGCGTATTAAGATAACCCTAAATGTTGGCGCCCCATGTGTTGGAACAGTAGGGATTTTAGCTAACCCAGAAATGTTAGCCTCACATGTAAATAGTGGGATTAAGCTAACCTTAAAATGTTAGCGCCCCTGTAGAGTGAAAGAGTGCGATTAAGCTAACCC
>JAIEZT010001255.1:131431-142533 GCA_019594935.1 Periophthalmus modestus | reverse complement strand
ACCAGTGCAGGAGCCTCGGGGGGAAGCGTGTCTCTACGTATGAGTTGTGCCCTGTCTTGCAGCTCATTCTGGCACTTACAGTCTGGGCCTTTCCTAAAATAATGTTCCTGCTCTCTCCAGCAAAACATCCAGAGCAGCATCAAAACGTTTCAGGTTTCAAAGCTTTCGCTGCTCCACAGGCACCAAACCAGCCGCTGGTAAACAGGCTCTGTTCATCTGGTTTGATAGTTTTGTTTCATGTCAGGGGTCCAGTGTTCACAGAGATTACACAACATCCCCAGTGCAAATCTGCAATCAGACAGTTTCACAAGGTCGCTAACTGGACGCACATGCTCTGTCTGGAGCTCTGTTACTCAAGTTTGGCTTTAATCTGAGCTTTGTTTAACACAAACTCTGACCAGAAAGAGCGAATTTAAGTGGGAAATAAACTACAGCAGGAGAGCATGATCTGTGATGTTAAACAAGTCCCTTCCATTTAGCATTGCAGTCACAAGCTAGCTAGCATTAGCATTAGCATTATTAGCCAACAGTTTTTTCAGTGAGTCACTCTCAGCTTTTTGTGTAAAATTAAACACTCCTAAACAGGACCATGAGCTCAGACTGATCAATAAACATGATTTAAATGTGATTTTTTTATGCGGCCTGCATTGTGTTCACCGTGGGGTAACTGCTGAACATTCTGCCATAGACATACATGCAGCGTGATGCCACTACAAAGTGTCAGTATTAAAAAGAAACATGAGAATATGTTAACAGCGTGTGCAGTCATGTCTGTGTCCCACCGTCGTCCAGCTGGCTGGAGTCCACAGCAAAACAAAAGTCAAATTCTGTCACTGGACTAAAGTTTCAGAGTGAAGGACGTTTCACTGCTCGTCCAAGTGGCTTCAGTTTTGGTCAGATTCCTGCTGGACACTGACGTATTTTCTTTCTGAAGGAGGAGCTAACGACACTGAAGCTAACACCTGTTTGCTTGCTCCTGTTGGCGCAAGAGGCGACTGCTGCTGTGATTTTGGGCTTTACAAAAAATACACTGAAATTGAACTCCTTGTTTTACATAGTTGGCTAGCCAGTATGCTAATAGCAGTATGGCTAACAGCCAGTAATGCTAACAACCAGTATGCTAATAGCCAGTATGCTAACAGCCAGTATGCTAATAGCCAGTATGCTAACAGGTATGAGAGCCTGAACTTGTTACGCAAATATGACTCAGGCACAGTTCACACACTTTCTTAAAGTAGTTTAACAGACCAGCTAACAAAACGAACTGTAAACCAGGAGTGTCCAAACTACGGCCCGGGGGCCAAATGGCGGCCCTCAGATCAATTTTATTGGCCCTCAAGTCTTCAGTTTAACTGGCCCTAATTGATCAAAATCAGTGCTTTTTATGACTAATTTGAGTAAATCTGCCAATATAAAATCTGCAATAACCTAAATCACATTTCAGTTGTCATAACAGCACCAAAAATATTCATATTTCAGGCTTATTTAAAGTGTGAATCAAAACTATGTTAAATGCACCGTCTGAATTATCCACTGTAATGATCACTGTCCCCTGTTTGCATATTTTTCAAGATAGGCCCTCGGTGAAAGGAGTTTGGGTTTGAGTGATGTGGATGAAGGGAGTTTGGGCCCCTGCTGTAAAAATAAACAGGTGTTAGCTTCAGTGTCGTTAGCGCCTCCTTCAGACAGATATAAGTCAGTGTCCAGTATTAATCAGAACTGAAGGACGAGCTGCCAAACGTCTTCACTCTGAAACGTTTGTCCAGTTACAGATTTGAATTTTCTTTTACAAAGTGAGTTATGACATAATCAGAGTGTCCTACCTCCTTCTGGTGGTACTTGATGGCGAGTTTGAGTTTGGCGGCGAGGTCGTGGCATTGGCGAGGGTCCAGCTCCTCGCTCTGGTCGTTTGTCACGGTGATTAAGGATGGTCTCCAGCTCTCTGGAGCTGCGGGCCTGATCCAGGAGGTCTTTGGCAAAACGTTTACACACTGCTGTGACAGCTCCTCGTACTCCTGACGGAACTCATTCCACCTGGAAACAGAGAGAGGACAGAGCGGAGGTCAGGAGTACAGGAGGACAGGGGGGCAGGGAGCGCTTACGGGGTGAGGTCAGGTGAGGTCAGGGGGGCAGGGAGGATTTAGGGTAGAACCAGGACGCCCCAAGAAAACTCATGAAATACTATAACTACTATGAATGTTACCCACAGACAGAGGACGTGACTGAGGCAGAGTGACTCCGGCTGCAGCCAAATGAAGCTCACGGAGGCTAAAGCAGTTATAGCAAAGAGCTAATCAGGAGAGAGGCTGCTGAAGGGACACGCCCCCTCCTGCCGCTCTCTCCCGCTGGTTTGGCAGGAGGCGAGTGCTTAGCAACGTGGCTGTCAATCAAACCTGTTTGCTAACACTAGCGGGGAGTGAATGAATGAAAGAGAAGCGCCTGCGATTTGTCTGTTTTTAATGTTCATATCTTGATTTACAGACACAATAGTGACATTAAAAGCCACCGGCGGCGTCGTGAGCTTGTTAATTAAGTTAAGACCAAAATTAATTAAACTGGAGCCAGAGTCGAGCCGGAGGCCGGAAACCAGCGCCCCGTGGATCACGTCCTAATTGCCGGCGGCGGCTCTCGCATTAACTCCAAAATCTAATGATGTGATGTTTTAAACCAAACCACACCACAGAAATGCAACTTTTTCCTTTTAAAAAAATCCTTGACAAGCCTTTCATGGAATCATTATTATATTCCAAAGATTTATGCTTATATAAAAAGTGCTCTTTAACAGTTATTTCCTCATGTTGTATACTCTGCACTGAAACGGAGCAAAGCATCATGGTCTGTGTAGTTCTTAGATTTGTTTAGCTGCTGCTGTCAGACACTTGAAGAAAAAAGGTTGTGATTGCACAGCCCAGGATATTATTATGAGACTTTTAGTGACACAATATCGCAAAATATGTCTTATTTATACTGAAAACTGAAAACTGAGACACACAGACCTGACGAGGGGGGAATATTAGACCAGGAGAAATAATCCCAAAGAAGCTTTAATCTGATATAATCTATTAAAGTAACTGAGGAGCCAGAGGTGAGACAAAAGTACAAACTGAAGAGAGCGACGATACTCTGACCCCTGACCTCTGACCATAACCCTGACCCCTGACCCCTGACCTAAATGCACATCTCTGTTTTAAAAATGCTCAGATTTTCCAGTCAAAGTGTTGATTATTTTTTCAAAAATCACACAGAGAATAAACTTGAAAAATCTTTTTATAAAAAATGTTTTAGGAAGTGAATTTGCATTTTTATGACTTCACTTTCACTTTACTTTTTGTAGATGACAATACTTCATTTTACAAACAACTTTAAATATAAAATTCTGAGTTTTAAAGAGACACAGAGGCCCTTCAGGACAGTCACTGTATCGACTTATCGTCTAACAATAGTTTTTGGGTCAATATTCACATTTACATCTTTTTCTTTATTGGGAAAGTTTATTTTGTAATAGCTGAAAGTGACTTTTTAAGCACTAAAGTGTTTATTCTGTCATTTATATAGTGCAGCTCATGTTGTTAATGTTTATAAAAGTCTTTATGGGGCTGTGTTTCCTGTTTTAGGGTCGTTCTGTCTGTGTTAGTTTAGTTTCAGTATTATTGCAGTATGTTTATGTAGCGATACTTCAAAATGTGTCCTCCCAAAAAGTGTCTGTAAACTCACAGCCAACATGACCTCAGACAAGTCAGATTCTCTTTTTCGTTTAAAATTCAGCAGCAAACCACATTTTAACTTCAATTTCTTGGTACCAGCTTCAAATTTTCCTCAATCTGTCTTCGTCTGATTTCAGCACCGTGGACAGCTCATGAGGCGAGTTTCATGGCACACCCGTGGACAGCTCCTACAGGATGATTGAAGAGAATATTAGAGAAAAGTGTGGATGAAACTGTACCTTGCTGAGTTCTTTGAGCTCCCAGCCCAGTCTGAAGGCCGTGAGGATGGGGTCTTCACTGGACAGAGCGATGAGAGACGGAGACGCCAGAGCTTTGTAAATGTTCAGACGTGATCTGGAGTGTCGCAAACTGTCCACCTGCAACAACAACGAGAGAGGGTCAAGACCACAGAGCGACATCGGGGAAAGAAGGACCTGATCTGTCTGTTATTAATGTTCATATGTTGATTTACAGACACAGACGTGAAATAAAAACCCCAGGATCATGTAGAGGGTTAATACGAACATTTAAGACCAAAATGAGTCTGACAGCAGCAGGGACAGAGAGAGAGAGAGAGGGGGGCAGTTTAAAAAAAACAAAAAAAACACAAACAACCCTCAAAATAACTCAAAAATGAAGAAAATAAAAAAAAAATAACTCAAAATAACTAAAAAACAAGAAAAAAAGAAAAGAAATACTCAACAAAAAAAAAAAAAAATTAAATACATAAAATAAATAAAAAACTCAAAATAACTACAAAAAAAAAACACAGCCGGTTAAGGAAGTTATGTACAAAACAGGTGTAGTTTCCTGCATTTTGGAAGTTTTCAGAGGAATAAAAACAAAAAAGGAGGAAGTGTCTGGGGTGAGGGAAGTGTGGGAGTCTCTGCTTAGACCCAGCTCTGGATAAAAGAAAGAAACTGGCCAGATGAAAGGAACTATGGGAGTTTCTTTCGAAGAAGCAGTAGAAGTAAGATATTTAAGTACAATATGACGTCTTCCTCCTCAAATCAAGTCGTCTACTCTCATTTCTGCTATTTTAACACACTTCAGATGATGGTTTATGTGAGAAGACAAAAGCTGGTGTAGATGTGAGTGAGGAGTTACCTCTGAGCTGGACACACACTCCACACAGTCACAGCGGATCTGGTGAGGTCTGGGGATGGTCACCTGCAGATGAAACACACAGTCACTTTATCGTCACTTTATCGTCACTTTATCGTCACTTTATCGTCACTTTATCGTCACTTTATCGTCACACACCGGCTTTAAAAATGAGACCCTTCACATCCTGGAGCTGATTTTCACAGCTTTAAAAAGTTGAAAAACAAAACTAGTTCATTTTAAACTGTTTAACGTTACTCCTCAGTTTCCCACTCTATTTACTCACTGAGATGAGTTTATGAGCTTTTTACATAACTTCCACAGGTCAGAACATGGTAACAATGACTAGCATGCTAACTGTACTTACAGCTTCTTGAATGATAAAGTCTATTTATTTTACACAGATGCAGTCAGCCCAATTTTTACCCAATAACAGAGCAGCTTTTACAAAATATCTGCAGAACAAAGAGCAGAACAGATTTAACTTTATTACATCAAAAAATTGGGTACTGCCCCTTTAAAGTGGGACTAAATCCACGCCTCCAGTGACCTCTGCAATTCCAAGTAGTTGGTGACATTACAGAGAACTGCCCTGATCACAGCCAGGTGTTTCTGATACCAACACCTGGCTGCAGGGGCGGAGTTTAAGTCTGGAGACCTGTTAGACCAATCACACTGCTCCTTATACATCCAGACTCCGCCCACTTTAGCAGCTCTATTTGAAATGCGATTGTGGGCGGAGTTTAGGTCTTTAGTCCCACGTTGGACACATGTTTAAATAAGACAAGAAAAATTAAATGAGTAAACTGAAAATATTTAAGGTTAAGAAAGGTTCCGCTGTAGGGCTTTACCTTTCTCTGCACGAGGAGTTTGATGATCTCGTAGTTGTTGGTGTGAGCAGCGAGCATGATGGGAGTGATGTCGGGAGTGAACTCTGAGAACTGACTGTCCATCATCAGAGACGGCATCTGGAAACAAGCAAAGAAAATAAGTGTAAAGGTGCTGCTATATGACAAAACGGACTCTTGTAGCTTTAATCCATGATCTAATGCTGTTTCCTCCTCAAAAACAGACCTGGAGTTGATGTTCCATGCTCTGTTCCACCTTGTGATGTCATCAAGTGGTAGTTTTAGCGTTATCATCTACTTTTTACCTTCAGTTCAGTAGAGATTGGCAATTTCAGGCCTGAACTCATCCAGATGATTCTAGTGAAGGTGTGTGGAGTTTAAAAATACAGTGGAGCACTTCCTGTATTACCACATGATGACATCACCAGGTGGAACAGAGTGTTTTCTGTTTGAGACACAACTCCAGGTCAGGTTGTGATGAGGAAACAACATTAGAACAGAGATAACTTGCTCTCTAGATCTCAAAACCATCAAAAAATACCATCGGAAAGGAACTAGAAGTTTGAGTTCCATGACAGTAGCTCACATGGTTAGCCTGGTTTAGCACGTGTCCTGTTAGCTTAAATGCTGTGTTAGCTTAAATGCTGTTTGTTTGAGCGCTGGTCTTTGCTGTGCTAGCTTAAATGCTGTCTGTTTTAGCACTGGTCTTTCCTGTGCTAGCTTACATGCTGTGCTAGCTTAAAGGCTGTCTGTACTGTAC
This sequence comes from Periophthalmus modestus, assembly GCA_019594935.1. Classification (NCBI taxonomy): domain Eukaryota; kingdom Metazoa; phylum Chordata; class Actinopteri; order Gobiiformes; family Gobiidae; genus Periophthalmus; species Periophthalmus modestus. The sequence continues at coordinate 136,117 of JAIEZT010001255.1, read as the reverse complement.
TAGCTTAAATGCTGTGCTAGCTTAAATGCTGCGTTAGCTTAAATGCTGTCTGTGTAAGCGCTGGTCTTTACTGTACTAGCTTAAATGCTGCGTTAGCTTAAATGCTGTCTGTGTTAGCGCTGGTCTTGTCTGTGTTAGCTTAAATGCTGCGTTAGCTTAAATGCTGTCTGTGTTAGCGCTGGTCTTTCCTGTACTAGCTTAAATACTGCATTAGCTTAAATGCTGTCTGTTTTAGCGCTGGTCTTTACTGTACTAGCTTAAATACTGCGTTAGCTTAAATGCTGCGTTAGCTTAAACGCTGTCTGTGTTAGCGCTGGTCTGTGGTGTAGTTCTGCTCCAGGGAGAGGCTGCTGCTGCTCTGAGCTGTGCCCACGTGGAGTTGAGGCGAGGTGGGCTGCTTCAGTGGTCACCGTGGGCTGGAGCTCTGGACCAGAGCTTTATGGACGACACACACGGCTTAGTCCTGCTTCAGGAAATGTTTAGACTCTGTTATGTGATTACTGTGGAGTGAGATGAAGCGTCTGGGGAGCTGAGTGTCAAATTAGAAAAACTGAACTGGTTTAGCAACAAGCAACGCTAAGCAACGAATAGCAACACTGTCAATCAAACCTGTTGCTAACGCTAACAGGAGCGACCTTGGGGAAAGAAGGACCTGATTTGTCTGTTATTAATGTTCATATGTTGATTTACAGACACAATAATGAAATAAAAACCCCAGGATCATGTAGAGGGTTAATACGAAACAAATAGACAAACAAAAAAACGAAAGAAAAAATAACTCAAATAAATAAATAAATAAACTCAATATAACAACTCAAAAAAATAAACTCAAAATTGCTAAAAAAAAAAAAAAAAAAAAAAAAAAAAAAAAAAAGTAACTTAAAAAAGAAAAAACAACAACAACAAACAAACAAACAAACAACAAAATACAAAACAAAACAAAACAAAAAAACAAACAAACCTCAAAATAACTTAAAGACAAATTAAACTAGGATCATGTAGAGTGGCTTAATGCGAATATTTAAGACCAAAATGAGTCTGACTGCAGCAGTTACAAAGAAAGGAGCGACATTTTTTCAACAGAACGTGAATTGGAGCCAGAGTTGATAGAACAGGAAGTGCCCATGATCACTTCCTGTTTGGAGCGTGGTGCTAGCAGGTTAGCTATGTGCATGTATATAAACAGACTAAGTCATCGTGACAGGCCTGATTTGAGCAAGTATCAAAAGTAAAAAGTCACTTTCACTGGAGGAAAATGTCTGTTTCCTGAGCTCGTGTCGCAGCGGAGCCACAGTTTGAGAAACTCTGATTCATAAAAGTGGAAGTAAGAGGAAGTTTTGATGGACTGATCATTATTTTAGGACACGCTCCAGCCCGACGTGACCCTGGCCTTGTACTGAGCTCAAAAAATCCTCACAGACAGCTCCCTACAGCTCCAGAGCTCTGGCCTCCTCCAGCGCTCCTCCTCCTCATCACTCTGGTCCTGGACTCTCACTTTTCTCCTCATGTGACCCTGCTCCTCCTCATCATTCTGGTCCAGGACTCTCACTTTTCTCCTCATCTGACCCTGCTCCTCCTCATCACTCTGGTCCAGGACTCTCACTTTTCTCCTCATCTGACCCTGCTCCTCCTCATCACTCTGGTCCAGGAGTCTCACTTTTCTCCTCATGTGACCCTGCTCCTCCTCATCATTCTGGACCAGGACTCTCACTTTTCTCCTCATGTGACCCTCCTCCTCCTCATCACTCTGGTCCTGGACTCTCACTTTTCTCCTCATGTGACCCTGCTCCTCCTCATCACTCTGGTCAAGTAGGTTTAGTCGAGCTGGTATCGTTTCCATATTATGAATTTTCCAAAGCATTTTTTTTTCTTTGTAAAGGCAACAATTTGTTATTTATTAGTTTTTGTATTTTATTTATTTATTGTATTATTTACATTTTTTTAAATTATATTTTTATATATTTATTTATTTATTGTATTATTTACATTTTTTTATTATATTTTTTATATATATATTTATTTATTTATTGTATTATTTACATTTTTTTATTATATTTTTTAATCTTTATTTATTTACTGTATTATTTATATTTTCATTTAATAGTTGTCTTTATTATTATTATTATTAATAATAAGAATAATAATAATAAGAATAATAATAATAAGAATAATAATAATAAGAATAATAATAATATTTACATCCTCATTACTCACCATGATGAGTTTAAAGCACTTTACACAACTCTCAGACACCAGGGCGGAGTTTGGTAATGGTACCAAAACTAGCATGCTAACTGTGCTTCCCTGATTCTTAGCCAATACTTATTTTATGCTCAAATACATGAAAAAATGCGGTACCGGCCCTTTAAAACGGATCATAACACCAACACTGGGGCTGTTTGAGTTTTATTTGAAATATATCGGAAAAACAAATCTGATTTCTTTTTTGCAGATTGAGGTAAAACTAAGAGTCGGACGGGTTCAAAATAGAAACGATAAACTGACGCATGAAACACTTAAGTCAAACAGGAGCTGTAGGTGAGCAGGTCTTATGTAATCGTAGTAATCACAGACATAATTACAGCCTGAGCTCCAACACCGACGTTCAACCTGCAACTTCTACCCGATTCTCCAGGTTAAAGCTGATGTTTTCAGCACCACGGACAGCGACGAGGCAAAAGACGCCGTTTTCTGATCTGTTTTAATGTCGTTTCCTCGTCACAAACCTGCACCTTTAAAAATATATTTGTGAGTAAAAAACATGTATTTCGAAAATTGTTGTTTTTTCCAAATGAATATTGTCATGCCTTCAGATAATGGAAACAAAATCCAACCCAAATTGATTCAAACAGAGCACATTTGTTCTGATACTTGTCCAAAACCTTCCCACAATCCTCTGCTTCGGCCAAGGGTTGGTCTCCACGGCAACCAGGCTTCACAAATATCATGTCATGTTATTTAAAACTAGCCGAGTATTTCTACATCGATTTGACTCTGGTTTAGACTCAGTTTAGACCCTGGTTTAGACCTGGTTTAGTCCTGGTTTAGTCCTGGTTTAGTCCTGGTTTAGTCCTGGTTTAGTCCTGGTTTAGACTCAGTTTAGACTCAGTTTAGACTCAGTTTAGACTCAGTTTAGACTCAGTTTAGACTCAGGACCGACGAGTCCTGGTTTAGACCTGGTTTAGACCTGGTTTAGACCTGGTTTAGACCTGGTTTAGTCCTGGTTTAGTCCTGGTTTAGTCCTGGTTTAGTCCTGGTTTAGACCTGGTTTAGTCCTGGTTTAGTCCTGGTTTAGTCCTGGTTTAGTCCTGGTTTAGTCCTGGTTTAGACTCAGTTTAGACTCAGTTTAGACTCAGGACCGACGAGTCCTGGTTTAGACCTGGTTTAGTCCTGGTTTAGTCCTGGTTTAGTCCTGGTTTAGATCTGGTTTAGACCTGGTTTAGTCCTGGTTTAGACCTGGTTTAGTCCTGGTTTAGTCCTGGTTTAGTCCTGGTTTAGACCTGGTTTAGACCTGGTTTAGACCTGGTTTAGACCTGGTTTAGTCCTGGTTTAGTCCTGGTTTAGTCCTGGTTTAGACCTGGTTTAGTCCTGGTTCAGACCTGGTTTAGACCTGGTTTGGTCCTGGTTTGGTCCTGGTTTGGTCCTGGTTTAGTCCTGGTTTAGTCCTGGTTTAGTCCTGGTTTAGTCCTGGTTTAGACCTGGTTCAGTCCTGGTTTAGTCCTGGTTTAGTCCTGGTTTAGTCCTGGTTTAGTCCTGGTTTAGTCTAAGTTTAAGGTCCTGTACCTCATTTGTTCCCCTGAAAATCCTGAGTGCTCATAAACTCATCCAGGTGAGTATTCAGGATGTTCTCTGCACATGAGCCAAATGAAACAGTTTTGTTTTTCAAAGTGTTTCAAAAACACAGATTCACTCTTTGTTTTTCTGTTACAAATCTATGCTGACTTCTTCCTCTCCCTCCCACACAGACGGCAGATCTGTCCATCCCCAGTGAGAGACTGAAGAGAGAGAAAGAGAGAGAGAAGAGAAGGAGAAGGAGGAGGAGGAGGAGAGAGAGAGGGATGAAGGGCAGACAGACACAATGAATAAATATAAAGAAACACATGGAGACAACAGAGAGAGAGAGGGAGGAGGGGAGAAAAGAGAGAGAATTAAACAGAGAGGAAGAGAAAGACGGGAGGAGAGAGAGAAAGAAGACACAATATACAGATGTAAAGAGAGACATATCGAGACAATGGAGAGAGCGAGGGATGGAGGAGGGTAGAGAAGAGAGAGGAAAGACAGAAAGAAACAGACATAGAGAGAGAGAGGAGAGAGAGAAAGAGGAATGGCAAAGAGAGAGGCAGAGAGAGAGAGAGGAGACAGCAGAGAGAGAGGGAGAAAGAGACAGAGAGAAAGAGGAGAGAGGGACAGAGAGAGAGAGAAAGAAAAACAACTCTATAGAGATTGATAAATATAAGAAATACAGTAACAGTGGAGAAAGTGAGGGATAGAAAAGGGTAGAGAAGAGAGAGAGGGAGAAAGAGGAATGACAGACAGGCATAGAGAGAGAAAGAAATAGAGAGAGAGAGAGACAGACAGGAGAGAGAGGATTGAGCATAAAGGCGGCAAAAGAGGGAGAAACAAAGAGGAATGACAGAAAAAGACAGATGTAGAGAGAGGAGGGAAGAGAAGGGACAGAGAAAGAAG
>JAIEZT010001255.1:81431-128931 GCA_019594935.1 Periophthalmus modestus | reverse complement strand
CTAACTTCAAATGTTAGCGCCCCCTGTAGAGTGAACAGTGAGATTAAGCTAACTCTAAATGTTAGCGCCCCCTGTAGAGTGAACAGTGAGATTAAGCTAACTCTAAACGTTAGCGTCCCATGTGTAATGAACAGTGAGATTAAGCTAACCCTAAATGTCAGCATCCTGTGTGTAGTGAACAGAGGGATTAAGCTAACTTTAAATGTTAGCGCCCCCTTTGGAGTAAAGAGTGGTATTAAGATAACCCTAAATGTTGGCGCCCCATGTGGAGTGAACAGGTGGATTAAGCTAACCCTTAATGTTAGCGCCCTTTATGGAATGAAAAGCAGGATTAAGCTAACCCCAAACGTTAGCGCCCCCTGTGGAGTGAATACCCTCGTATTAGCGCCCCCTGTGGAGTGAACACCCTCGTGTTAGCGCCCCCTGTGGAGTGAACATCCTCGTGTTAGCGCCCCCTGTGTTACCTTTCTCCACTGCAGTGAGGTAGGCTTTCTCCTCTGCAGACAGCTCCACTTCAGCCCTGACGATCTGCAGAGGAATCCTGTCCCTGTACGGCGAGTACGTCGCCTGAAACACAAACAGCGCCGTTTCAGACTCTCGTTTCAGACTCTCGTTTCATTCTCTCGTTTCAGACTCTCGTTTCAGACTCTCGTTTCAGACTCTCGTTTCAGACTCTCGTTTCAGACTCTCGTTTCAGACTCGATACTAAAGAACAGACCCGATACTCGATACTGACTCTGATACCACAATGATCTGGAACGCGGCGGCGGCGGCTAACATTGTGTGACACTCAGTCACTTCTTTACAGAGTGAATAGTTATAACTGTGACTCAAAAAGCAGGAGGGACGCTGAGGTTAGAAGCTAGGCTAGGCTAAGTTAGCGTTAGCGTTGAGTAGTAGTTAGTGAGATATACACACATTTAATCTTGTGTTATGTTTGATTGTTACTGAAATTATTCACATATTTGAAACAGTTTGTAGTTAAACAGTTTTGAAAGGAAACTGTCTCTGGTTTTGATGATTAAAGAACAAAAATGAAGCTCGAAATGAGACGTGACGTTTCTGTTTGGACTCGGAAGTGACGTCATCATGTAACAACGCTATATAAAATAAAATAAAGTAAAATAAAGTAAAATAAAATAAAATAAAATAAAGTAAAATAAAATAAAATAAAATAACATAAAGTCAAATAAAGTCAAATAAAATAAAATAAAGTCAAATAAAATTAAATTAAATTAAGTAAAATAAAATTAAGTAAAATTAAGTAAAATCAAATTAAGTAAAATAAATAAATAAATAAGTAATGAGGTCATGGAAAGGCCATGTTGAGTGTGAAACTTCAGATCAGTGAAGGAGACAGTCGTCAAACTGCGAAGGGCCAACAAAATGATCCAAAAGTCAAAACACGGATAAAAAACAAATTCTCAGCAGAATCCCAAAACATTTATAAAATCTGAAAGGAAATTAGCGAGATTGATTCTTAAAAAGCTTGTTTACCTTTTTGTAGTACAGCTGTGTCATGGGATTCATTTGGACTCTGCAAGAAAAGAAGAGAAAAGACACATCGATTTTAGAGAAGGCTGTTCAAAATCAATCTGTGCTGGCGCGTGATTGGACGAACAGACAGACAGGCGACCAATCAGAGCGTGCTTTCACTTTAAAAGCCCCGCCCCCTTTCCCCAGTAATTTAATGAAATGTGATTAAGAAAGAAACAAACAACCAGAACGACTTTTCAAAACAAGGGCGCGGGTCTAAACAAAGACTCTCAGACTTCCCTCACCCCAGACACCTCCTCCAGCCTATTTCCTGATCTGTTCTAATGTTTCCTTGTCACAAACAGACCTGGAGTCGTGTTTTTTTGCTTCTTTCACACACGTTTAACACACAAACCTGCAGATTTAGACACAGAAAACTCTCTGTTCCACCTTGTGATGTCATCATGTGGTGATACAGGAGGTGCTCCACTGTGTTTTTAAACTCCACACACCTTCACTCGAATCGTTTTGACCATTTCAGCTCTAGATTTGGTTCATTTCTGTCCTGTCAAAGCGACTTTTTTAGCGACAAATAAGTATCTAGTTTCGATGTTAGTTTTAGTATCGATTATCGTCTCGTCGTAAGTGAATCCTCTTGTCCTTTGGTTTATTTTGGGTTTAAGTCCAGAGTCAGGGCACAGTTTGGGAGGGTTTCACACAGAGGAGGAAGAAGAGGAGGAGGAGGAGGAGGAGGAGGAGGAACACTGTACAAAAACCTGCAGCTCTCGTGTCTGATGCAACGTTGGGGAAAGACCAGTACAGAGGTTAGCTCAGGCTTTAAAGGGGAGTGGGGCTAACGCCGTAAAAACGAACACCGTGTAAAAACGTGATGTTCGAACGGCTCAAATGTGTCGTTTTCAGACGCAGAGGTGAAGCGCAGTCGACGATGTCACAATATCCAACTTTTGAGAAAAGATACATCCCAGTTTGAAGGATTATTCACGATTATTGACCATGAACAAACAGTGAAATCCATAACTCACTTTCATTAAACAGACGAGTTTTATGACCTGTAGAACCTGCAGGGGGCGCTGGTCTAGCCTGGTCCACTGTTTAAGAGTTTCAGGCTTCAGTTTTGAGAAGTCTCACGTCAGCGTCAACCATCCCGTCCCTGTCTGTTTCCAGTCCGTCGCTTTTATTTATCCCTCTCTTCCGCTTTGTTTCTTTCTCTTTCTCTCTCCTCTCCTCACCTTCTCTCTTATCTTATCCACTTTTCTTTCCTCGCTCCTGGTTTTGCACCTCCCTTTCTCTATTTCTCTGTCCTCTCTTCTCTCCTCCTTCTCTTTTTTGTCTCTTTTCTCCCTCCCTCTCTCTGTCTGTCTCACTCTTTCTCTCTTTCTATCAGGTTAGGCCTAAGACTGCACTGTGCCTGAGTCATACTTGGCCCCTAATGAGTGATTTCACACCTGTTAGCATCTCATTGTTCTCTTTGTTTCCTGTGTTTGCTTTGGGTCTGATACAGCATTTTCAAATAATAACAAGAAACACTGTGATCTAAATATGTGATGTGTTACAGTTAATACCCCACAGAAGTAAATACCTCCTCTTTAATACTCCACAGAAGTAAATACCTCCTCTTTAATACCCCGTACATGTAAATACCTCCTCTTTAATACCCCATAGAAGTAAATACCTCCTCTTTAATACCCCATAGAAGTAAATACTTCCTCTTTAATACCCCACAGAAGTAAATACCTCCTCTTTAATACCTCCTCTTTAAAGTTCAGACTCTGGTCTGGTCTGATTTTCTGCTCCACTTTCCGAGCGTCTCACGCTCATAATTTTTCCTATCTCTGTCTGTTTCAATCCGTCGCTTTTATCTCTCTTTTACTTCCTCCTTCTCTCTCCTCTCTCTCTCTCATCACCCTCTCATCCTCTTTAGATCTCCTCGTCCTGTTTCATCCCTCTCTCTTTCCTCACTCCTCCTTTTCACACCTTTGTTTCTCTGTCCTCTTTCTCTCCTTTCACCCCTTCTCTTCTCCTCTCTTTGATCTTTCTCTCACTGTCACTCTCTCTCATCTGTCTCACTTTCTCTCTCTCTCCTCTCTTTTCTCTCTTCATCTCTATCACTCTCTCAGTCTCTGTCCCTTTTCCATCTCTTCTTCTCTCTCCCCGCTTCTCTCTTTCTCCCTCCCTTTCACCACTCTTTTCTTTCCCTCCCTCCTCCCCATTTCTCTACCTCTCCTTCTAACTTTCCTCTCCTTCCCTCTGTTCTTTTATCATTCTTCTTTTTCCCTCCCCTCACTCTCTACCACTCTTTCTCCCCATCTCCTTATTTCTCTCCATCTCCCTCGCTTCCTCATATTCTTCTTTCTCCTTCTCCCCTCTCCTCCCTCTCTTCTCTCCCTCATTATTTTCTCTCTCCTTATTCCCCTCTCTCCTCCCTCCTTCTCCTCTCTGTTCTCTCCCTCTATCCTCTCTTTCTCCTCCCCTCTTCTCTCCCTCTTTCTCTCCCTCTTCCCTCCCCGGGGCTACACTTCTCACACAATCCAGTCTGACTGAGCACATCTGCCTCTTGCATTTTTTAGCTTTCGGGTTCACGCTTCGTTCGTTTTTCTCCTCTCCTTTATTTCTTTCTTTTTTTTTCATTCGGAGCAAATCCACAAATCCACAAATCCACAAATCCAATCTGAATCCTGTTAAACGCGCCGATCCCGCTCTGAGCTCGTTTAATTATGAGATCCACGACGTGTGAGTTTGGAAGAAGGAATGTGACGAAAAACATGGAATGTGTCCGGAAAAAAACAGGATCTGCCCCGAGAGTTTAATACAGACACGAGAAACGAGAGACCAGACCGGGTCCTGGTTTAGTCCTGGTTTAGTTCTAGTTTAGTCCTGGTTTACTCCTGGTTCAGTCCTGGTTTAGTCCTGGTTTAGACCTGGTTTAGTCCTGGTTTAGTCCTGGTTTAGTCCTGGTTTAGTCCTGGTTTAGACCTGGTTTAGACCTGGTTTAGTCCTGGTTTAGTCCTGGTTCAGTCCTGGTTCAGTCCTGGTTCAGTCCTGGTTTAGTCCTGGTTTAGTCCTGGTTCAGTCCTGGTTTCAATCCTGGTTCAGTCCTGGTTTAGTCCTGGTTCAGTCCTGGTTTAGTCCTGGTTTAGTCCTGGTTTAGTCCTGGTTTAGTCCTGGTTCAGTCCTGGTTCAGTCCTGGTTTAGTCCCGGTTCAGTCCCGTTTCAGTCCTGGTTTAGTCCTGGTTCAGTCCTGGTTTAGTCCCGGTTCAGTCCTGGTTCAGTCCCGGTTCAGTCCTGGTTTAGTCCTGGTTTAGTTCTGCATGATTCTTGTATTAGTCCTTGTCAGTTTATATTTTAGTCTTTCTTCTGGACGAGTTTAAAATGTGAACTTTGAACAAAATCCAGAAAAGTATTATTAAAACAATAATCAAATATTTGAAATCTCGTCAGAACCTCGTCTCAAACCTCGTCAGTAAAACCACATTTCTCTCGTATGTTTCCAGAGCGCTGGGCTCATGTTCCACACTTGTGTTTCCGTGTTTCATTTTCACAGCACTTGAACCCGACCTCAGAGTTCTCCAAACGCTTTTAGCCCGTTTCTGATTACACAACCTCTGAAAACTGTCACCTGCACAAGAAAAAATCAGATATTCATTTGAACACACAGATTTAACCCTGCGCTGGCTTTGAAGGACACATTTACCTACGGGGACAAAAATACACCTTCACCTTTAAGGGGCCGTGTTCGGACGGTTCTCTGATCAGTTCTGACGTCGGTTCCTCGTCACAAAACCGACCTGGAGTTGTGTTTTTTGTTTCATTCTCACATGTTTGACAGAAGCTGGACGATCTCCTCCGTCTCTTATCGTTTTTAATTAAACTGCGACGTCCCTGCTGCAGCGGGAAAAAAAAAACGACACGCTCCACCGAAAACAGCGGACTGAGCACAAAGAACTACATCAGCTACACCCTCCACATACACCACACAACAACACACAACACCACACAACAACACACAACAGAGAAGTACAACACACACCACCACACAATACCACACAGCACCACACCACACCAAACAACAACACACAACAGAGAAGTACAACACACAACACCACACAACAAAACACAACACCACACCACAGAGAAGTACAACACACAACACCACACAACACCACACAATAGAGAAGTACAACAACAGAGAAGTACAACACACAACAGAGAAGTACAACACACAACAGAGAAGTACAACACACAACAGAGAAGTACAACACACAACAGAGAAGTACAACACACAACAGAGAAGTACAACACACAACAGAGAAGTACAACACACAACAGAGAAGTACAAAACAGTTACAGGACTGACGACGTTTTGCTGCTCGTCCAAGTCTCTTCTTCAGTTCTGGACAGATTTACTGCTGGACACCGACTTACATCTGTCTTTACTTCACATCAAGTTCACACAGAAGAGGTCAAGGAGAACAGACTGTGCTTCTCAGACTGTGCAGCAACATCAGGAGAGGACCGACGTCTCCAGGTAGAAGTTTTCAGGAAGCCCACACACACGGACCAAAACCTGCAGTTTGATTCACACCATCCACTGCAGCACAAACTAAGAGTTATTTAAACATCACAGAGCTCAACAAACACAGAGGGAAAAGTGAAGGAGGAGCAGCACGTGGAGAAAGTCCTCTCTGCTTCTGAAGATCCAAAATGGGCCTTCAGTAGATCTAAGAGCTAAAAAACAAGACAACAGGGAATCTGAACCCAGAAGGAAAAGGTCCTTACACAGCAGGTGTGTCTGAAAAACTTCAGAGGATTTTTAGACAGTTTGAGATTCTGGTCTAAATCAAACCTACAAACACTTCAAGACAAAAACTGGTTCAACCAAAGAACAAAACCCCGAGACACGAACAAAGTAATGTGTCGACTCCATTCAGTGAAGTGAGCGATACAAAACATCCACTCCATGAAAGAATGAACCAACACTGTCACAAGAGCAGCTCAGGACCACAGTCTGCTGTTCATCTCCATCTCAAAGACACTGAACACTCCTCTGAAGACAGTGAAGTTCAGATCTGAGCCAGAGAAAATAAACGGTTTGAGAGGAGAGTTAAAGAGGCTATTTTTTTTAGGAAAGAGAATCCTCAGACCCAAAGCAAACACAGGAAACAGAGAGAACAATAGAGCGAGCCAGGCCCATTAAGAGTGAACGATCACACTCAGAAGGTCTCAGGGCAGGTCTGAGTCTCAAACAGAAACAGTAAACCTACAACTTTTTTTCCTCCAGTTGACAGATTTAACTCTGGCTTTTACGCAGCAGGAAGTGCACGCTCCCTGCTCCCTCTTTCTCTCTCTCTGTTCTCCTTCTGCTGGTGTTTTTGTGCAGCCGTTTGTCACACGTCGCCCCCTCTCTGCACGCCGCCCTCGCTGCACGCCGCCCTCTCCTCCTCCTCCTCTCAAACCTCTGCTCACACCAGCTCCTCCGGGACATTTTGTTTTTCGACACCAAACACGGCGCAGATGTAGAGACGGAGGAGCCACAGTCGGCCCCAAAATAATACTCGGAATTTATGTGAGGACAGCGGCTGCTTCTGATTCAAAATTAAGCTAACACCATGTTTTTTTCCAGCAGCTAACGGCTAAACTTAAAACTAAATAATACAATAAAAGAAATAACTCTGTATTTTTACCATAAACTGTATAAAGCAGGTTAGCTAGGTCCATTTGTATAAACAGTCTATGCTAGCGGGTTAGCTGCCTCTCCACAGATATGATTTGTAACTTTGTCAGCTGCTCGTCTCCATGGAGATAGATAAGTTTAAAACAACATGTAACTTTGTGAGGAGGCGCGTCGGAACATTCTCCACGGAGACAGAGGAGGTTTATGCCATACTGTGGAACATTAAAGCCAAAGGAACAACATCTCCATGGAAACGAGCAGTAATGTCAGATTTGTGGAGATGCAAGTCCGCTCATAATAACGATGCATGTTTTGGGGCTAAAAAGTTACGTGATGGGGCTTTAAGTTCTCTGTCTGCATTTATCCAACTACTAAGTGTTTTAATGCTCAGAAATACACTGAAAAACATGAGAGTGGGGTCGCCTCTCCACAGATCTGACCTATAACTGATGGTGTAATCTGTCTCCATTGAGATAGAGACGTTTAACTTCATACTGTGGAACATTCCAGTTAAAACACTTAAATATGTTTAGTTAAAGAGGAGGTATTTACTTCTATGAGGTATTAAAGAGGAGTTTTTTACTTCTGTGGGGTATTAAAGAGGAGGTATTTACTTCTATGGGGTATTAAAGAGGAGTTTTTTACTTCTGTGGGGTATTAAAGAGGAGGTTTTTACTTCTGTGGGGTATTAAAGAGGAGGTATTTACTTCTGTGGGGTATTAAAGAGGAGGTTTTTACTCCTGTGGGGTATTAAAGAGGAGGTATTTACTTCTGTGGGGTATTAAAGAGGAGTTTTTTACTTCTGTGGGGTATTAAAGAGGAGGTTTTTACTTCTGTGGGGTATTAAAGAGGAGGTATTTACTCCTGTGGGGTATTAAAGAGGAGGTATTTACTTCTGTGGGGTATTAAAGAGGAGTTTTTTTACTTCTGTGGGGGGTATTAAAGAGGAGGTTTTTACTCCTGTGGGGTATTAAAGAGGAGGTATTTTACTTCTGTGGGGTATTAAAGAGGAGGTTTTACTTCTGTGGGGTATTAAAGAGGAGGTTTTTACTCCTGTGGGGTATTAAAGAGGAGGTATTTACTTCTGTGGGGTATTAAAGAGAGTTTTTTTTTTTACTTCTGTGGGGTATTAAAGAGGAGGTTTTTACTTCTGTGGGGTATTAAAGAGAGGAGGGTATTTACTTCTGTGGAGTATTAAAGAGGAGGTTTTTACTCCTGTGGGGTATTAAAGAGGAGGTATTTACTTCTGTGGAGTATTAAAGAGGAGGTTTTTACTCCTGTGGGGTATTAAAGAGGAGGTATTTACTTCTGTGGGGTATTAAAGAGGAGTTTTTTACTTCTGTGGGGTATTAAAGAGGAGTTTTTTACTTCTGTGGGGTATTAAAGAGGAGGTATTTACTTCTGTGGGGTATTAAAGAGGAGGTTTTTACTTCTGTGGGGTATTAAAGAGGAGTTTTTTACTTCTGTGGGGTATTAAAGAGGAGGTATTTACTTCTGTGGGGTAGCTCTGAGTCTCTCGTCCCTTTGCTCTCTGTGCTGAGTCCCTCCCCTTCAGAGCTCTGTCATTACAGCGTGTGTCCCACTAGTGAAACATAAATACTCCATGAAGCAGATGAAACAGCAGATCGTTATTCCACGTTGGCTCCTGTTCCTCTGTTTTTTGGGACATATTTAAAAAAAAATAAATAAGAATCAGAATGTTTAAAAAAGTTATAAAAACGCTGTTGCTGAACCCTCACTTTTGTTTCCGTGTCCTTAAAAAAACATGTTTTGATCTTCTTCTGCACATCACTTCAGGTTTGTGAAGTCGTAGTGTACAGTGCTGTATCATGTTTTTGTAGATTTATGGAGAAAATAGGTGACGTAGGATTGTGGGCGGAGCCTCGTACAGAACATGTGACACAGCTGCTCTGACGTTTCTTTCTGGGGCCGGTTCCTTTGACTCGTGTTTCAGACGTTGGTTCTGATGATGGATTTCTCCAGAACAAACTCATCTGTTGGTGAGATTAGTATTTTCCTTTTGAGTTACTTCTTCCATCCGTCTCTCCATCTCTCCGTCTCTCTGTCTCTCCATCTCTCCGTCTCTCTGCCCTCTGGTCCTTCACTTCACTTCACCATTTCAATCCCTCAAAATCACTTTTTTTTCCCTAAACCTTTGGACTGAGTTACACCAAATCTGTGTTTCATTAAAACAGTCGACAGAGGAGACAGGTATTAGTAGAAGTAGAGGTAGTAGTAGTAGTAGTAGTAGAGGTAGTAGTAGTAGTAGAGGTAGTAGTAGTAGTAGAGGTAGTAGTAGTAGTAGAGGTAGTAGTAGTAGTAGAGGTAGTAGTAGAAGTAGAGGTAGTAGTAGAAGTAGAGGTAGTAGTAGAGGTAGTAGTAGTAGAGGTAGTAGTAGTAGTAGAGGTAGTAGTAGTAGTAGTAGTAGTAGTAGAGGTAGTAGAAGTAGAGGTAGTAGTAGAAGTAGAGGTAGTAGTAGAGGTAGTAGTAGTAGGCTAGAAGATGGTAGTAGTGGTAGTAGTAGAGGTAGTAGTAGTAGTAGAGGTAGTAGTAGTAGTAGAGGTAGTAGTAGAAGTAGAGGTAGTAGTAGAGGTAGTAGTAGTAGAGGTAGTAGTAGTAGTAGAGGTAGTAGTAGTAGTAGTAGTAGTAGTAGAGGTAGTAGAAGTAGAGGTAGTAGTAGAAGTAGAGGTAGTAGTAGAGGTAGTAGTAGTAGGCTAGAAGATGGTAGTAGTGGTAGTAGTAGTAGAGGTAGTAGTAGTAGTAGTAGTAGTAGTAGTAGTAGTAGTAGGCTAGAAGATGGTAGTAGTGGTAGTAGTAGAGGTAGTAGTAGTAGTAGTAGTAGTAGAAGGCTAGAAGATGGTAGTACAGGAAACAAGCTAACTTCTAAAAGTTCTATACGTGTTTCATTTCAACAGTGGACAGACAGAAGTACTAGTAGTTGCAGTAGCAGTAGTAACAGTAGTACCAGTAGTAATAGTAGTACGAATAGTAGTAGTAGTAGTAGCAGTAGCAGTAGTAGTTGTAGTAGTAGCAGTAGTAGCAGCAGTAGCAGTAGCATGACAAGTAGTAGTAACGGTAGTAGTAGCAGCAGTAGTTGCAGTAGCAGTATTAGCAGTAGTCGCAGTAGCAGTAGCACCAGTAGTAGTCGCAGTATTAGCAGTAGTAGTTGCAGTATTAGCAGTATTAGCAGTATTAGCAGTGTCAGCAGTATTAGCAGTATTAGCAGTAGTACCAGTATCACAGTACTACACTTGACTTTGGCCTTAACCTCGACACAAACAGAATTAGCGTTAGCACAAAGTCTCTCTGATGCTAACGCTAACACAAACACGACGACTGCAGCGCCTCCTGTGTCTGATAAACTCTGTTCTTCATGTCGCTGTGATGAAGACGAGTCACAGAGGTCAACGCCAGGTCAAAGGTCAATCTTAATAGAGATCTTAATTAGCACTAAAAACGAGGACGGAGGGATGAGGAACAAGAGAAAGAGAGAGAGAGGAGGCTTTGAAGGAGGGAAGGATGCAAGCCAGAGGAGCTCACGAGGGCTTAGGAGGGTTAAGGACGCAAGGAGCTGGATCAGGAAGGATTTAGGAACAAACAGACACACGGAGGGAGGGAAGGAGGAGAGGAGGAGGGAGAGGAGAGGGGGAGAGGAGGAGGGAGAGGAGAGGGGGAAGGAGGAGAGAGGAGGAGGGAGAGGAGGAGAGAGGGGAGAGAGAAGGGAGGGAAGGAAGAGGAGAGGGGAGGGAGAGGAGAGGGAAGAGGAGGGAGGAAAGGAGGAGAGGAGGGAGGGAGAGGAGGAGGAGAGGAGGGAGGGAAGGAGAAGAGGAGAAGTGAGAGGCGAGGAGGAGGAGGAGGGGCGAGGAGAGAGGGGGAGAGGATGGAGGGAAGGAGAGAGGAGGAGGGAGAGGAAAGGGGGAGAGGGAGGATGGAAGGAGGAGAGGAGGAGGGGAGAGGAGAGGGGGAGAGGAGGGAGGGAAGGAGGAGAGGAGGAGGGAGAGGAGAGGGGGAGAGGAGGGAGGGAAGGAGGAGAGGAGGAGGGAGAGGAGAGGAGGAGAGGAGGGAGGGAAGGAGGAGAGGAGGAGGGAGAGGAGAGGAGGGGGAGAGAAGAGAGAGAGAAGAGGGGGGAGAGAGAGGGAGAGAAGAGGGGGAGAGGAGAGGATGAGAAGAGGAGGGAAGAGGAGGAGGGAGAGAAGAGGGGAGAGGAGGGCAGAGGAGAGAATGAGAAGAAGAGGAAGAGGAGGAGGGAGAGGAGAGGGGGAGAGGAGGGGGAGAGGAGGACGGAGAGGGAGAGAAGAGAGAGAGAAGAGGGAGAAGAGGGGGAGAAGAGGCAGAGAGGAGGAAGGAAAAGAGGGGGAGCTGAGGGAGAGAAGAGTGAGAGACAGAGGGAATGAAGGAGGGGGAGAAGGGAGAGATGTAGGGAACGACTGAGGGAGAGGAAGGAGAGAAAGAGAGGGAGAAAGAGGGAGGAAATGAGACACACTTTAAACACATTCAATCAATTAGCCTGGCAGCTATAACAGAGCTAATAGTGATAGTAGTAGTAGTAGTAGTATTAGTAGTAGTAGTAGTAGTTTGCAGAGGTCCAGAGTTACTCCTCACTGACACGTTTCACTCTCTCACCAGAGCCGAGTTTAAAGACAAACACTAGCATGCTAACACACTTCCTGATTTAAACTCTTGTTCTGGACGAGCCGCAGAATCAGACAAAGTGAATCTGCCAAACTGAAGCGTCGCTGCAGTTTTGGACTTTTGTTGTGTAACGTCTAAATTTAGCCGCTCTGGGTTTGAGACGGAGACGGAAATATCCTCCACCTAAAACCCAGGGGAGTCTCTCCATCTCCTGCTCTCCATCTACATCACTCGCTTTGTTCTCAGTCCAGCTCCTCTCTCTCTCTCTTATCCCTCCTCACTTCTTCTGACGCTCTCCATCTCCCTCTCTCTCCCTCCTCGTCTCTCCGTCATCCTCTTTCCTCTAACTTTCTCTCGTCCTTCCTCTGCCCTCCTCCTCTCATCTATTCTTCCTCCTTTCTCTCTCCCTCCTTCTCTCTTAGCCCCCCCTCACTCACTCTCGCTCCCTTCCACTTGCTTCCTTCTCTCCTCTATTCTTCCCACCCTCTCCTCTGCCCTTTTCTCTCTCTCTCTCTCCCTAGTCCTCTCCCCCAGTTCTTCTCTCCCCCCCTTCTCTCTTAGTCCCCCTCTCCCTCCCTCTCTCTCTCTCTCTCTCTATTCTTCTCTGACTCTCTTCTCTCTCTCCCTCCTTCTCTTCGTTCTAATCCCTTCTTTTGTCTTTCACAGTGGCGGTTCACAGATCTTCTCAGATCCTGTTTCGTTTCCTCGTTCGTCCGGCGCCGTAATCCTCAGAAAACCTCTCGTTTATCCTCAGACTCAGTCGCTCTGAGGCTAAATTAATTATTACTATGACGACCATCTTATCTGTGACGCCCGGCGGGGTTTAAAGCTGCTGTCTGTAAAGAGACGGACTCGGTGTATTCTCACACTCCACCACTAGAGGCGCTCTAAATCACTGTCTGTAAAGAGAGGGACTCGGTGTATTCTCACACTCCACCACTAGAGGCTCTGTACATCACTGCTGTCTGTAAAGAGACAGACTCGGTGTATTCTCACACTCCACCACTAGAGGCTCTCTACATCACTGCTGTCTGTAAAGAGACAGACTCGGTGTATTCTCACACTCCACCACTAGAGGCTCTCTACATCACTGCTGTCTGTAAAGAGACAGACTCGGTGTATTCTCACACTCCACCACTAGAGGCGCTCTACATCACTGCTGTCTGTAAAGAGAGGGACTCGGTGTATTCTCACACTCCACCACTAGAGGCTCTCTACTTCACTGTCTGTAAAGAGACGGACTCGGTGTATTCTCACACTGCACCACTAGAGGCTCTCTACTTCACTGCTGTCTGTGCGCCAGCTTCAGTCTGAAGAAGAACTGAGAGAACAAGGCCTTTTCCTCCTTCCTTTTTGTTCATTCCTTTCCTCCTGCCTCTTCCTTCCCTTCCCTTTCGTCCTTCCTCCTCATTCCCTTTCCTCCTTCCTTTTCCTCCATAATTCTCCTTCCTTTTTCCTGTCCTTCTCCTCCTTCCCTCCCTTTCTACCTCCTTTTCCCCCTTCCTCCTTCTTTCTTTTCCTCCTTCCTTCTCCTCCTTTCTTGTACTCCTTCCTTTTCCCTCCTTCCTCCTCCTCCTTCATTTCTGCCCTTCCTACTTCCTACTCCTTCCTTTTCCCATCCTCTTCATCCTCCTTCCTTTTCCTCCTTCCTTGTTCTCCTTCCTTCTCCTTCTTCCTTTACCTCCCTCCTCCTCCTTCCCTTTCCTCCTTCCTCTTTCCTCTTCCTCCCTCCTCGTTTCCCTCGTTCTCGTGAAGTCGCCGCACTAGCCTCTGTCCGTCACACAGCGAGCAGTGAGGGGGTGGGGCTTATCCGCTCCTTGAGGTGTTACGTCGAGGAGCGTCCTGACAGAAACACTCAACGCCGCCGTCAGTTCCACGATTTTGTCGACAAACGAAGACTTTGATTCTTCAGAAAAGAGAAACAGGCTGAGGTCACAGACATGAAACAGTTTGAGTTTATTTCACAGCAGCGATGCTCGAGATAATCTGCTCCTAAAAGACAAACTGTGAGAGCGACGGCGACCTGACACTCGTCTATAAATGACCTCTGACCTCAGCTGTGAGAGGGGCGTGTGGATCAGCCAGGTGAAGGGGGAGGGGCCAGGTGCGGTGAAGGGGGAGGGACCAGGTGAAGGAGAGGGAGGGGCCAGGTGAAGAGAGGGGCCAGGTGCGGTGAAGGGGGAGGGACCAGGTGAAGAGAGGGGGAGGGGCCAGGTGAAGGAAGAGGGAGGGGCCAGGTGAAGGAAGAGGGAGGGGCCAGGTGAAGAGAGAGGGAGGGGCCAGGTGAAGCGAGGGGGAGGGGCCAGGTGAAGGAAGAGGGAGGGGCCAGGTGAGTAAATTGGGTAAATTGTAGTTTCCATAAATGCTCCACTGAACATGCAAAAAATAAAATAACAAATTTGATCATTTCTGAATAGTTTTAAACTTCATCTGTATCAGAAATAAAACAACACCAAACGGTACTGATTCACAATGCCCGAAGAAGTCCTGGTTTAGACCTGGTTCAGTCCCGGTTTAGTCCCGGTTTAGTCCCGGTTTAGACCTGGTTTAGTCCTGGTTTAGTCCTGGTTTAGTCGTGGTTTAGTCCCGGTTCAGTCCCGGTTTAGTTCTGGTTCAGTCCTGGTTTAGTCCTGGTTCAGTCTTGTTTTAGTCCCGCTTCAGTCCTGGTTCAGTCCCGGTTTAGTTCTGGTTTAGTCCTGGTTCAGTCTTGGTTCAGTCCCGGTTTAGTCCTGGTTCAGTCCTGGTTCAGTCCCGGTTTAGTTCTGGTTTAGTCTTGGTTCAGTCCCGGTTTAGTCCCGGTTTAGTCCTGGTTTAGTCCTGGTTTAGTCCTGGTTTAGTTCTGGTTTAGTTCTGGTTTAGTTCTGGTTTAGTTCTGGTTTAGACCTGGTTTAGTCCTGGTTTAGTCCTGGTTTAGTTCTGGTTTAGTCCTGGTTTAGTCCCGGTTTAGTCCCGGTTTAGTCCTGGTTTAGTCCCGGTTCAGTCCTGACAGTCACTGAACTTTCATTCAGAGTGAAAAGTTCCTGGATGGGGCTTTAACCTGAGCCGTGCTGCTGTCGGCTTCATTCATCAGAGCCTCGTGTTGAAATGAGCCTCAGCCCCGAGGAACCAGCTCCTCTTCATCCTCTTCATCACTCACACACAAACATCATCTGTCCAACCCCAGCCCCCGAGCCCTGCTACAACACGTCCTGTTTAGTCCTGGTTTAGACCTGGTTTATTCCTGGTTTAGTCCTGGTTTAGTCCTGGTTTAGACCTGGTTTAGTCCCGGTTTAGTCCTGGTTTAGTCCCGGTTTTGTCCCAGTTTAGTCCTGGTTTAGACCCAGTTTAGTCCCAGTTTAGTCCCAGTTTAGTCCCAGTTTAGTCCTGGTTTAGACCCAGTTTAATCCCGGTTTAGACCCAGTTTAGTCCTGGTTTAGACCCAGTTTAATCACGGTTTAGACCCGGTTTAGTCCCAGTTTAGTCCCAGTTTAGTCCCAGTTTAGTCCTGGTTTAGACCCAGTTTAATTACGGTTTAGACCCGCTTTAGTCCTGGTTTAGTTCCAGGACCCTGCCATCTTTCCTGATTTGTTACTGTCTCTTCCTCACTTTCCTGTCCTCCTCTCTCCTCCCTTCCTCCTCTTCCTCTCTCCTCTGTTCTCTCTCCTCCCTCTCTTCCTCTCTCCTCCTCTCCCTCTCTCCTCCCTCTCTCCTCTTCTATCCTCCTCTCTCCTCCCTCTCTTCCTGTCCTCTCTCCTCCTTCCGCTCTCGCTATCTCCTCATCTCTCCTCTCTCCTCTCTCCTCCCTCCCCTCTCTTCCTGCTCCTCTCTCCATCTTTTCCAACTCTCATCCCTCTGAATCCGGCTCATCCTTCGCTCGGATCGTCTCTTTTCTCTCCGTGTTTAAACCTCTCAGACGAGGAGCTTCTTGTTGAGGATTGTGTCGATATTTTTGTGCAGATTCAGAAAAAGACTTTTACATTTCACTTTTCATTTGTGTAAAAACCTCAGACTGAATAAAGACGAGTTTGTTTAAAAGAGCCGGATCAGTGAATCTAGTTAAATACATTCTCCATGGAAACTGACATGTTTAATGCCGCACTGTGGAATATTACAGCCAAAGGAACAAGATTTCCACAGAGACAAGCAAACGAACAAACAAAAGGTCCTCCTCCAGGTCAAAGAAGAGTCAGGTCTGTGGAGATGCGAGCCGACCCACAGTAAAGTGCAATAAAAAACAACATGATCTATATTAAAGCTGCTGTACGACACAAAAGTGACTCTTGTAGCTTTAAGTCGTGATCTAATGTTGTTAAAGTGTCAAAAACAGACCTGAGTCGAGTTTGTTTCATTCACAAGTTTGAGTCACACTTTATTATGAGTCTGTCACATCGACAAAGATCAAAACGCTCTGTTCCACCTTGTGATGTCATCAAGTGGGAGTTTTCAAGTGAACAGGTCAGACTAAAGAGAGAGAAGGAGACAAGAGGAGGATGAGAGGAGGAAAGGAGACAAGAGGAGGAGAGGAGACAAGATAAGGAGACAAGAGGAGGAGGAGAGACAAGAGGAGGAGAGGAAAGAGGAGGAGAGGAGACAAGAGGAGGACAGGAAACAAGAGGAGGAGAGGAGGAGGAGAGGAGACAAGAGGAGGAGACAAGAGGAGGAGAGGAGACAAGAGGAGGAGGAGAGGAGACAAGAGGAGATGAGATACGAGGAGGAGAAGAGACAAGAGGAGGAGGAGAGGAGAAGAGACAGGAGGAGGAGAGGAGACAAGAGGAGGAGAGGAGTTTCCAAGTGAACTCCTCCTTTTCCCTTTAGTTCAGTTGTAGATTGTCAGTTTTTCCAGGACTGAAATGATCCAGATGATTCTAGTGAAGGTGGAGTTTAAAAACACAGTGGAGCACTTCCTGTATCACCACATGATGACATCACAAGGTGGAACAGAGTGTTTTCTGTGTCTAAATGTGCAGGTCTGTTTGTGGAGAGGAAACATTATTCTATCATATCACGGGTCTTTCCTGTAGTTTTTGTAAAAAGTGACACAGTGGGGCTTTAGTTTAGTTTTATCACTGGTTCTTTTCCACGTATCGTTTTTTTTTTTGACACCCTGAACAAACTCGTATAATTTCTCGTGTTAATTGAGTCGCTGTAGCTGCCTCCATCTCTCTCTCCGACACTCGGCGTTCTCTCGTTTTCCTCTCCTCCGATGCGTCATTCACTCGTTCCTAATTATGCTACGGGCAGTAATTGAGTTTGTCTCGCTACATCAGTCTTCTTAATTGGCCCTCGCCGCCTTTTTCTCGTTTTTTTCCCTCCGTTTGTCACGTGGCGCCGCATAGAAATGTCCAGGTTAGTCAAATGAGCAGCATCACGCTAACGCCGCAGACTCGCGGCTAAAGAGTGATAAACGAGACCTTTATTACATCTGTGTGAGGAAAGAGTGAGAGAGGAGGAGAAGAGAGAGGAGAGAGGAGGAGAGAGGAGAGAGAGGAGAGGGGGAGAGAGGAGGAGAGAGGAGCATTACGCTAGCGCCGCAGACTCGCGGCTAAAGAGTGATAAACGAGACTGTTATTACATCTGTGTGAGGATGGAAAGAGTGAGAGAGGAGGAGGAGAGGAGAGAGGAGGAGAGAGGAGAGAGGAGGAGAGAGGAGAGAGAGAGGAGAGGAGGGGGAGAGAGGAGCATTACGCTAGCGCCGCAGACTCGCGGCTAAAGAGTGATAAACGAGACCGTTATTACATC
Source organism: Periophthalmus modestus (assembly GCA_019594935.1). Classification (NCBI taxonomy): domain Eukaryota; kingdom Metazoa; phylum Chordata; class Actinopteri; order Gobiiformes; family Gobiidae; genus Periophthalmus; species Periophthalmus modestus. The sequence goes on along the minus strand of JAIEZT010001255.1, from coordinate 111,413 downwards.
TGTGTGAGGAAGGACAGAGTGAGAGAGGAGGAGGAGAGAGAGAGAGAGGAGAGGAGAGAGAGAGAGAGGAGAGAGGGGGAGAGAGAGGAGGAGAGAGGAGGGGGGAGAGAGGAGAGAGAGGAGCATTAGCGCCAACGCCGCAGACTCGCAGCTAAAGAGTGATAAACGAGACCGTTATTACATCTGTATGAGGATGGAAAGAGTGAGAGAGGAGGAGAGGAGAGAGAGAGGAGGGGAAGAGAGGAGGAGGAGAGAGGAGGAGAGAGGAGGAGAGAGAGGAGCATTAGTGCTAACGCCGCAGACTCGCGGCTAAAGAGTGATAAACGAGACTGTTATTACATCTGTGTGAGGATGGAAAGAGTGAGAGAGGAGGAGGAGAGGAGAGGAGGAGAGGAGAGAGGAGGAGAGAGGAGGAGAGAGAGGAGAGGAGGAGAGAGGAGCATTAGCGCTAACACCGCAGACTCGCAGCTAGAGAGTGATAAACGAGACTGTTATTACATCTGTGTAAGGATGGAGAGAGTGAGAGAGGAGGAGAGGAGAGAGGAGGAGAGAGGAGAGAGAGGAGGGGAGAAGAGGGGGAGAGAGGAGGGGGAGAGAGGAGAGGAGAGGAGGAGAGAGAGAGAGAGAGAGAGGAGGAGAGAGGAGCATTAGCGCTAACGCCACAGACTCGCAGCTAAAGAGTGATAAACGAGACTGTTATTACATCTGTGTGAGGATGGAAAGAGTGAGAGAGGAGAGGAGAGAGGAGGAGAGAGGAGAGAGAGGAGGGGAGAGGAGGGGGAGAGAGGAGAGGAGGAGAGAGAGGAGGAGAAAGGAGCATTAGCGCTAACGCCGCAGACTCGCGGCTAAAGAGTTATAAACGAGACCTTTATTACATCTGTGTGAGGATGGAAAGAGTGAAAGGAGAGGAGGAGAGGGAGGCTAGAGAGGAGGAGAGAGGAAAGAGGAGAGGGAGGAGAGAGAGGAGGAGAGAGAGGAGGAGAGAGGAGGAGACGGAGGAGGAGGACGCGTGTGGCGTTCTCTTGTACAGTTGGCGAAAGTATTGAAAATCAGATACAAAAACGAGAAACTTTTCCTGTAGCTCTGCCTCACTAAAAACAAAGACTCGGTTACAAAAGCTCAGAGTCTGTTAAAGATCCACTGTGTAACTTTTCAGGTCAAGAGTTTGCACCAGGTCCAGGTCTGTCAGAGAAAAGTGTCGTTTTAAAGGAAAAACATTTATTTGATGAAGTTTTGACGGGACGACAGAAAAAAAAAAAGAAGTGGTGTTTTTGGTATTTTTCTGTAAAAAGTCACATTAAACTCTTCTCTCTCTCTCTCTTCTTCTCTCTGTTCTTCTCTTCGTTCTCTCTGTTCTCTCTGTTCTTCTCTTCGTTCTCTCTGTTCTTCTCTTCGTTCTCTCTGTTCTTCTCTTCGTTCTCTCTGTTCTCTCTGTTTCTTCTCTTCGTTTCTCTCTTTCTCCCTGTTCATCCCGTTCTCGTTCTCTGGATGTTAAACACGTGTGTGTGTGTTTCCTCTGAGGATCATGTGAGGAGCCTCATTCTCTCGTTCTCTCTGTTCTTCTCTCTGTTCTTCTCTTCGTTCTCTCTGTTCTTCTCTTCGTTCTCTCTGTTCTTCTCTTCGTTCTCTCTGTTCTCTCTGTTCTTCTCTCTCTTCTCTCTCTTCTCTCTGTTCATCCCTCGTTCTCTGGATGTTAAACACGTGTGTGGTGTTTCCTCTGAGGATCATGTGAGGAGCCTCATTCTCTCGTTCTCTCTGTTCTTCTCTCTGTTCTTCTCTCTGTTCTTCTCTTCGTTCTCTCTGTTCTCTCTGTTCTTCTCTTCGTTCTCTCTCTTCTCTCTGTTCATCCCTCGTTCTCTGGATGTTAAACACGTGTGTGGTGTTTCCTCTGAGGATCATGTGAGGAGCCTCATTAACTCTGGAAACAAGCTTTGAAGTCACTATGAAAACACTTGAGCAAATACAGAGACGGAGGGATAGAGAGAGGGAGGGAGAGAGAGAAGGAGGGATGGACAGAGAGAGAGGGGGACAGACAGAAGGAGGGAGGGATGGAGAGATAGAAAGAGATAGGAGGGAGAAATAGAGAGAGAAGGAGGAAGAGGACAGAGCTGGAGAGATGGAGATGAGGGAAGGAAGGAGAAAAGGGGGGATGGAGGGAAGGAGAGCTGGAGGGATGGATATGAAAAGAGAGAGATACAGAGATGAAGAGAGATGGGCAGAGACAGATGAAGAGAGAAGAGAGACAGAAATGGAGAGAGAGATGAAGAAATGGAGACAGAAAAATGGACAGAGTGGGAGGACAGAGAGATGAAGAGATGGAGAGAGAGATAGAGAGACAGAGAGAGTGGGAGGAGAGAGATGGAGAGATGGAGAACAGAGGGCAGTGTCAGATTCACTGAAGCAGCTGTTTGTGAGACTGAAGTGACTGTGATAAACGAGTGTGATTCTGTCACTTTAACCACGTCCAGCTCATCTACGACGAGTCTGTGACGTGTCTGTGACGAGTCTGTGACGAGTCTGTGACGAGTCTGTGACGTGTCTGTGACGAGTTTGTGACGAGTCTGTGACGAGTCTGTGACGAGTTTGTGACGAGTCTGTGACGTGTCTGTGACGAGTTTGTGACGAGTCTGTGACGTGTCTGTGACGTGTTTGTGACGTGTCTGTGACGTGTCTGTGACGAGTTTGTGACGAGTCTGTGACGTGTCTGTGACGTGTCTGTGACGAGTCTGTGACGAGTCTGTGACGTGTCTGTGACGAGTCTGTGACGTGTCTGTGACGAGTTTGTGACGAGTCTGTGACGTGTCTGTGACGAGTTTGTGACGAGTCTGTGACGTGTCTGTGACGAGTTTGTGACGTGTCTGTGACGAGTCTGTGACGTGTTTGTGACGTGTCTGTGACAAGTTTGTGACGTGTCTGTGACGTGTCTGTGACGAGTCTGTGACGTGTCTGTGACGAGTTTGTGACGAGTCTGTGACGTGTCTGTGACGAGTTTGTGACGTGTCTGTGACGAGTCTGTGACGTGTTTGTGACGTGTCTGTGACGAGTCTGTGACGTGTCTGTGACGAGTTTGTGACGAGTCTGTGACGTGTCTGTGACGAGTTTGTGACGTGTCTGTGACGAGTCTGTGACGTGTTTGTGACGTGTCTGTGACGAGTTTGTGACGTGTCTGTGACAAGTTTGTGACGAGTTTGTGACGAGTTTGTGACGAGTCTGTGACGTGTTTGTGACGTGTCTGTGACGTGTCTGTGACGAGTTTGTGACGAGTTTGTGACGAGTTTGTGACGAGTCTGTGACGTGTTTGTGACGAGTCTGTGACGAGTCTGTGACGAGTCTGTGACGAGTTTGTGACGAGTCTGTGACGTGTTTGTGACGTGTCTGTGACGTGTCTGTGACGAGTTTGTGACGAGTTTTTGTGACGAGTTTGTGACGAGTCTGTGACGTGTTTGTGACGTGTCTGTGACGAGTCTGTGACGAGTCTGTGACGAGTTTGTGACGAGTTTGTGGCGAGTCTGTGACGAGTCTGTGACGTGTCTGTGACGAGTCTGTGACGTGTTTGTGACGTGTCTGTGACGAGTCTGTGACGAGTCTGTGACGAGTTTGTGACGAGTTTGTGGCGAGTCTGTGACGAGTCTGTGACGTGTCTGTGACGAGTCTGTGACGTGTTTGTGACGTGTCTGTGACGAGTCTGTGGCGTGTTTTGTGTTGCGTTTTGTGTTGTGTTTGTGCCATGTTTTGTGCCGTATTTTGTGACGTGTTTCGTGCTGTGTTCGTGCTGTGTGTCTGAAGACGACTTTAATAATTACTTCAGCCCTCTCACTTTTCATTCGGGGTCGTTAGCTCACGGCTAACGCTCCCTCTGTCCATTAAGTCTCTATGAGCCACAGTGACTCATTACACTGAGCTGCAGAAAAACGACTAAACCACAAGATTCTTCTGCGAAAAACGCCAAAGACAAAAGGACAGAAGACGAGGAGGAGACGGAAGACGAGGAGGAGAGACGGAAGACGAGGAGGAGAGACGGAAGACGAGGAGGAGAGACGGAAGACGAGGAGGAGAGACGGAGGAGAGGTGGTGGACGAGGAGGAGAGATGGAGGACGAGGAGGAGAGATGGAGGAGAGGTGGTGGACGAGGAGGAGAGATGGAGGAGAGGTGGAGGACAAGGGGGAGAGATGGAGAAGAGGTGGAGGACAAGGAGGAGAGACGGAGGACGAGGAGGAGAGATGGAGAAGAGGTGGTGGACGAGGAGGAGAGATGGAGAAGAGGTGGAGGACGAGGAGGAGAGATGGAGGACGAGGAGGAGAGATGGAGGAGAGGTGGAGGAGAGGTGGAGGACGAGGAGGAGGAGAGGATGGAGGACGAGGAGGAGAGATGGAGGAGAGGTGGAGGACGAGGAGGAGAGGTGGAGGACGAGGAGGAGAGGTGGAGGACGAGGAGGAGAGATGGAGAAGAGGTGGAGGACGAGGAGGAGAGATGGAGAAGAGGTGGAGGACGAGGAGGAGAGATGGAGGAGAGGTGGAGGACGAGGAGGAAAGATGGAGGAGAGGTGGAGGAGAGGTGGAGGACGAGGAGGAGAGATGGAGGACGAGGAGGAGAGATGGAGGAGAGGTGGAGGACGAGGAGGAGAGGGGGAGGTGGAGGACGAGGAGGAGGAGATGAGGGAGAGATGGAGGACGAGGAGGAGAGATGGAGGACGAGGAGGAGAGATGGAGGACGAGGAGGAGAGGTGGAGGACGAGGAGGAGAGATGGAGGACGAGGAGGAGAGGTGGAGGACTGCAGCAGACCTGGGAACGCCGCGAGGATCAGCAGCACCGAGCTGTTAAATATAGAACAACACAACAACTGCAACATGAAACTTCAGACACTCAGACCCCACACTCCAGACTCGATACTGATACTCGATACCGATACTCGATACCACGAGGATCATAAAAACACACTTTATTTAGACGATAGAATCTGATAGAATGGTAAAAAGAAACAGTGAGCGCTCGCCTCTCCACAGATCTGACCTGGAACTGGGCCTGCGGGCGTCACCTGCTGGTCTCCATGGATACAGCTGGGTTTAATGTGTCACTGTGGAACATTCCTGACAAAACAGTAACATCTCCAGATAAACAGGTGTCAAAGCTACAAGAAAAGTTACATAATGTGGCTTTAAAAGTGTCACAAAGATAAAAATACAAAAATTAAACCAACTGCTCAGGGCGAAATAAACGACTCGAGATTTGAAATAAACATAAATGAAGTGACTCTGACGCAGCTCGGCGACATTTTTTCTGGATGATTTTTCCGTGGGTTTATAAATCTTAAATAAATCGTTTTGAAACTCGTTTTACAGGAACGATTATCCAAGGTCATGTGATTCATTAGACTTTGAACTTTAAATGTCCCATGATGCACTGCTCTGATCTGTTTAATGTTTCCTCCAGAGTTTGAGGAGGAAACATTAGAACACGGATTAAAGCTACAACAGTCACTTTTGTGTCATACAGCATCTTTAACTTTAAGCCCCGCCCACACAACAGAACAGCCAATAGGAAACAGCCTCCGCCTTCCTCTGTCAATCATAATCTTGACATTTTGGATTTTTGCTGCAAATTTTACAACCTGAATGTTGACAGTAGAATTTGAGAGTTAGAAAATACAGCTGAATATAAAATATAAAATAAAATAAATACATCAAAAAATAAATAAATATAATAACATAATAATAATAGAAATAATAAAATACTAATATAAATAAAAAACTGACTAAATACATAAATAAAAGAATATATAGATTAAATAAATACATGAATAAACAAAATAAATAAATAAATAAATAAATAAATACATGAATAAATAAATGAATAAAAAATAATAAATAAATAAATAAAATAAAACTTACATTTCAGCAACTAAAACAGAATTAAAATAATTATTGAAATATATTTTTTTCAGGCTTAAAAAATTCAAAATGACAAATTCAGCAGCATTTAAAATTAAAGTGATATCAGGATTCGAACCCACAACCTCCTGGTGAGAGGGAGGAGCTGGGCTAACTCCTCTGCCACAGCCACACAGGGAGAACACGGAGGAGTCGAACCCACAACCTCCTGGTGAGAGGGAGGACACAGTCACACACTCGGCTCCTGTAGCCGTCCAGATCTGATCAAATTCAATGAGTCTTTCCATCGTCGCTGCCTCCGCCTCCGCCCGCCGTCGTCATGGAAACCAACATGCCCCCCCCCCGCCCCCTCCCCTCCCCGACGACCGTTGCCGAGCAGGGGAAGCGTCTGGGGAGAGTCTGGTTCTGACATGTCTTAAACACACACGAAGCGCTAATATGTAACAACAAACACGAGCCGAGGGACAGAGCGAGACGGAGACGGACTCAAACCAGAGAAGAAGAAAAACTCAAAAACCCGAGTCAAAGCCGCCATTTTTAATTTAAATAAACTTTCAAAATAAAACGTATTATTTTATTTATTTTGTTTAAAGGTGTTTCCTCGTCACAAACAGACAGAAAACACTCTGTTCCACCTTGTGATGTCATCATGTGGTGATACAGGAAGTGCTCCACTGTGTTTTTAAACTCCACCTTCACTAGAATCATCTGGATCATTTCAGTCCTGGAAAAACTGACAATCTACAACTGAACTAAAGGGAAAAGGAGGAGTTAAGATGAAAAGTACCACCTGATGACATCACGAGGTGAAACAGAGGGTTTATAGCATTTTGTTTGAATGAAACAAAACACAAATCCAGGTCTGTTTTTGAGGAGGAAAGAGCAGGACTAAACCGGGACTAAACCGGGACTAAACCAGGACTAAACCAGAACTAAACCAGGACTAAACCAGGACTAAACCAGAACTAAACCAGTACTAAACCAGGACTAAACCAGAACTAAACCAGGACTAAACCAGGACTAAACCAGGACTAAACCAGGACTAAACCAGAACTAAACCAGGACTAAACCAGGACTAAACCGGGACTGAACCGGGACTAAACCAGGTCTAAACCGGGACTAAACCGGGTCTAAACCGGGACTAAACCGGGTCTAAACCGGGTCTAAACCGGGACTCCTGTCCCTCTTTCCTCATCTATGTCCTCCTCCTCTCCTCTCTCTCCTCTCCTCTCCTCCTCCTCTCCTCCCTCTCTACCTCCTTCTCTCTCTCTCCTCTCCTCCTGCTCCTCCTCCTCCTCCTCTCCTCCCTCTCTACCTCCTTCTCTCTCTCCTCTCCTCCCTCTCTACCTCCTTCTCTCTCTCCTCTCCTCCTTCTCCTTCTCCTTCTCTTCTTCCTTCTCCTCCTCCTCTCCTCCCTCTCTACCTCCTTCTCTCTCTCCTCTCCTCCTCCTCCTCCTCCTCTCCTCCTCCTCCTCCTCCTCTCCTCCTCTTCTCTTTGATCTGTGGATATAAATAAGCTGCATTAATATTCATCAGGTTCCACAATGGCGTCTGCAGCTGTGTCATGTGACCTGCTCAACTCCATGATCAGCAGCAGCTCAGTGTTAGAGCGAGGCACTACAGTGTCTACAGTGACAGTATTACAGAGCGAGGCACTACAGTGTCTACAGTGACAGTATTACAGACCGAGGCACTACAGCGTCTACAGTGACAGTATTACAGAGCGAGGCACTACAGTGTCTACAGAGACAGTATTACAGAGCGAGGCACTACAGTGTCTGCGTCTACAGTGACAGCATTACAGAGCGAAGCACTACAGTGTCTGCGTCTACAGTGACAGTATTACAGAGTGAGGCACTACAGTGTCTGCGTCTACAGTGACAGTATTACAGAGCGAGGCACTACAGTGTCTGCGTCTACAGTGACAGCATTACAGAGCGAAGCACTACAGTGTCTGCGTCTACAGTGACAGTATTACAGAGTGAGGCACTACAGTGTCCTGCGTCTACAGTGACAGCATTACAGAGCGAAGCACTACAGTGTCTGCGTCTACAGTGACAGTATTACAGAGCGAAGCACTACAGTGTCTGCGTCTACAGTGACAGTATTACAGAGCGAAGCACTACAGTGTCTGCGTCTACAGTGACAGTATTACAGAGTGAGGCACTACAGTGTCTGCGTCTACAGTGACAGCATTACAGAGCGAAGCACTACAGTGTCTGCGTCTACAGTGACAGTATTACAGAGCGAAGCACTACAGTGTCTGCGTCTACAGTGACAGTATTGCAGAGCAGTGCACTAAAGTGTCTGTGTCTACAGTGATAGTATTACAGAGCGGTGCACTACAGTGTCTGCATCTACAGTGACAGTGTTACAGAGCGGTGCACTACAGTGTCTGCGTCTACAGTGACAGTATTGCAGAGCAGTGCACTAAAGTGTCTGTGTCTACAGTGATAGTATTACAGAGCGGTGCACTACAGTGTCTGCATCTACAGTGACAGTGTTACAGAGCGGTGCACTACAGTGTCTGCGTCTAGCGCGTTAGAAAAATAGCAACATGGAGAACACTCAGCAGATGTTTAAAACACCAAAATAAGAACACAAATTACATGGAGTCGAACCCACAACCTCCTGGTGAAAGGGAGGAGGAAGGATAACCACTATGCCACAGTCAGGGAGAACATGCACACTATCTCTCCTTTTCTAATCAGGTTTAATGCTCGTTCTATCAGTCACTGTTTAGACCCCAGTGTAAATCAAAATGTGAGTGAAAAAAGAGAGAGAAAAGAGGAGGGAGAGAAGAAGATAGAGAGTGAGAGGAGAAGGAGAGGGGGAAAGGGAGAGAGAGAGGGAAGGAGGGAAGAAGACAAATGTACAGATAGAGAGGGAAGGAGGGAGAGAGAAAGGAAAAAGAGAGAGCGAGGGGGAAAAGAGAGGGAGAAATGATGGAGAGAGGGGGAGAGAAAAGGACAGAAAAAGCAGAAAAGAGGAGGAAAGAGACAGAAAAAGAGATAAAGAGGGAACAGGAGTGAGAAAGAAGGAGAGAGGGAAATGAGGGACAGGGAGGGAGAGAGGGAGAGACAAAGAAGAAATGAGAAGGAAAGCGAAGGAAAAAGAGAGAAAGAGTGAACAGGAGGAAAAAAGAAGGAGTGAGTGAGAGAGGAAAAGGAAGAAAGAAGAGGAAAAGAGAGCGAGAGTTATGGAAACATGGAGTGAGAGGGAAAGGAGGAAGAAAGGAAGAGGGAAAGAGAGAGGAAGAGAAGGAGAGAGTGAGAGGGAGGGGGGTCATTTCCCAGAGAAACACATAAATAAAGCTCCACACACAAAGACATTTCAATCTAAGAAACAGCACCGTAAAAACACGAGATTCTGCGGCAAGAATACAAACAATGATGAGACTTTCTATAGAAACAAACACGAGACGAGACTTTTCTATAGAAACAAACACGAGACGAGACTCTTCTATAGAAACAAACACCGACGAGACTCTTCTATAGAAACAAACACCGACGAGACTCTTCTATAGAAACAAACACCGACGAGACTCTTCTATAGAAACAACACCGACGAGACTCTTCTATAGAAAAAAAACACCGACGAGACTCTTCTATAGAAACAAACACCGACGAGACTCTTCTATAGAAACAAACACCGAGACGAGACTCTTCTATAGAAACAACCCGACGAGACTCTTCTATAGAAACAAACACCGACGACGACTCTTCTATAGAAACAAACACCGACGAGACTCTTCTATAGAAACAAACACCGAGACGAGACTCTTCTATAGAAACACCCGACGAGACTCTTCTATAGAAACAAACACCGACGAGACGAGAAACAAACACCGACTCTTCTATAGAAACAAACACGAGACGAGACTCTTCTACGACAAACACCGACGAGACTCTTCTACAGAAAACACACCGACGAGACTCTTCTATAGAAACAAAACACCGACGAGACTCTTCTATAGAAACAAACACCGACGAGACTCTTCTATAGAAACAAACACCGACGAGACTCTTCTATAGAAACAAACACCGACGAGACTCTTCTATAGAAACAAACACCGACGAGACTCTTCTATAGAAACAAACACCGACGAGACTCTTCTATAGAAACAAACACCGAAACTATCTCTGAGAAACAAACACACGACGAGACTCTTCTATAGAAACAAACACCGACGAGACTCTTCTATAGAAACAAAAACACCGACGAGACTCTTTCTATAGAAACAAACACCGACGAGACTCTTCTACAGAAACAAAAATGGAAAAACTCTTCATAAAAACAGCAGTGAAACTAACAAAAAACTCAACGACTCGTCTCCCACAAAAAAATAACTGAACGAGAAAACAAAGATAAAGCCAACCATACACCTGCAGGACGTCAGGGAAACGGGGAGGGCATCCAGTACAAAAAAACGAAACATAGAACAGAATTTGAGAAAGAAACAGTCGTGCGTCCTTCCTCTCACCAGGAGGTTGTGGGTTCGACTCCTGTCTCTGTGTCTTTTGTTCTTGTTTTGATGTTTTAAACGTGTGTTCTCCATGTTTCTATATTGTACTCTTGTATTCGCAGACACTGTAGTGCACCGCTCTGTAATGTTGTACTGGTATAAAACTGCTGGCATTAGATGTTAAGCCAGATGCCCTTCCATAAACACCCAGACTTCTATAGTATTTGACAGGATTAGGTACTTTTTGTGGAGTGTCTTGCTCAATAACACAATCCAGCTGGGGAAAAATGGGACTTGAACCTCAGTTTGAGTAACGAAAAGTGAAATTTATATTGAAACATCTTAAAATTTATAAACTACAGCAAAACAGTGAAGTCGTGCCCACGAGCAACGCACCACAAACAGAACGGGGGCAACTCAAAGCGGCCATTTTGGATCAGGGCAAAAGAGAAAACCAGCTTTGTACTGTTTTTAATATGACAATAAAATAAAAAAATACAACGGTTCAACGGCATTAACCTGAATTATGATTAATATCGTTTTTCGTGATATTTGTCCAGAGCCGTCGCTGCTTCTGGAGCCGACACAAAAAGTCTGTTTCCTTTGGCATCTGCAAAACTATAATAATTTACACATCAGCGTTTCACCAAACCTCACACGTCGGTCTTTGTGTAACAGCTCAGGCTAATTGGGTAACACCTCGAGTAATCACCTCACACGCTCCAACGAGACACAAAATGGCCGACAGTATTTAAATCCTCCCTGTTCTTCAAACTCTTCAGATGTTTCTCCAGGTTCTGGTCATTTTTTCTCGTTTTCCTCTGAAGTTGTATTTGGACTGATTCATGTTTGAGTTTAATCTTTAATCCACTATTTTCAAGACGTCATTTTGTCAAACTACCCAGTTTAACCTCCACCAGGAGGTTAAACCCCCTCTCCTCTCTCGTCTCCTCTCTCGTCTCCTCTCTCGTCTCCTCTCTCGTCTCCTCTCTCGTCTCCTCTCTCGTCTCCTCTCTCTTCGTCTCCTCTCTCGTCTCGTCTCCTTCTCCCGTCTCCTCTCCCGTCTCCTCTCTCTCTCCTCTCTCGTCTCTCCTCTCTCGCTCTCCTCCTCGCTCCTCTCTCTCCTCTCTCTCGTCCTCTCTCGTCTCCTCTCTCGTCTCCTCTCTCGTCTCGTCTCCTCTCTCGTCTCCTCTCCCGTCTCCTCTCCCGTCTCCTCTCCCGTCTCCTCTCTCATCTCGTCTCCTCGTCTCGTCTCCTCTCTCGTCTCTTCTCTCATCTCTGCTCTCATCCCCTCTCTTCTCTCATCTCCTCTCCTCTCTTGTCTCCTCTCGTGTCCTCCTCTCGTCTCCTCTCCTCTCTCCTCTCTCTCGTCTCCTCTCTTCTCTCGCCTCCCTCCTCTCGTCTCCTCTCTGTGCCTCCTCCTCTCGTCTCCTCTCCTCCTCTCTCTCGTCTCCTCTCTCGTCTCCTCTCTCCTCTCCTCTCTCGTCTCCTCTCTCCTCTCCTCTCTCGTCTCCTCTCTCGTCTCCTCTCTCGTTTCCTCTCTCTCTCGTCTCCTCTCCTCATCTCCTCCTCGCTCGTCTCTCGTCTCCTCCTCTCGTCTCCTCTCCCCTCTCGTCTCCTCCTCTCGTCTCCTCCTCTCGTCTCCTCCTCTCGTCTCCTCCTCTCGTCTCCTCCTCTCGTCTCCTCTCCAGTTTTATTTTCTTAATCGGTGATACTAGATTCTTTGAGACTATTAGTTCATTTGGTATTTTAATTATATCAGGAAGTTTTCAAGACAAATAACAGTGAAGTAAGAAAATTGTCATAAAACTTTGTTAAAAATGTGAAAAACAACAGAACTACTTTTTAAATTTACTACTTTTAAATTTTAAACAGTTTGCAGTCGTCCAAAGTGACTCCTCACTGATTTTATGCTTTCAGAACATCATAATTCCTCACCATGATGAGTTTATAAGCACTTTCACAACTTTCAGACACCAGAATTTGCCGTTTCGCTAAAGCCAACAACAACTAGCATGCTAACACACACACTTCCTGATTCTCGGACAGTAAAACGGCTCGTTTTGACCTCCAGAGCTGCTCACATTCTGCTCAAACGCACGGACCAAAAACCTTCTCGCATCGAATAATCTGATTACAAACTGCCCCCGTGTCGCCCCTCACCCGAGCGGCGCCCCCTGCAGCTTTATCCGGTTATCGCGCGCGTCGTCGTTTAGCGTAAATCTAATCCGGTGCGTGAGAGAGGAGCCGGGAGGCAGAGCAGGGCCAAGGTCGTTCGTTCTGTGAATGAGCAGAACACGAGGCGGAGCTGGTGTCCTTCTGTTACGAAATATGATTTAGAACGAAGAGCAAACACGACTCTGCACAAACACGACTCAAATCCAAACAGAGATCGTGATAAAACTATTACAACACAACGTTAGAATATTCACACGAGGAGGAAGTTTTAGTGGAGTGTTTGACCAAATAACAACCAAACTGGGGAAAAAATGGGAATTGAACTTTAGTTTGAGCAGAGAACAGTCAAACGGTGGTGGGGGATGGGTGTAGAATATATAGGGGTTGTGTAATGGAATGTGCAATATTTTGTTTGGTGCAATAAGTGTAAATGTGCAATTATATTAATGTGCAATGAGTGAAATGTGCAATATGTGGGATGTGCAATATGTGGGATGTGCAATGAGTGGGATGCTAGCATTAAAGAGGAGGTATTTACTTCTGTGGGGCATTAAAGAGGAGGTATTTACTTCTGTGGGGCATTAAAGAGGAGGTATTTACTTCTGTGGGGCATTAAAGAGGAGGTATTTACTTCTGTGGGGCATTAAAGAGGAGGTATTTACTTCTAAAGAGGTAAAACACTCTGACGCCATCAGATTTCTCCTCTCTCTTTGCTCCTCTCTCTGCTCCTCTCTCTCCTCCTCTCTCGCTGCTCCTCTCTCTGCTCCTCTCTGCTCCTCTCTCTCTGCTCCTCTCTGATCTTCTCTCTCTGCTCCTCTCTCGCTGCTCCTCTCTCTCTCCTCCTCTCTCTCTGCTCCTCTCTCTCTGCTCCTCTCTCTCTGCTCCTCTCTGATCTTCTCTCTCTCCTCCTCTCTCGCTGCTCCTCTCTCTCTACTTCTCTCTCGTGGCTCCTGTCTCTGCTCCTCTCTCTCTGCTCCTCTCTCTGCTCCTGTCTCTGCTCCTCTCTCGCTGCTCCTCTCTCTGCTCCTCTCTCTCTGCTCCTCTCTCTCTGCTCCTCTCTCTGCTCCTGTCTCTGCTCCTCTCTCGCTGCTCCTCTCTCTGCTCCTCTCTCTCTGCTCCTCTCTCTCTGCTCCTCTCTCTCTGCTCCTCTCTCTCTGATCTTCTCTCTCTGCTCCTCTCTCTCTGCTCCTCTCTCTGCTCCTCTCTCTGCTCCTCTCTCTGCTCCTCTCTCTCTGCTCCTCTCTCCTCCTCTCTCTCTGCTCCTCTCTCTGCTCCTCTCTCTCTGCTCCTCTCTCTCTGCTCCTCTCTCTCTGCTCCTCTCTCTCTGCTCCTCTCTCTCTGCTCCTCTCTGATCTTCTCTCTCTGCTCCTCTTTCTGCACCTCTCTCTCCCCTCCTCTCTTTGCTCCTCTCTGATCTTCTCTCTCTGCTCCTCTCTCTCTGCTCCTCTCTCGCTGCTCCTCTCTCGCTGCTCCTCTCTCGCTGCTCCTCTCTCTCTGCTCCTCTCTCTCTGCTCCTCTCTCGCTGCTCCTCTCTCGCTGCTCCTCTCTCTCTGCTCCTCTCTCTCTGCTCCTCTCTCTGCTCCTCTCTCTCTGCTCCTCTCTGAATACACCGGTGTTGTGGTGAGAGTGAGGTCATTGTGTTTAATGTGTTTGAGCCGTAACCTCCGGAGCCGCAGAGTGAAGGGTCACGACTCCTCTCTCTGCTCCTCTCTCTCTGCTCCTCGCTCTGATATCGATTTCTTCGAGTCTTAAATGAAGTGTCAGAGCGGAGCAGGGCGGTACGTGACGGATCAGCTCCTCATCGTCATGACGATCACAGGAACGAGACGCAAACCACCAGGCTCCAGTGTTTAAGAAATAATATAATACAGAATATAATACAGAAAGAGAAGGGACCAGATGGAGCGCATACAGAACAGAGGAGAAGAGAGGAGGAGAGGAGGAGAGGAGAGGAGGAGAGGAGATGAGGAGGAGAGAGGAGGAGAGGAGAGACAGAAAGAGAAGGGACCAGATGGAGCGCATACAGAACAGAGGAGAGGAGGAGGAGAGAGGAGAGGAGGAGAGGAGGAGGAGAGAGGAGGAGAGGAGAGACAGAAAGAGAAGGGACCAGATGGAGAGAATACAGAACAGAGGAGAGGAGGAGAGAGGAGAGGGGAGGAGGAGGAGAGAGGAGGAGAGGAGAGACAGAAAGAGAAGGGACCAGATAGAATGAATACAGAACAGAGGAGAGGAGGAGAGGAGAGGAGGAGAGGGTCAGAAGAGCAAAGGAGAGGAGCAGAGGAGCAGAGGAGCAGATGGGGGTTGATTCCTTTTTCTGGTTCATTTAAAATAACATTTTCTTAAACGTCGTCTCAAAATTAAACCCTACAGACTTTATGCTTTGACCTTTGACCCTGAGAGTGCAGGTCGTGCACTTTGACCTCACCAAGATGGCCGCCAGGACGCACTAAAGGAGATTACATCGATCCTCAGGTTTTATGGAGGAGGCACTTCAACAGATTTATTTAGACCTTTCTTTTCTTACAGTGTCTTTTTCTGAGCCTTTATGAGACAATTTACTCAACAAAAATGTTCTCTCCCCTCGTCTCCACGGAAACGTTATGACTTTGTGTGGAATGTTCCGCAGGATTTGAACCGATCTCCATGGAGACAAGCAGGCTGAGTTACAGGTGAGATCTGTGGAGAGGTTAATCTGCTCTAAGATTGTCAAAAGAATCAAAAAGACACTAAAACTAATATCGAAACTTGCGCAAGTATCGATACTGAAAGAGTCACGTTCACAGAAAAAACAACCTAAAAATTCCCTCGTGGTTCTTTAATAAAATCATTTAAATTCCGTGTGTTTCCGGAGGGTCTGACGGCGGCGTTAGCTTCATGAAATCTTTTTGAATAATTTAAACATTAATCTTTCGCTCGCGACACCAGAAACATTAAATCAATGTTCTGTCGCTTTTAACACAGCGATAATGAGAAATAAAAGATTAAATAGACTCTAAAAAAACATCCCACAGTCTGTGAAGGCAGCGCAGGGAGGAGGCGTCTGATTGGTCAAGAGCAGCGCAGGGAGGAGGCGCCTGATTGGTCAAGAGCAGTGCAGGGAGGAGGCGCCTGATTGGCCGAGAGCAGCGTAGGGAGGAGGCGCCTGATTGGTCGAGAGCAGCACAGGGAGGAGGCGCCTGATTATTTTTAAGTAAAAAAAAAACAAAAAACATTTAAAAAGCAAAATTAGTTTAAATGCTTTCAGAACTTAGATTATAAAGTTTCAGAAACAAATTTACAATAAAAGTGTAGTTGCTGTGGTCATTTTTTCCAAACAGCTAATTAGCACTCTGCCTTAAATTATTATTATTTTTTTTAATCTATGGAAAAAATAAATAAATAAAAATCCCTCTACATGATCCTGAGGTTTTTATTTCACTGTTGTGTCTGTAAATCAACACATGAACATTAATAACAGACACATCAGGTCCTTCTTCCTGTTAGAAACAGGTTTGATTGACAGCGTTGCTAAGCGCTCGCTCCCTGTTAAACCTGTGGTGTGGGTGAAGGGGCGTGACCCTCATCAGCCTCGCTCCTGATTGGCTCTTTGGTTGCTATGATACTCGTGGAGCTTCCTCTGGAGCTGAAGCTGTGGTGTCGTCTCAGTCCCTCGTTTCCACAGACGGTGACGTCTGAGCGGCTGAGCTCACACGAGGGTCACGTGTCTCACATCGTGTTTGTAGAGGTTTAAAATCCAGGGTTGGCACGTTTCAAGATGAAACATTAATGAGGCATGAAGCAGAAGGTCAGTGGTCAGTGATGAGCTTCATTTAAAGGGAAAAACAGAGGCTGAAGTATCTGATGGTGCTGCTCTGTGGAATAAGAATCTATTTTTCATTTATATAGATACACGTCTATATATATATATTTTTTTCATATTATATTTGCAGATGAAAAAATAAAGTGTATTGTACCTTTTAAACCAGCAGCAACAAAACCTGTGACTAAACCAGGACTAAACTACAGGTGCAAGATTTATTTATCTACTCGTTTATGTATTTATCTATTTATTTCTGTATTTCTTTATTTATTTATCTATTATTATTATTATTATTATTATTATTATTATTATTATTATTATCTTTATTTCTCCATTTATTTATCTCTCTATTTATTTATGTCTCTACATCAGGGCTTCTCACTTATTTTCTGTTGTGCCCCCTGTGAAGAAGAAAAACTTCCGCCTCCCCTACTCTCCGCCGCAACTATAATAGTACAAATTGTCTATAAATTTGTTGTAAGTTCTATATAACAACAAAACAAAAATACATGAGAGAGTTTAAACACACAGAGGCGTTTGGTTCCCTGTTGGACTTTATATTTCCTGAAGCGATGGTTCGGCTCCGGCTCGTGGCCTGGAGGCATCGTTCCAGATCCAAGATGGCCGCCCTCATCCGTTCATCGGATCCGTTCGCTCATCGATTCTTTTTGGTTCTGTTTGAGCGGCTGAGGGTTCAATCCCGTCACAGCTTCCTGTTATTCCTCAGAACGTCAATAAAGTTTCACTGAATCTAAACCCAACAGCTCCATGTTTGATGACAGGTCACATGACGCAATGAGCCAATCAGAAGACAGCAAAATGAACGAGGGAGAGGGGCTAGAGGGAGGGAGAGAGAGAGAGAGAGACACAGATGAATGAGGTAAACAGAGAGAAAGAGAGAGGGACGGGAGAGAAGAAGAAAGATGAGAGAGGTAAACAGAGAGAGAGAGAGGAGAGAGACAAGGAGGGGCTAGAGGGAGGGATAGAGAGAAAGAGAGGGAGGGGAGGAGAGGGGATAGAGAGAGAGCAAGAGAGGCGGAGGAGTTAGAGGAAGAGAGAGAGAGGGAGGGAAGAAGAGGGGATAGAGAGAAGGGGAAAGGAAGAAAGGCGAGAGAGGCAGACATAGAAACAGAGAGGGGGAGAGGAAGAAAGATGTGAGAGGTAGAGAGAGCGAGAAGAGAGAAAGAGGGAGAGAGTAGGAGAGACTTAAAAACAGAGAGAGAGAGAGAAAGAGAGAGAGAAAGAGGGAGAGAGTTCAAGAGACTTAAAAACAGAGAGGGAGAGAGAGAGAGAAAAGGCGAGAGGGGAAGACAGGGAGGAAGAAAGAGAGAGAGGGAGGAGAGATTAGAGAGGTTGGAAGAAATGGAGAGAGAATGAGAGAAGGGAGGGAGAGAGAGAGAGAGAGAAAGATTATGAGAGAGGAGCAGAGAGAGAGAGAGACATAAATTATAACAATGCATTTAATTTATAGAGTGCTTTTTTGGACACAAAGACACTTTACGGCATAATTCACTCTGAACTAAAGAAAGAGACATGGAGAGAGAGAGAGAGAGAGACATGGAGAGAGAGAGAGAGAGAGACATGGAGAGAGAGAGAGAGAGAGAGAGAGAGAGAGAGAGACACGGACAGAGAGAGAGAGAGGAAGAGAGAGACACAGACTGATGTCATTGTGTTTTCATCACACACTTCTCTTTTTCACAGTATCGACTTATCGCAGAATGATCCATGTCACAAGAAAAAATATATCACCAAAATCTGTCCAAGAACGAAAGAGAAACTGTTCAAAAGACTTTGAGACGGAAGAGTTAGGGTTAGGTTTGGTCTTTAGTTCACTCCCTTTAGTTCGCTCCCTTTGGTTCGCTCCCTTTGGTTCGCTCCCTTTGGTTCGCTCCCTTTAGTTCACTCTCTTTAGTTCACTCTCTTTAGTTCACTCCATTTAGTTCACTCCATTTAGTTCACTCCATTTAGTTCACTCCATTTAGTTCACTCCATTTAGTTCACTCCATTTAGTTCACTCCATTTAGTTCACTCCATTTAGTTCACTCCATTTAGTTCACTCCCTTTAGTTCACTCCCTTTAGTTCACTCCCTTTAGTTCACTCTCTTTGGTTCACTCTCTTTAGTTCACTCTCTTTAGTTCACTCTCTTTAGTTCACTCTCTTTAGTTCACTCTCTTTAGTTCACTCTCTTTAGTTCACTCTCTTCAGTTTAGTCTCTGTTAAGTTTGACTGAACCTTTTAGTTTCAGTTTTTATTGAGTCTTTTTCTGACTCGGCTCCTCGTCCTGACGATGAGTTTGTCATAAAACACAGAGTCAGACCTTCATCGTTTTGTAGAGTCAGGCCAAATGATCCATCTCAGACTGATTGATTGGTCGATATATCGGGCCGATCTTTGCAGTTTATAGTCTACGGTCCTTAAATCTCGAGCACAGAACGATCTCGTTTTGTCCGAGCCGCTGCCTGAAGAGTGAACATAAAACTTTATTTGAAAGAAATAACTCCACTAAACACAAACACAAAGCTCTTATAGTTTGTGTTTCAAAAGGGCTGAGGGCGACTTCTTTTGTGAATTTTAATTACAGAATTTGGGGAAAATAATCCAAGAGAAAAGACTCAGTACTCGACACAAACATGATAATAAAAACACACTTTCTTTAGACGATACTCTGATGTTCCTCTTTAAATGTTGTACTTTATGTTTTATGTGTGTTATTTGTGTTATTTGTATCTGCAGCAGGTTCGTAGTTTGTCTGATACTCGTGAAAGACACAGACTCACATCATCATAAACAGAAAGGATCATTTCTAGTATCGATACTGGTTTTAGTATCAATTAGTGTCTGATTTCGATGCTTTTGACAGACTCTGTAAAACCCGATGAAAAAGACGCATGTTGGACACTGACCTTTTGTCTCTGCGCCTGATCCACTGATACAACATCACAGACGAGCCGTACTGCTGGTTTTGAAGTGCACTGGCTCTGATATCGAGGCTCCCGTGTGAGATCCAAAGACGTTTGGCTCTTTGAAAAATCGAGCCCAGCTTCAGACCAGAGCAAAATGCACCAGACTCCCACAGAGCCACAAAGAGAGCCACAAACAGAGCCACAGAGCCTCAAAGAGAGCCACAGAGCCTAAAAGAGAGCCACAAACAGAGCCACAGAGCCTCAAACAGAGCCACAGAGCCTCAAAGAGAGCCACAGAGCCTCAAAGAGAGCCACAAACAGAGCCACAGAGCCTCAAAGAGAGCCACAGAGCCTCAAAGAGAGCCACAGAGCATCAGAGAGCCACAGAGCCTCAAAGAGAGCCACAAACAGAGCCACAGAGCCTCAAACAGAGCTACAGAGCCTCAAAGAGCCACAGAGCCCCAAAAAGAGCCACAGAGCCTCAAAGAGAGCCACAGAGCCTCAAACAGAGCCTCAAAGAGAGCCTCAAACAGACAGAAAGAAACATGATAAAAGCAGTAAATCTCGTGGCTCGTTGCAGATGTGCAAATACAACATGTGCAGTAGTTAGTCTAAAAATACACAAAACATAAGCAGGGTCACAGGCCTTAGTCGTTGTTTTGTGGGGGAGTTTCGATTAATCGGTTAATGTCATGATCACCCAAAATTATCAATAACTATAATAATAAGAGTAACTGTATTTAGATTATGTGGATTTACAAAAAGAAAAACGCAGAAATAAGTTCATAAGTGAGTCTTTGGTAAATACACAGATACTACCACTACTACCTTACAGAAATACACTGTTTCCTACTACTACTACTACTTTTTCCTAATAGTAGTTTCTGCGTGAGCTCCCCCTGCTGGTGTAGTTTTGTCAGTGCAGTCTGGCTACCGATACCAATTCTGCAGCTTTAAGTATCTGCCGATTCCCGATACCAACCGATACCAGAGCAGAGACTGAAAACATTTATTTCCTTTAAACTAAAACAAGACAAAACCGATCCAAATGTGTCACGTAGCTGTTATTTTCTCTCAAGTAACGACAGAACAGCTTTGAATAAATAAAAGTTCAAACATTATGAGACTTTCTGGCCTGACCCGTACGACCCGTAAATAGTCTCATTACACCGTTTATATGTCC
This sequence comes from Periophthalmus modestus, assembly GCA_019594935.1. Lineage (NCBI taxonomy): Eukaryota > Metazoa > Chordata > Actinopteri > Gobiiformes > Gobiidae > Periophthalmus > Periophthalmus modestus. The sequence continues at coordinate 90,995 of JAIEZT010001255.1, read as the reverse complement.
AACCAGGATATCGACTGAACAGATATTTGGAAGCAAAGATGTGATCCAGCAGCACATGACTCACGCCCAACGAGAAAGTCTTTAGTCGATAATAACCCTAAAAGTCAGTGAGACGGAGTGACAGCTTCAGCACCACAGACAGCTCCTCCTCCTACTCACATTCAAAAGTATATAACACACGAGAGCACACAGCTACAGCACGACGGCTCATCGAAAACAAGCGAAGGAGCTGCAAGTCCGATTTCAGCACCACAGACAGCTCCTCCTCCTATTAAAACCTTTATAACACACAAATGCCCACAGCTACGTCACATTTGCCTCTTGGTGCTGTGTCTGATTTCAGCACCACGGTCAGCTCCTACACAGACATACACCTGTTTGATCTGGGTCCTTGGGCAAGACACTTCGCCCACATTGTCCAGTCTGAGATGAAGAAGTGACTGAGTGAGACGTCACCTCAGCTTCAGCTCAAATGAACCTCGTCGAGGCTCGAGCAGGAACAGAGGCGATTTGGAGCAGAGTCATATATGTGGAATTCAGCCTGTGAGTATCATAGCAACCAGAGAGCCAATCAGGAGAGAGGCTGTGGAAGAAGAGAGGAGGAGGAGAGGCAAGAAGAGGAGAGGGGGAGAAGAGAGGAAGAGGAGAAGAGGAAGATAAGAGGGGAAGAGCAGAGAGAGGGGGGAGAGAAGAGAGGAAGAGCAGAGGAGAGGGGGAGAAAAGAGGAGGGGGGGAGAAGAGAGCAAGAGGAAAGAGGAGGAGGAGAGGCAAGAAGAGGAGAGGAGGAGAGGATAGGAGGAGGAGAGGGGGAGAAGAGGGGAAGAGGAGAAGAGGAGGAGAAGAGAGGAAGAGCAGAAGAGGGGGGAGAAGAGAGGAAGAGGAGGAGGAGAGGGGGGGAGAAAAGAGGAAGAGGAGAAGAGGAGGGGGGAGAAGAGAGGGATAGGAGAGGAGGAGAAGAGGGGGCGAAGAGGGAGGGGGTGGAAAGAAGAGAGGGGGAAAAGGAGAGGATGAGGAGAGGGGGAGAAGAGATGAAGAGGAGAGGAGGAGGATGAGAGGGGGAGAAGAGGAGGAGAAGAGGAGGAGAAGAGGGGGAGAAGAGAGGAAGAGGAGAAGAGGAGACGGAGGGGGGAGAAAAGAGGAAGAGGAGAGGACGAGGAGAGGGGGAGAAGAGATGAAGAGGAGAAGAGGAGGATGAGAGGGGGAGAGGAAGAGGAGAGGAGGAGGAGAGAGGGAGAAGAGAGGAAGAGGAGAAGAGGAGAGGAGGAGGATGAGAGGGGAGAGGAAGAGGTGAGGAGGAGGAGAGGGGGAGAAGAGAGGAAGAGGAGGAAAAAGGAAGTGGAGAGGAGGAGAGGAAAGGAGGAGAGGAGGAGAGAAGAAGAAGAAAGGAGGAGAGGAGGAGGATCATGTAGATGGTTAACACAAACATTTAAGACCAAAATGAGTCTGACAGCAGCAGGGCCGAGAGAGAGGGACTTTTTTTCAATGTAAAGTGAATTGGAGCCAGAGTGGATGGAGCAGGAAGTGCGATATGATCACTTCCTGTTTGGAGCGCGACGGCGGCTAGCAGGTTAGCTCTGTCCATTTATACAAACCGGCAGCTCTGCTTATGACATTAAGTCTGGTGTTGGTGGATATCGGTTTCCAAATATCGGTCCAGTCGATCCTGTTTGGGGGAGAAACTGAAGTAAAAGACGAGATGAACTAATGATCGTATTTGGCTCAGAAAGTCTCAATATTTTTGCTTTGGGTTTTTTTTTTTTAAAGGAAATAAACACTTTCTTCAGTCTCTGTTATGGTATCGACCGATATCGGCTCATACCTAAAGCTGCAATATCGAAATCGGTATCGGATCTAAAAAAAAAAAAAGAAATAGATTGGTTTCTTCACTAACAAATACTGCGAAAATTTGTAAAAAAAAAAAAAAAAAAAAAACTATCTTTCCTACATGATTCTACCCTTTCAGCTCCGCTCCGCCCGCAGCAGCAGAAAACCTCGCGCCTCCTCAGCCGCTCCCTCTCCTCCCGTTAAAGTCGCTCGTTTGTGTGAATCGTTCCGGGTTGAGACTCGGTCGACAAAATCCGCGAGTCGGCTTGCTGTGAGTGCTGTTTGTTTGCAGAGGTGTCAGACGGTGAATCACACTCCGAGCGCTATCTGTCCCGTTCACCAATCCGGCGCTCCGTGGCTGCCAGATGACCGACGGACGCCGGGATGAGCCTGAGCTCGTTCCTGACTCCTTTTTTCAGCGGAGAAATACGTCACACCTCCCCCTTTTTTTCTTTTGTTGGTACGTCTCCCACCCGAGATTTTTCGAGACCCCCAGATGGTTTAACTCATTGTTTTCCTTCCTAAGTTTTTTTACCCATTTTTCCCTCCCTTTTAACAGACCTGGACTCTTTTGTTTTGTTTTTTCATTTTTCATCAATTCATGCGTTTGAGTCACACTTTATTATGAGTCTGTCACTATCTACAAAGATTTTTCAACAAAAACGCTCTGTTCCTTACACCTACGTGATGTCACAAGTGGGAGGTTTCAAGTGAACAGATCAGATTTGTGAAAATGATTGACCATGTGGTTCTAATGTTCTGAATCTGTGACGTCATTTTGGTGCATGAGTTATTCTTTGATCTCCACCCACAACAAACACTACTACTACTACTTACTAGATACTACTACTACTATTTTTGGTGCATGATTTATTCTACTACCACTACTACGACTACTACTACTACTACTATACTACTACTACTACTACTACTACTACTGCTACTTGCTACTGCTACTGGCTTACTAACTATTTCCACTATCGCTACCAACTATAGGATATGTTACTTCTAATACGATTACTATACACACTAATACTACTACTACTATCACTACTACTACTGTAATATACATGTGTGATTTGTACTGTCTCACAACACACACACACACACAACAATATACACACACACACACACACACACATACACACAGTACACACATATACACACACACACATACAGACACTCAACACACACACACTCACATACAGACACACACACACACACACACAGCACACACTCCACATACAGACACTCACACACACACACACACACACACACACACAGACACAGACAAACATAACACATACAAAACACACCACACACACTCACATACACACACACACACTCACATACAGACACACACACACACACTCACACACTCACATACAGACACACACACACACACACACACACTCACATACAGACACTCACACACACACACACCACACACACACCACTCACAATACAGACACACACACACACACACACTCAATACACACACACACACTCACACACTCACATACAGACACACACACACACACACACTCACATACACTAAAGGACACTCACACACACACACACACACACACACACACACACTCACATACAGACACACACACACACACTCACATACAGACACTCACCACACACACACACACTCACATACAGACACAATCACACACACACACACTCACATACAGACACTCACACACACACACACACACCACTCACGATACAGACACACACACACACCACACACACATCACACCAAACACACACACTCACACAATCAACATACAGACACACACACACACAACACACACTCACATACAGATCACACACACACACACACACACACTCACATACAGACACACACACACACACACACAACTCACATACAGACACTCACACACACACACACACACACATCACATACAGACACTCACACACACACAGAACACACACTCACACACACACACACCAACACCACACAACTCACACACACACACACTCACACACTCACACACACAACCACACACTCACATACAGACACACACACACACACACACACACTCACACACACACACAACACACCACACCACTCACATACAGACAACACACACACACACACACTCACATACAGACACACACACACTCACACACACCACACCACACACACACACACTCAAATACAGACACACACACCACACACCACACACCACACACACTCACACACTCACATACAGGACACACACACACACTCACATACAGACACTCACACCACAACACCCACACCACACACACACACTCACAGACAGACACACACACACACACACTCACACACCACACACTCACACACTCACATACAGACACCACACACACACACACACACACACACACACCACACACTCACACACACCACACACACACACACTCACATACAGACACACACACACACACTCACCACACACACACACACCACACACACACACACACACACTCACATACAGACACACACACACACACACACACTCACACACTCACATACAGACACACACACACACACACAAAACACACTCACATACAGACAACACACACACAGACACACCACCACAGCAGACCAACACCCACCACACACACACACACACCACACACACACACACACACACACACACACACTCGTCGTGTTCTCTCTGGCTCTTCGTCCCTCACATCACAGACTTTCTTGCTGCGTCGCTGTTTCTCTGTATAAAGTGCTTTGTGTTGAAAAAGACGCAGTGGAAAAACACAGGACAAAATGTGACGAGGTTCCACAGTGAAGCTTTAAGAGGCTCATTAAGTTACAATGTTCAGTGTGTTTTTAAACTCCAACCTTCACTAGAATCATCTGGATCATTTCAGTCCTGAAAAACTGACAATCTACAACTGAACTAAAGAGAAAAGGAGGAGTTCACTTGAAAACTCCTCTCCTCCTCCTCTCCTCCTTCTCATTCTCCTATTCTCCTCCTCCTCCTCTCTTCTCCTCTCCTCCTCTCGTCCTCCCTCCTCCTCTCCTCCCTCCTCCTGTCTCATTCTGTTCCTCCTCTTCTCCTCCTCTTTTTTCCTCCTCTCTTCCTCTTGTCCTCCTCTATTCGCCTATCCTCTCTTCTTGTCTCCTCTTGTCTCCTCCTCTTCTCGTCTCCTTCTTGTCCTCCTCTCCTCCTCTTATCTCTTCTCCTCCTCTCCTTCACCTCCTCTCTCGCTCATCTCCCCCTCTTATTGTCTCTTCGTCTCTTTTTTCCTCCTTTCTTCTTTCTCCCCTCCTACTTGTCTCCTCTCCTTCTCTCCTTAGTCTGACCTGTTCACTTGAAAACACTCCACTTGATGACATCACAAGGTGGAACAGAGCGTTTTGATCTTTGTAGATGCTACAGACTCATAATAAAGTGTGACTCAAACTGATTTTGAGGAGGGAAAACATCAGATCATGACTTAAACGTCACAGGAGTCACTTTTGTGTCTCACTTTTAACCGGGACGGTGCTGTGCTGCTGTGCGGTGCGACTCGGTCGGTGAAGTTCGTCTCTTCTTCTGCCTGCTCCGTGACGCCTCCTCAGAGTTTTTGACCCCAGCTGAAGTGTTTTATTTCCGTCACATGTGAAGCCCCACAGTCTCAGCTCAGAGTGAGATCATCGTGAGTGAGGAGGACGAGGGCAACGCTCAAACTGACAAAGAGTTCACACCCTCTGCGTTTAACAGCCGCCATTTTGGAGACCAGCTCCTGAAATAAAGATGATGTTCTAACCGACCCTGCGCTGGGAGAAATGAGGATTAATACTACAACTACACACTACTACTACTACTACTACAACAACTACCACTACAACCAACTACTACTACAACTACTACTACAACTACTACTACAACTAGACTACAACTACTACTACAACTACAACAACAACTTACTACTACAACTACAACAACACAACTACTACTACTACTACAACTACAACAACAACACTACAACTACAACAACTACTACAACTACTACAACTACTACTACAACTACAACAACTACTACTACAACTACAAACAACTACAACAACTACTACTACAACGGACACAACAACTACAACAACACAACTACACAACTACAACAACTACAACTACATCTCCAATACTACTGCTACTACAAATATCTTACTAAAATAATCTCCAATAAACCAGTTAAACCAGACTACCAGAACTAAAATAAAAACCAGGACCTAGGGACTAAACCAGGACTGAGCGAACCAGAACTAAACCAGGGAACAAAACCACCTAAACACAGAACTAAACCAGGACTAAACTGGGACCAAACCAGGACTAAACCAGAGGCTAAACCAAGACTAAACCCAGGACTTAACCAAGACTAAACCAGGACTAAACCAGGACTAAACTGGGACCAAACTAGGACCTAAACCCAGGACCTAAAAACCAGGGACTAAACCAGGGTACTAAACCAAGACTAAATACGGGGTACTAAACCGGGACTAAACCAGAACTAAACCAGGACTAAACACCGGGACCAAACCAGGACTGAACCAGGACTAAAATCCGGGACTAAACCGGGACTGAACCGGGTGAAGTTTTAGTTCTGTTCAGTTAAATCTGTCTCAAGTCCTCGACTTTGACCCTGTTTAAATCAGGCTCTGTTCTGTTTTTTCTGTGACTAAATGTTTTATTTTGCCTCTTTTCTTAATTTTATGATGATTATTTCTGTTTGATTTGTCGTGTTGTGATTTTTAAATGTCTTTCTTTTTCTTTTACTTGTAGTAGTAGTACAACTACTACTACTATACTACTACTACTACTACTACTACTACACTACTGTCTCGTACTCAAATGCTCCTTAAAAATCAGAATTCTAAACTCTCTATCTGTCCATCTATAAAGTTGTACTTGTGAATTTTCTGATAGCATCTCCACATGAGACAAGCAGGTGACAGACTCTGCACTAGCAAAAGTTTACAGAGTGAGCTTTAAACTGACGTGATAAACAGACGTGATAAACAGACGTGAACAGACGTTTATTTTCCCCAGACAGCGTCGGTCCCTTTGAGAAGATCAGGTGTTTGCTGTATTTTTCAACAGAGAAGCCGTTTCACTTTCCATCCATCCATTTTCTTCTGTTTATCAGGGCCCGGGTCTATCATCCAGACTTCCCACACCCCAGACACACTTCATCAGCTCCTCTGGCAGGACCCCAACGGTGTCCCCAAGGCCAGCCATGAACGTTCTGTTTTCTGAAAAGTACTTACATACAGTACCTCATACACGCCCTTTATGTCACACAGAAAAACACGAGTCTTTTATCAGATTTAGTTTTTTTCTGACATGTTGTTCACCGTGTCCCACGTCATAAACATCTGAATAACAGTTGACCACAGTCTGACCCGAAAAGATCGAAAAGTCCAACAAAGAGAAAGAACGAGAGCGAAGAAAATGAACTCCAGGTTTTTAAAGAGCTGGACACAGACCAGTGCACAAAGCAACTGGACTGGATACTAGAGAGAGGGAGGAGAGAGGAGGAGAGGAGAGGAGAGAGAGAGGGAGGAGAGAGGAGGAGGAAAAGAGGAGAGAGGATAAGAGAGGAGAGAGAGGGGAGAGAGAGAGGAGAGAGGGGAGAGACTGGAGGAGAGGAGAGAGGAAGGAGAGGAGAGAGAGAGATGGATCACGGACTGGATACTACGTTGTACTGATAGAAAGAGGAGGAGAGAGGAGAGGATGAGAGGAGAGAGGAGAGAAGGAGGAGAGAGTGATCACTGGACTGGATACTACGTGTATGAGAGAAGAGAGGATGAGAGGTGAGGAGAGGATGAGAGGGAGGAGAGTGAGAGAGGAGAGAAGGTAGGAGACAGGAGGAGGAGAGGCTGATGAGTGATCACTGGACTGGATACTCATGGATTTGTACATGAGAGAGAAGAGAGGAGGAGAGGAGAGAGGAGGAGAGAGTATGAGAGGGAGGAGAGAGGGAGGAGGAGGAGAGTTGACCACTGGACTGGATACTACGTTGTACTGATAGAAGAGAGGAGGAGAGAGGAGAGGAGGAGAGAGGAGAGAGGGAGGAGGAGAGAGGGGAGGGGAGGAGAGAGTGATCACTGGGGCCTGGATCTACGTGTACCGAGAGAGGGAGAGAGGAGGAGGAGGGAGAGAGGAGAGGAGGGATGAGAGGGAGGAGAGAGGAGGAGAGAGGGAGGAAGGAGAGAGAGAGGGAGGCGAGAGGAGAAGAGAGGAGAGAGTGATCACGGACTGGATACTACATGTGCTGTGAGAAGAGAGGAGGTGGAGCGGGAGGAGATAGAGGGAGAGTGATCACTGGTCTGTACACTACATGTGCTGGTGCGAAGAGAAACACGAGAGGACGCGAGGGAAGTGAGGAGGGGAGGAGGATCCAACTGCTCTGTAAACTTCTACTGTGAGAAGAGAGCGAGGAGAGGAGATTGAGGAGTATTGGAGAGAGGGATGATGAGAGGGAGGAGATAGAGAGGGAGGAGCGAGGGCGAGGAAGGAGAGGAGAGAGGGAGGTCAGGATTCGATGAGAGACGGAGGAGAGGAGAGGATAGGGAGAGAGGGAGGTGGAGGAGCCGAGAGGATGAGGGAGGAGAGTAGGAGAGGTAGAGGAGATTGATCGAGCAGAGGGGGAGAGCCAGCACTCACGGTGGTAAACATCTACTATGAGAGAAAATGAGGAGGAGAAAGATGTTAGATGCAGAACATAAGAAGACGACATACCCACACATTGCACAACAGCCTCATATAATCACCATCGTTTAATCCAGGCCAGATAAAAGATGTTGGTCTGAAAAAAACTGAATCTCCATTTTCCTCAGTGAAGTTCATCAAAAACAGTAAACAAACCATTTTAAAAGTTTTAAACGAGCTGTAAATGTTCACATCCAATTCCTCTCGAGGTTCAAACGCGGCTTTAAAACGAGCCAATAAACGGCACAGATGAAAGCACAGCGGCTGCTTCTCACAGTTCAAAGAAAATGTTTTCTGGGTAATAAATCCAGCTCCCGTCACAGTCTGAGTCCACGACGTCCGCCATGAGCCAAAGGTGGCCCTGACTCCAGCAATAAACCCTCAGGACCTGGCAACCGCAGTGATGTCAGACAAAAAAGCCGGTGTCTCAGCGTCTCGTCCACTACACCGGATTGTTAAATAAGAACAGCTAACCTGTTAGCCGCCGCCGCAAACGGAAGTTGATCACGGGGCACTCCTGCTCCATTGACTCTGATTGGGCTTGATCGTTCACTTTCTACGTAAAAACTGTGGCTCTCTCTCTCTGTAACTGCTGCTGTCGGGAGGGATGGTGACGATATACGTATAATATCGCAATAGAGCTGACGATAAAATTGAAGGTTCCACAATAGTTCATTTCAGATGACATTTTTTTTATAAAAGGGATCATCGCACACGGTTAAAATCTTCCTTTACAGCTACTCAGACGCCTCCTGTTTGCAGTGTTCAATACAATGTTTAGATGTAGTTCTGGTGTTTGTCCACAAGGGGGCGCTCTGTAATATGCAATGACACGTCGCTTCTGTGTCCTGGTTGTGGACAGTTATCAGTGTCTGGACGAAATTCTCACAGAACATCAACAATAAAACAAAGTGTGACCCTTAACTCTCACAGGACCACGCCCGAGCCCTCGTCCACAGACGAGCAGTTGCTAATGTGCCATTCTTAGATTTTTACCACAATTAACACAACTGCAATG
>JAIEZT010001255.1:25407-81331 GCA_019594935.1 Periophthalmus modestus | reverse complement strand
GACTTTAGTGACACATATCGCAAAATATTTGTCCTTATGTTATACTGAAAACTTGAAACTGAGACCACAGACCTGACGAGGGGATATTAGGGGGACAGGAGAAATAATCCAAAAGAAAAATTTACCCAAATCAGCTGAATCGGATATAATCTATTTAACGTACTGCGGAGGCCAGAGTTGAGACAAAAGTACACTGAGAGAGCGACGATACTCTGACCCCTCCTCGACCATAAACCCTTACCCCTGACCCCTACCGTAAATGCACATCTCTGTGTTTAAAAATGCTCAGATTTTCACAGTCAAATGTGAGTGGTTTTTTTTCAAAAATCACACAGAATAAAACTGTAAACTTGACCACAAATCTGTTGCAAAATCTTATAAAATTTTTTAGGAAGTGAATTTGCATTTTATGACTCACTTTCACTTTCGTTTGTAGATGGACAAAACTTCATTTCCAAACAACGTTAAATTGATAAAAAGATGTTTTTAATCTCAATGGGACTATTCATGTTAAATGAAGTTAAACAACAAACTTTAAACAAATATAAATTCTGAGTTATTAAAAGAGACACAGAGGCCGTCAGACAGTCACTTGTACCGACTTGTCGTCTACAATAGTTTTTGGTCATATATATCACATTACATCTTGTGCTTTATTGGGAAAGTTTATTTTGTCATAGCTGAAAGTGCCTTTTTAAAAGCACTAAGTGTTTTTGATTCCTGTCCTTTATATAGTGCACTCATGTTGTTAATGGTTTTTATAAAATCTGTTATTGGGGCTGTGTAATATCCTGTTTAGGGTCGTTCTTTGTGTTAGTGTAGTTTAGTTTTCAGTAGTAATTGCAGTATGTTTATGTAGCGATACTTCAAATGTGTCCTCCCAAAAAGTGGCCTGTCACCTCACCGCCAAACATGACCTCAGACACAGTCAGATTCCCTCTTTGTCGTTATAAAATTCAGCCAGCAAACCACATTTTAACTTCAATTTCTTGGTACCAGCTTCAAATTTTCCTCATCTTCTTACGTCCTGATTTAGCACCGTGGACAGCCTCATGGAGGCGAGTTTTCAGCACCACGTGACAGCTCCATACAGGATGATTGAAAAGAATATTAGAGAAAAAGTGTTGCATGAAACTGTCCCTTGCTGAGTTCTTTGAGCTCCAGCCAGTCTGAAAGGCCGGTGCGGATGGGGTCTTCAGACCAGAGCGATGGAGACGAGAGCCAGAGCTTGTAAATGTTCAGACTTGATCTGGAGTGTTCGAAAACTGTACACTGCAACAACAACGAGAGAGGGTCAAGAACACGAGAGACGTCGGGGACAGAAGACAGGATGTGTCTGTTATAATGTTCAGATGTGATTTACAGACACAGACGTTGTGAAAAAAAACCCAGGTCGTAGAGGGTTATATACGAACATTTAAGGACCAGAATGAGTCGACAGCAGTAGAGACAGAGAGACGAGGGGGGCGGTTTAAAACAAAAAATAAATAAAGAAATAAAAAAAACCCCCAATTAAACAAAAAAAAGAAGGAAATCAAACAAAAAAAAAAGCTATAAATAAACTCCAAAAATAACTTAAAAAACTAAAAAAATAAACAAACAAACAAAAAAAAAACACCTCAAAAAACTAAATACTAAAAAACAAGAAAATAAAAAAACTCCGAATAAACAACTCAACCTTCAAAAAAAATAAATGCATAAAAATAAATAAAATAACTCAAATAATAAAAAAAAAAAAACACAGCCGGTTAAGAAGTTAGTTAGTACAAAAAGGGTAGTTTCCTGCATTTTGGAAGGTTTAGAGGAATAAAAAGAAAAAAGGTAGGAAGTGTTCTGGTGGTGAGGGAATTGTGGGGGAGTCTTGCTTAGGAACCCAAGCTCTGGATAAAAGAAAGAAACTGCCAGATGAAAAGGAAACTATGGGGTTTTCTTGGCAAGGAAGCAGTAGAATAGAAGTATATATTTAAGTACAATTGACGTCTTCAGTCTCAAATACGGGTCAATCTCACTTTCAGACGTTTTTAACACACTTCAGAGATGTTATGTGAGAAGACAAAAGCTGGGGTAGATGTGAGTGAGGAGTCCTATGAGCTGGAAACACTCCACACAGTCACAGCGGATCTGGTGAGGTCTGGAGGATGGCACCTGAAGATGAAACACAGTCACTTTATGTAACTATCGTACTTTGATCGTCACTTATCGGCACTTTATCGTCACTTTATCGTCACGTTATAGTCACTTTATCGTCACTGTATCGTCACTTATCGTACTTTATGTCAACTTATCGTCACTTTATCGGTCACTTACGTCACTTTTCGTCCAAACCGGCTTAAAACTGAGACCCGGGCAGTCAGACCGTCCACCGCTTAGGAAGAGGACTCTGAACACAAATAAAACACATCCTGGACCTGATTTTACGCTTTTAAAAAGTGAAAACAAAACTAGTTCATTTAAACTGTTTAAAGTTATTCCGCCGTTTCCCTACCTATTATCAATGAGATGAGTATAAGCTTTTTACAATAACTTCACAGTCAGAACATTGGTACAAGAACTAGCATGCTAACTGTACTTTCTGGTCTTGAATGCTAAAGTCATTTCTTTTACAAGAGCGTCAGCCATTTTTACCAAAGAACGAGCAGCGTTTACAAAATTCTGTAACTGGCGCAGAACAGATTTAACTTATACATAAAAAAAGTGGGTACAGCCCTTTAACTAAATCCCACGCCTCCAGTGACCTCTGACCATTCCAAGTCGTGGTGACAACAGAGAAAGCCCTGATCAAACAGCCAGTGTTTTCTGTACAAAACACATGCTGCAGGGGCGGAGTTAAGCTGGAGGACCTGTAGAACCTGACACTGCTCCTTATACATAAGAATCCGCCAATTTAGCAGCTCTATTTGAAATGCAATTGTGGGCGGATGGTTAGGTCTTGTCCAACTTGGTAACATGTTAAAAAGGGACAGAGAAAATTAACGAGTAAAATGAAAATAGTCTGGTGTCGGGCTTGACCTTCTCTGCCGAGGCGCTGATGATCTGTAGTTGTTTGTTGTGAGCAGCGAGCCATGATGGAGAGTGATTCCAGGGAGTGAACTCTGAAGAACTGACTGTCCATCATCAGCGAGACGGCATCTGGAAACAGCAAGAAAAGTAAGTGTAAAGGTGCCTGCTATATGACCAAAACGGACTCTTTTAGCTTTAAAGCCATGATCTAATGCTGTTTCCTCCTCCAAAAAACAGACCGGGAGTGATGTTCCCATGCTATGTTCCCTTGTGATGTCATCAAGTGGTAGTTTTAGCGTTATCATCTGACTTTTACCTCAGTATCAGTAGAGATGGCAATTTCAGGCCCCTGAACTCATCCCACATGATTCTAGTGAAGGTGTGTGGAGTTTAAAAAACACCGTGGAGCACTTCCAACTGTATTACCGCATGATGACATCCCAAGGTGGAACCAGAGTGTTTCCTGTTTGAAAAACAAACTCCAGGTCAGTTTGTGATGAGGAAACAACATTAGAACAGAGATAACTTGTTCTCTGGATCTCAAAACCATCAAAAAACTACCATCGGAAAGGAACCAGAAGTTTGAGTTCCATGACATAGCTCCACATGGTTAGCCTGGTTTAGCAGTGATCCTTGCTAGCTTAAATGCTGTTTGTTTGAGCGTGGTCTTTACTGTCCTAGCTTAAACATGCTGTTTGTTTTAGCCCTGGTCTTTGCTGTGCTAGCTTAATGCTGTCTGTGTTAGCGTGGTCGTTTACTGTGCTAGCTTAAATGCTGTCTGTTTTAGACTGGTCTTGTCTGTGCTAGCTTACATGCTGTGCTAGCTTAAATGCTGTCTTACTGTACTAGCCTTAAATGCTGTGCTAGCCTTAAAAATGCTGTCTGTACTGTACTAGCTTAAATGCTGCGTTTAGCTTAATGCATGTCTGGTTTAGAATGGCTTGTCTCTGTGCTAGCTTACTGCTGTGCTAGCTTAAATGCTGTCTGTACTGTACTAGCTTAAATGCTGTGCTAGCTTTAAATGCTGTCTGCTACTGTACTAGCTTTAAATGCTTGAGTTTCGCTTAAAGGCTGCGTTAGCTTAAAATGGCTGTATGTGTGTAGGATGGTCTTTCCTTGTACTAGGATTCAATACGCGTTCGCTTTTAATACTGCGTTAGCTTAAATACTGTGTTCGCTTAAATATGCTATCTGTGTTAGCGCTGGTCTTGTCTGGGCTAACTTAAAGGCTGTCTGTGTTAGAGCTGGTCTTTTTACTGTTACTAGCTTAAATGCTGTGTTAGCTTAAATGGCTGTCTGTGTTAGAGCATGTCTGGTCTGTGTTAGCTTAAATGCCTGCGTTAGCTCGGGTTGTAAAAATGCTGTCTGGTGTATAGCGTCCCTGAGTCTTTCCTGTACTAGCTGAAATGCTGGCGTTTAGCGTAAATGCTGTCTGTGTTAGCGCTGGGTTCTTTCCCTGTACTAGCTTAAATGCTTGCGTTAGCCTAAATGCTGTCCTGTGTAGCGCTGGTCTTTCCTGTACTAGCGTAAAATGCTGCGTTTAGATTAAATGATGTCTGTTGTTCAGCGAATGGTCTTTCTGTACTAGCCTTAAATGCTGCGTTAGCTTAAATGCTGTTCGTGTTAGCGCTGGTCTGTGGATGTAGTTCTGCTTCTGGGGAGAGGCTTGCTGCTGCTCTGTAGCTGTTGTGCCCACGTGGAGTTGAGGCGAGGTGGCGCCTGCTTCAGTGGCACCGTGGGCTGGAGCTCTGGACCAAGAGGTTTATGGACGGACACACAAGGCCTTAGTCCTGCTTCAGGGAAAGTTTAGACTCTGTTATGTGAAGTACTGTGGAGTGAGATGAAGCGTCTGGGGAGCTGCGGGTCAAATTAGAAAAACTGAACTGGTGTAGCAACAAGCAAACGCTAAGCCAAACGAAATAGCAACACATGTCAATTCAAACCTGTTGTAACGCTAAACAGGAGCGGGACGTCGAGGAAAAGGGACCTGATGTGTCTGTTATTAATGTTCATAGTTGATTTACAGGACACAATAATGAAATAAATAACCCCCAGGATAATGTAGAGGGTTAATACGAAAACAATACACAAAACAAAAAAACGAAAGAAAAAAAATAACTCAAATAAATAAATACAATAAACGACAATATACCAACTCAAAAAACCTAAACTCAAAATTGCTCTTAAAAAAACAAAAAAAAAAAAAAAAACAAAAAAAAAAGTAACTTAAAAAAGAAAAACACAACAACAAACAATCAACAAAATACAAAACAAAACAAAAAAAAACAACAAACCTCAATAACTTAAAGACAAATTAAACACTAGGATCAGGTAGAGCGGCTGACTTAATGCGAAATATTTAAGACCAAAATGGAGTCCTGACTGCAGCAGTTACAAAGAAAGGAGCGACCATTTTTTCAACAGAACGTGAATTGGAGCACAGAGTTGATAGAACAGGAAGTGGCCCATGATCACTTCCTTGTTTGGAGCGTGGTGCTAGCAGGTTAGCCTATGTGCAGTTATATAAAGCAGACAAAGTCATGCGTGACAGCCTGATTGGAGCAAAGTATCAAAAGTAAAAAGTCACTTTCACTGGAGGAAAAATGCCGTTTCCTGAGCTCGAGTCGCAGCGGAGCCACAGTTTTGAGAAACTCTGATTCATAAAAAGTGGAAGTAAGAGGGGAGTTTTGACTGGATCTGATCATTATTTTAGGACACGCTCAGCCCGAAGTGGACCCTACCGGGGCTTGTAACTGAGCTCAAAAATTCCTCACAGACAGCTCACATACATCTCCAGAGCTCCGGCTCGGCTCCAGCGCTCCTCCCCTCATCACTCTGGTCCTGGACTCTCCACTTGTTTTCCTCTCCATGTGACCCTGCCTCCTCCTCATCACTCTGGTCCAGAGAGTCGCACTTGTTTCCTCATGTGCCCCTGCTCCTCTCCTCATCTGGGACCAGGTAATCTCCACTTTTCTCCTCATGTGACACTTACTCTCCCTCAATTGGTCCAGGGAACTCTCACTTTTCTCTCATCTGACCCTGCTACTCATCATCTCTGGTCCAGGAGTCTCACTTTTCTCCTCATGTGATCCCTGCTCCTCCTCATCATTCTGGACCGCACTCCCACTTTCTCCTCATCTGGACCCTCCTCTCATCAATGGCGACCTGGGGAACTCCACTTTTCTCTCCTGGACCTGCTCCTCCTCATCACTTGTCCTGGACACTCACTTTTCTCCCTATGTGCCCCTGCTCCTCACTCATCACTCTGGGAACTGCGACTCTCACTTTTCTCCTCATAGCCCCTGCTCCTCATCATCACGCATGACAAGGACTCTCACTTTTCTCCCATATGGACCCTGCTCCTCCTCATCACTCAGGACAGGCAACTCATCTTTTCGCCTCTCACGCTTTGGTCCAGCGACTCGCCACTTTTCACTCATGTGGCCCTGCTCCTCCTCATCACCTCTGGTCCAGGACTCTCACTTTTCTTCTCATGTGGACCCTGCGCTTCCTTATAACTTATGGTCCTGGACTCTCACTTTCCTCTCAATGTGACCCTCCTCCTCACAACTATGCGACCAGGAGTACTCACTTTTTCTACTCACTGTGACCCCCTCCTCATCACTCTGGAACCTGGACTCTCCACTTTTCTCCTCATGTGACCAATGATCTCCTCATCACTCTGGTACAGGAATATACCTTTAAGGAATCATAGTCATGTTTACCCTCCTCCTTCCATCACTCTGGTCCTCTCAATTTTCTCACTTTACCACATCTCATCAGTCCTCCATCACCAGGGACCAGGATTCTCACTTTTTCCTAATGTGGGAAACTGCTCCTCCTCATTCTCTGGTCCAGGACTCACATTTTTCTCAGGTGGCCCTGCTCCTCTCAATCACTCTGGTCCGGGACTCTCACTTTTATCTCATGACCCTATCCTCCCACTCTGGACCAGGTAGTCTCATTTTCTCCTCATGTGACCCTGCTCCTCCTCATCACTCTGGTCCAGGACTCTCACTTTTCAATCATGGGCCCTTTGCTCGCCTCCTCATCATCTGGTCCTGGACTATCACTTTCTCTCATGTTGTGACCTCCTGAGTCACACTCTGGACCAGGAGTCTCACTTTCTAACATGTGAACCTGCTCCTCCTCACGACTTGGTCCAGGACGCTCACTTTATCTCATGAGGCTATGCTTCCTATGCTATAATAATAATAATAATAATAAGCGCTAATAATAATAATAATAATAATAAAATAAACCTGTATTTATTTATGTTATTCTATTATATATTTCAGGTTATTATTATTAGTATTTTTTTTTTTTTTAAGGTGGCAATACTGGATTTTTTTGTCTTAAAAGTATATTTACAAAAACAGCCTAGCATTTTTAAACCGTTTGCAGTTTGGTCCAAAATTTCCTCATCAAATGACTTTATTCGCATCAGAAACCTCATTACTCACCATGACCAGAGTTTAAAGCACTTTTACAACAACTCTCAGGACACCAGGGCGGATGTTTGGTAATGGGTACCAAAAACTAGCATGCTAACTGTGCACCCTCCTGATTCAAGCCATACTTATTTTATGCTCAAATACATGAAAAAATGTGGTACCGGCCCTTTAAAACGGATCATAAACACAAACACTGGGGCTGTTGATGTTGATTTTAAATATATCGAGAAAAAAAATCTGATTTCTTTTTTGCAGATTGAGGTAAAATCTAAGAGTCGGTACGGGGTTTCAGAATAGAAACGATAAACTGACGCATGAAACACTTAAGTCAACCAGGAGCTGTAGGTTGAGCAGGTCTTATGTAATCGTAGTAATCACAGGACATAATTGCAGCCGCCTGAGCTCCAACACCGACGTTCAACCTGCAACCGTTCTCTTACAGATTTCCAAGGTTAAAGCTGATGTTTTCAGCACCCACGGACAGCGACGAGGCAAAAAGACGCCGTTTTCTGATCTGTTTTAATGTCGGTTCCTCGTCACAAACAGACCTGAACTTTAAAAATGATATTTGTGAGTAAAAAACATGTATTTCAAAAAATTGTTGTTTTTTCCAAATGAATATTGTCATGCCTTCAGATAATGGAAACAAAATCCAACCCAAATTGATTCAAACAGAGCACATTTGTTCCTGATACTTGTCCAAAACTTCCACAATCCTCTGCTTTCGGCCAAGGGTTGGTCTCCACGGCAACCAGACTTCACAAATATCATGTCATGTTATTTAAAAATAGCCTAGTATTTCTACATCGATTTGGACTCAGGTTTAGACTCAGTTTAGACCCTGGTTTAGACCTGGTTTAGTCCTGGTTTAGTCTGGTTTAGACCTGGTTTAGACCTGGTTTTAGACCTGGTTAGACCCTGGTTCAGTCCTGGTTTAGTCCTGGTTTAGTCCTGGTTTAGACCGGGTTAGTCTGGTTTAGAACTGGTTTAGTCCTGGTTTAGTCTGGTTTAGTCCTGGTTTAGACCTGGGTTTAGACCTGGTTTAGACCCTGGTTAGACATGGTTAGACCTGGTTTAGTCCTGGTTTAGACCGGGTTTAGACGGGTTTAGTCGGTTTAGTCCGGGTTTAGTCCTGGTTTAGACCTGGGTTGGTCCTGGTTTAGTCCTGGTTTAGACCTGGTTTAGACCTGGGGTTTAGTCCTGGTTTAGACCTGGTTTGGTCCTGGTTTAGTCCTGGTTTTTAGTTCCTGTCCTGGTTAGACCTGGTTTAGACTGGTTTAGACCTGGTTTAGACCTGGTTTAGACCTGGTGGTTTGGTCCTGGTTTAGTCCTGGTTTAGACCGGGTTTAGACCGGTTTAGACCTGGTTTAGTCCTTATAGTCCTTTTAGACCGGGTTTTAGACGGGTTTAGTCCTGGTTAGTCCCTGGTTTAGTCCTGGTTTAGACCGGGGTTAGACCGGTTTAGACCTGGTTTAGAACCTGGTTAGTTCCTGGTTTAGAACTGGTTAGTCCTGGTTTAGTCCTGGTTTAGTCCTGCTTTAGACCTGGTTCAGTCCTGGTTTAGTCCTGGTTTAGTCTAAGTGTAAAGTCCTGTACCTGATTTGTTCCCCTGAAAATCCTGAGTGCTCATAAACTCATCCAGGTGAGTATTCAGGATGTTCTCTGCACATGAGCCAAATGAAACAGTTTTTGTTTTTCAAAGTGTTTCAAAAAAACACAGATTCACTCTTGGTTTTTCTGTTACCAAATCTATGCTGACTTCTTCCTCTCCCTCCACACAAGACGGCAGATCTGTCCATCCCCAGTGAGAGACTGAAGAGAGAGAAAGAGAGAGAGAAGAGAAGGAGAAGGAGGAGGAGGAGAGAGGAGAGAGGGATGAAGGGCAGACAGACACAATGAATAAATATAAAGAAACACATGGAGACAACAGAGAGAGAGAGGGAGGAGGGGAGAAAAGAGAGAGAATTAAACAGAGAGGAAGAGGAAAAAGATGAGGGAGGAGAGAGAGAAAGAAGACACAATACAGGATATAAAGAGAGACATATCGAGACAATGGAGAGAGCGAGGGATGGAGGAGGGTAGAGAAGAGAGAGGAAAGACAGAAAGAAACAGACATAGAGAGAGAGAGGAGAGAGAGAGAAAGAGGAATGACAGAAATAGACAGAGAGAAAGAGGAGAGAGGGACAGAGAGAGAGAGAAAGAAAAACAATGACATAGAGATAGATAAATATAAGAAATACAGTGATAGTGGAGAAAGTGAGGGATAGAAGAGGGTAGAGAAGAGAGAGAGGGAGAAAGAGGAATGACAGACAGGCATAGAGAGAGAGAGAGAGAGAGAGAGAGAGAGAGAGAGAGAGAGAGGATTGAGCATAAAGGCGGCAAAAGAGGGAGAAACAAAGAGGAATGACAGAAAAAGACAGCTGTAGAGAGGAGGGAAGAGAAGGGACAGAGAAAGAAGAGAGAAAGACAGAAAGAGACAGACATAGAGAGAGATATGAGAGAAGAGAGAGAGCGAGAAAGAGGAATGGCAGACATAGAAAGAGAGAGTGAGAGAAGAGAGGGAGAGAGGAATGAGTTCAAAGGCGACAGAGATGGAGGAAACAATAGGTGGACAAAAGAGAGGGAGAAACAAAGAGGAATGACAGGAAACGAGAGTAGAGAGTTAGAGAGAAGAGAGAAGAGGAGAGAGGAGAGAGAGAGAGAGAGAGAGAGAGAGAGGAGGGAGAGATAAACAGGGCGTCCAAATGAACAGAGCGTCTCTC
Source organism: Periophthalmus modestus (assembly GCA_019594935.1). Classification (NCBI taxonomy): domain Eukaryota; kingdom Metazoa; phylum Chordata; class Actinopteri; order Gobiiformes; family Gobiidae; genus Periophthalmus; species Periophthalmus modestus. The sequence continues at coordinate 71,115 of JAIEZT010001255.1, read as the reverse complement.
AGTCCGACAGTCACATGGTCCAGTCATTATAGAGACTAAACACATGGATTTACTCCACCCGCTCCACCCGCACATTTAACTCACTTTATAGAGAAATAATACTCATCCTGCAGAGTACTTTTACTCCTACTTGAGTACTACTGGAGTAAAAGTGCTGTTCCCTCTGTGAGTCTAAAGTTTATGGAACAACATGAAATGATCTGAACTTTTGTGTTTCTTCAGATCTGAGTCAGTTTGGATCAAATGTGTCGGTTTGAAAATACCACATGTGTGAAGTACTCGAGTACTTGAACCATTACTCCGTCGCTCTCCGTCGCTCTCGGCGCTCGTGTCGGCGTCTCACAGTATCTCTCACACACGCCTCTGAGCCAGTTGTACAAACGCAGCGTGAACATGTTCTGAACGCCACCTCGTCTCAGGGCGCGTCAGGACAACGGCTTCAGAACGACGAGGACGAGCTTCAGCCCGAATCTGAAACTCCGACTGAAGCGGAGACGGAACATCTCAACACGACTCAGACTCAAACAACGCTCTTCTTCGGAGTTTGATTCATTTACGTTTTTGCTTCAGATCCAAAACACGTCTCTAATACTGTGTCTGAGGTCAGATGATTGACAGGTGGATTAGCCAATCAGGGACAAGCTCCGTCTGTGTCAAAACAAACATGGCGGCTCACGAGGAAACGAGAAACAAAAATATGAAAAACATGGAGGATTTCTGCAGACTCTGTGAGCTGGAGCTGTGTTTTGTCTGCGTAACACTTTATTATTCGTCTGTAACATCTCCAAACGCTCTGTTCCACCTTGTGATGTCATCAAGTGGTAGTTTTCAAGCTAACATCTGCCTTGAGCCTTTAGTTTGGTAAAGGCTGGAGATTATTCCAGGACTGAAATGAGAGGGTTACACAGACAGAGAGAGAGAGAAGAGAAGAGAGGGAGAGGGGTGAACAGAAAGAGAAGAGAGGAGGGAGGGATGGGACTGTATAGAAAGATAGAGAGAGAGAAAGGAGGGAGGGGTGACAGAGAGAGAGAGAGAAAGAGAGAAAGTGAGAGAGAGGGAGGGAGGGAGAGAGAGAGAGAGACAGAGGGAGAGATAGTGGTAACGTAGAGAGAGAAAGAGAGAGAGAGAGATAAGAGGGAGAGTGGTGAACAGAAAGAGAAGAGAGGAGGGAGGGATTTGACTGTAAAGAAAGATAGAGAGAGAAAGGAGGGAGGGGTCAGAGAGAGAGAGAGAGATGGTGGTGACATAGAGAGAGAAAGAGAGAGAGAGAGAAAGAAAGAGAGAGAGAGAGAGGAGGGAGAGATGGTGGTGACAGAGAGAGAAAGAGAGAGAGAGAGAAAGAAAGAGAGAGAGAGAGAGAGGAGGGAGAGATAGTGGTGACATAGAGAGAGAAAGAGAGAGAGAGAGAGAAAGAAAGAGAGAGAGAGGAGGGAGAGATGGTGGTGACAGAGAGAAAGAGAAGATGCATTTATACTGGGAGTGGGGAGTCGCCTTTCCACAGCCCTGACTCAGTGATAGTTTCCATGTGAACAGCTCCTTTTACCTTTAGTTCAGTGGAGATGAAATGATCTACATGACTCTAGTGAAGGTGGGGTTTAAAAACACAGTGGAGCACTTCACCACATGATGACATCACGAGGTGGCGTTTAGGCGGCGCTCGTGTCTGACCTGCTTCTCTCCGCTGGGCCGTCGGTGGGACAGCAGCAGCTCGACGGCGCCCACCACCTCCTTCCTGATGGCGTAGAGCAGAGCGTCGCCCGTGTAGATGCCGTGGTCCAGCAGCAGCTCCATGATCTCCAGGTTCTCGTTCTCGATGGCGATGAGGAGCGCGCTGCGGCCTAAAGGGTCCAGACAGTTCACGTCCATGTTGTAGTAGACCTCGGCCTCGCGGAGGGCGTGTTTCACCCCTGCATAGTCTCCTGAAGGGGGCGGCAGAGAGGCACAAGAGGTTATAACTCATCAGGAGTGAACAGTGAGATTAAGCTAACTTCAAATGTTAGCGCGCCATGTGTAGTGAACAGTGAGATTAAGCTAACCCTAAACATTAGCGTCCCATATGGAGTGAGCAGTGGGATTACGCTAACTTTAAATGTTAGCTTAATCCCTCTGTTCACTACACATGGCGCGCTAACTCTAAATGTTAGCGCCCCCTGTAGAGTGAACAGTGAGATTAAGCTAACTCTAAATGTTAGCGCCCCATATGGAGTGAACAGTGGGATTAAGCTAACCCTAAACATTGGCGTCCCATGTGTAATGAACAGTGAGATTAAGCTAACCCTAAATGTTAGCATCCTGTGTGTAGTGAACAGAGGGATTAAGCTAACTTTAAATGTTAGCGCCCCCTTTGGAGTAAAGAGTGGTATTAAGATAACCCTAAATGTTGGCGCCCCATGTGTTGTGAACAGTGGGATTTAGCTAACCCTAAATGTTAGCCTCCCATGTAAATAGTGGGATTAAGCTAACCTTAAAATGTTAGCGCCCCCTGTAGAGTGAAGAGTGCGATTAAGCTAACCCTAAATGTTAGCCTCCCATGTAAACAGTGCGATTAAGTTAACCTTAAATGTTAGCGCCCCTTGTGGAATGAAAAGTGGGATTAAGCTAACCCTAAACGTTAGCGCCCCGTGTGGAGTTAGAGTGACCTTAAGCTAACCCAAAATGTTAGCGCTCTCTGTGGAGTGAACGGTAGGACTGACCCTCCTTGTTAGCACCCCCTGTGGAGTGAACAGGTGGATTAAGCTAACCCTTAATGTTAGCGCCCTTTATGGAATGAAAAGCGGGATTAAGCTAACCCCAAACGTTAGCGCCGCCTGTGGAGTGAACAGGTGGATTAAGCTAACCCTAAACATTAGCGCCCTCTGTGGAGTGAACATCCTCGTGTTAGCGCCCCCTGTGTTACCTTTCTCCACTGCAGTGAGGTAGGCTTTCTCCTCTGCAGACAGCTCCACTTCAGCCCTGACGATCTGCAGAGGAATCCTGTCCCTGTACGGCGAGTACGTCGCCTGAAACACAAACAGCGCCGTTTCAGACTCTCGTTTCATTCTCTCGTTTCAGACTCACGTTTCAGACTCACGTTTCAGACTCTCGTTTCAGACTCGATACTAAAGAACAGACCCGTTACTCGATACTGACTCTGATACCACAGCGATCTGGAACGCGGCGGCGGCGGCGGTTAACATTGTGTGACACTCAGTCACTTCTTTACAGAGTGAATAGTTATAACTGTGACTCAAAAAGCAGGAGGGACGCTGAGGTTAGAAGCTAGGCTACGCTAAGTTAGCGTTAGCGTTGAGCAGTAGTTAGTGAGATATACACACATTTAATCTTGTGTTATGTTTGATTGTTACTGAAATTATTCACATATTTGAAACAGTTTGTAGTTAAACAGTTTTGAAAGGAAACTGTCTCTGGTTTTGATGATTAAAGAACAAAAATGAAGCTCGAAATGAGACGTGACGTTTCTGTTTGGACTCGGAAGTGACGTCATCATGTAACAACGCTATATAAAATAAAATAAAGTCAAATAAAGTCAAATAAAATAAAATAAAATAAAGTAAAATAAAGTAAAATAAAGTAAAATAAAAATAAAATAAAGTAAAATAAAATAAAGTAAAATAAATAAATAAATAAATAAGTAATGAGGTCATGGAAAGGCCATGTTGAGTGCGAAACTTCAGATCAGTGAAGGAGACGGTCGTCAAACTGCGAAGGGCCAACAAAATGATCCAAAAGTCAAAACACGGATAAAAAACACACAAATTCTCAGCAGAATCCCAAAACATTTATAAAATTTGAAAGGAAATTAGCGAGATTGATTCTTAAAAAGCTTGTTTACCTTTTTGTAGTACAGCTGTGTCATGGGATTCATTTGGACTCTGCAAGAAAAGAGAAAAGACACATCGATTTTAGAGAAGGCTGTTCAAAATCAATCTGTGCTGGCGCGTGATTGGACGAAAACACAGACAGGCGACCAATCAGAGCGTGCTTTCACTTTAAAAGCCCCGCCCCCTTTCCCCAGTAATTTAATGAAATGTGATTAAGAAAGAAACAAACAACCAGAACGACCGAGGGACTTTTCAAAACAAGGGCGCGGGTCTAAACAAAGACTCTCAGACTTCCCTCACCCCAGACACCTCCTCCAGCCTATTTCCTGATCTGTTCTAATGTTTCCTTGTCACAAACAGACCTGGAGTTGTGTTTTTTTGCTTCTTTCACACACGTTTAACACACAAACCTGCAGATTTAGACACAGAAAACTCTCTGTTCCACCTTGTGATGTCATCATGTGGTAATACAGGAAGTGCTCCACTGTGTTTTTAAACTCCACCTTCACTCGAATCGTTTTGACCATTTCAGCTCTAGATTTGGTTCATTTCTGTCCTGTCAAAGCGACTTTTTTAGCGACAAATAAGTATCTAGTTTCGATGCTAGTTTTAGTATCGATTATCGTCTCGTCGTAAGTGAATCCTCTTGTCCTTTGGTTTATTTTGGGTTTAAGTCCAGAGTCAGGGCACAGTTTGGGAGGGTTTCACACAGAGGAGGAAGAAGAGGAGGAGGAGGAGGAGGAACACTGTACAAAAACCTGCAGCTCTCGTGTCTGATGCAACGTTGGGGAAAGACCAGTACAGAGGTTAGCTCAGGCTTTAAAGGGGAGTGGGGCTAACGCCGTAAAATCGAACACCGTGTAAAAACGTGATGTTCGAACGGCTCAAATGTGTCGTTTTCAGACGCAGAGGTGAAGCGCAGTCGACGATGTCACAATATCCAACTTTTGTGAGAAGATACATCACAGTTTGAAGGATTATTCACGATTATTGACCATGAACAAACAGTGAAATCCATAACTCAGGAGGGGGCGCTGGTCTAGCCTGGTCCACTGTTTAAGAGTTTCAGGCTTCAGTTTTGAGAATTCTCACGTCAGCGTCAACCATCCTGTCCCTGCCTGTTTCCAGTCCGTCGCTTTTATTTATCCCTCTCTTCCGCTTTGTTTCTTTCTCTTTCTCTCTCCTCTCCTCACTTTCTCTCTTATCTTATCCACTTTTCTTTCCTCGCTCCTGGTTTTGCACCTCCCTTTCTCTATTTCTCTGGCCTCTCTTCTCTCCTTCTCCTCTTTTTTGTCTCTTTTCTCCCTCCCTCTCTCTATCTGTCTCACTCTTTCTCTCTTTCTATCAGGTTAGGCCTAAGACTGCACTGTGCCTGAGTCGTACTTGGCCCCTAATGAGTGATTTCACACCTGTTAGCCCATTGTTCTCTTTGTTTCCTGTGTTTGCTTTGGGTCTGATACAGCATTTTCAAATAATAACAAGAAACACTGTGATCTAAATATGTGATGTGTTACAGTTAATGCCCCACAGAAGTAAATACCTCCTCTTTAATACCCCACAGAGGTAATACCTCCTCTTTAATACCCCGTACATGTAAATACCTCCTCTTTAATACCCCACAGAAGTAAATACCTCCTCTTTAATACCCCATAGAAGTAAATACCTCCTCTTTAATACCCCATAGAAGTAAATACCTCCTCTTTAATACCCCATAGAAGTACATACCTCCTCTTTAATACCCCACAGATGTAAATACCTCCTCTTTAATACCTCCTCTTTAAAGTTCAGACTCTGGTCTGGTCTGATTTTCTGCTCCACTTTCCGAGCGTCTCACGCTCATAATTTTTCCTATCTCTGTCTGTTTCAATCCGTCGCTTTTATCTCTCTTTTACTTCCTCCTTCTCTCTCCTCTCTCTCTCTCTCTCTCATCACCCTCTCATCCTCTTTAGATCTCCTCGTCCTGTTTCATCCCTCTCTCTTTCCTCACTCCTCCTTTTCACACCTTTGTTTCTCTGTCCTCTTTCTCTCCTTTCACCCCTTCTCTTCTCCTCTCTTTGATCTTTCTCTCACTGTCACTCTCTCTCATCTGTCTCACTTTCTCTCTCTCTCCTCTCTTTTCTCTCTTCATCTCTATCACTCCCTCAGTCTCTGTCCCTTTTCCATCTCTTCTTCTCTCTCTCCGCTTCTCTCTTTCTCCCTCCCTTTCACCACTTTTCTTTCCCTCCTTCCTCCCCATTTCTCTACCTCTCCTTCTAACTTTCCTCTCCTTCCCTCTGTTCTTTTATCATTCTTCTTTTTCCCTCCCCTCACTCTCTACCACTCTTTCTCCCTATCTCCTTATTTCTCTCCATCTCCCTCGCTTCCTCATATTCTTCTTTCTCCTTCTCCCCTCTCCTCCCTCTCTTCTCTCCCTCATTCTTTTCTCTCTCCTTATTCCCCTCCCTCCTTCTCCTCTCTGTTCTCTCCCTCTATCCTCTCTCTCTCCTCCCCTCTTCCCTCCCTCTTTCCCTCCCCGGGGCTACACTTCTCACACAATCCAGTCTGACTGAGCACATCTGCCTCTTGCATTTTTTAGCTTTCGGGTTCACGCTTCGTTCGTTTTTCTCCTCTCCTTTATTTCTTTCTTTTTTTTTCATTCGGAGCAAATCCACAAATCCACAAATCCACAAATCCAATCTGAATCCTGTTAAACGCGCCGATCCCGCTCTGAGCTCGTTTAATTATGAGATCCACGACGTGTGAGTTTGGAAGAAGGAATGTGACGAAAAACATGGAATGTGTCCGGAAAAAAACAGGATCTGCCCCGATTCTCATCAGAGATTTTAATACAGACACGAGAAACGAGAGACCAGACCGGGTCCTGGTTTAGTCCTGGTTTAGTTCTGGTTTAGTTCTGGTTCAGTCCTGGTTTAGTCCTGGTTTAGACCCGGTTTAGTTCTGGTTTAGTCCTTGTTTAGACCTGGTTTAGTCCTGGTTTAGTTCTGGTTTAGTCCTGGTTTAGTCCTGGTTTAGACCCGGTTTAGTTCTGGTTCAGTCCTGGTTTAGTCCTGGTTTAGACCCGGTTTAGTTCTGGTTTAGTCCTGGTTTAGTCCTGGTTTAGTTCTGGTTCAGTCCTGGTTTAGTCCTGGTTTAGACCCGGTTTAGTTCTGGTTTAGTCCTGGTTTAGTCCTGGTTCAGTCCTGGTTCAGTCCTGGTTTAGACCCGGTTTAGTTCTGGTTCAGTCCTGGTTTAGTCCTGGTTTAGACCCGGTTTAGTTCTGGTTTAGTCCTGGTTTAGTCCTGATTTAGTCCTGGTTTAGTCCTGGTTTAGTCCTGGTTTAGTCCTGGTTTAGTCCTGGTTCAGTCCTGGTTCAGTCCTGGTTTAGTCCTGGTTTAGTCCTGGTTCAGTCCTGGTTCAGTCCTGGTTTAGTCCTGGTTTAGTCCTGGTTTAGTCCTGGTTCAGTCCTGGTGTAGTCCTGGTTTAGTCCTGGTTCAGTCCTGGTTCAGTCCTGGTTTAGTCCTGGTTTAGTCCTGGTTCAGTCCTGGTTCAGTCCTGGTTCAGTCCTGGTTTAGTCCTCGTTCAGTCCTGGTTCAGTCCTGGTTCAGTCCTGGTTTAGTCCTGGTTTAGTCCTGGTTCAGTCCTGGTTCAGTCCTGGTTCAGTCCTGGTTTAGTCCTGGTTCAGTCCTGGTTTAGTCCTCGTTCAGTCCTGGTTCAGTCCTGGTTCAGTCCTGGTTTAGTCCTGGTTTAGTTCTGCATGATTCTTGTATTAGTCCTTGTCAGTTCATATTTCAGTCTTTCTTCTGGACGTGTTTAAAATGTGAACTTTGAACAAAATCCAGAAAAGTATTATTAAAACAATAATCAAATATTTGAAATCTCGTCAGAACCTCGTCTCAAACCTCGTCAGTAAAACCACATTTCTCTCGTACGTTTCCAGAGCGCTGGCCTCATGTTCCACACTTGTGTTTCCGTGTTTCATTTTCACAGCACTTGAACCCGACCTCAGAGTTCTCCAAACGCTTTTATCCCGTTTCTGATTACACAACCTCTGAAAACTGTCACCTGCACAAGAAAAAATCAGATATTCATTTGAACACACAGATTTAACCCTGCGCTGGCTCTGAAGGACACATTTACCTACGGGGACAAAAATACACCTTCACCTTTAAGGGGCCGTGTTCGGACTGTTCTCTGATCGGTTCTGACGTCGGTTCCTCGTCACAAACCGACCTGGAGTTGTGTTTTTTGTTTCATTCTCACATGTTTGACAGAAGCTGGACGATCTCCTCCGTCTCTTATCGTTTTTAATTAAACTGCGACGTCCCTGCTGCAGCGGAAAAAAAAAAACGACACGCTCCACCGAAAACAGCGGACTGAGCACAAAGAACTACATCAGCTACAAAACAGTTACAGGACTGAAGACGTTTTGCTGCTCGTCCAAGTCTCTTCTTCAGTTCTGGACAGATTTACTGCTGGACACTGACTTACATCTGTCTTTACTTCACATATTAATGCTGTGGATCCATCAAGTTCACACAGAAGAGGTCAAGGAGAACAGACTGTCCTTCTTAGACTGAGCAGTAACAATAGGAGAGGACCGACGTCTCCAGGTAGAAGTTTTCAGGAAGCCCACACACACGGACCAATACCTGCAGTTTGATTCACACCATCCACTGCAGCACAAACTCAGAGTTATCTGTACAACTGCAACACAGAGCTCAAGAACACAAACGCAGAGGGAAAAGTGAACATGTGGAGAAAGTCCTCTCTACTTCTGAAGATCCAAAATGGGCCTTCAATAGATCTAACAGCTAAAAAACAAGACAATAGGGAATCTGAACGCAGAAGGAAAAGGTGTTACTATTCCTTACACAGCAGGTGTGTCTGAAAAACTTCAGAGGATTTTTAGACAGTTTGAGATTCTGGTCTAAATCAAACCTACAAACACATCAAGACAAAAACTGATTCAACCAAAGAACAAAACCCCGAGACACAAACAAAGTAATGTGTCGACTCCATTCAGTGAAGTGAGCGATACAAAACATCCACTCCATGAAAGAATGAACCAACACCAGCGAGAGAGCAGCTCAGGACCACAGTCTGCTGTACATGTCCATCCCAAAGACACTAACCTCTCCTCTGAAGACAGTGAAGTTCAGATCTGAGCCAGAGAAAATAAATGGTTTGAGAGGAGAGTTAAAGAAGATATTTTTTTAGGAAAGAGAATCCTCAGACCCAAAGCAAACACAGGAAACAGAGAGAACAATAGAGCGAGCCAGGCCCATTAAGAGTGAACGATCACACTCAGAAGGTCTGAGTCTCAAACAGAAACAGTAAACCTACAACTTTTTTTCCTCCAGTTGACAGATTTAACTCTGGCTTTTACGCAGCAGGAAGTGCACGCTCCCTGCTCCCTCTTTCTCTCTCTCTGTTCTCCTTCTGCTGGTGTTTTTGTGCAGCCGTTTGTCACACGTCGCCCCCTCTGCACGCCGCCCTCGCTGCACGCCGCCCTCTCTCCTCCTCCTCTCTCAAACCTCTGCTCACACCAGCTCCTCCGGGACATTTTGTTTTTTCGACACCAAACACGGCGCAGATGTAGAGACGGAGGAGCCACAGTCGGCCCCAAAATAATACTCGGAATTTATGTGAGGACAGCGGCTGCTTCTGATTCAAAATTAAGCTAACACCATGTTTTTTTCAGCAGCTAACTGCTAAACTTAAAACAAAATAATACAATAAAAGAAATAACTCTGTATTTTTCCCATAAACTGTATAAAGCAGGTTAGCTAGGTCCATTTGTATAAACAGTCTATGCTAGCGGGTTAGCTGCCTCTCCACAGATATGATTTGTAACTTTGTCAGCTGCTCGTCTCCATGGAGATAGATAAGTTCAAAACAACATGTAACTTTGTGAGGAGGCGCGTCGGAACATTCTCCACAGAGACAGAGAAGGAACATTAACGTACTGTGGAACATTAAAGCCAAAGGAACAACATCTCCATGGAAACGAGCAGGAGTCAGATTTGTGGAGATGCAAGATGTCCGCTCATAATAACGATGCATGTTTTGGGGCTAAAAATTTACGTGATGGGGCTTTAAGTTCTCTGTCTGCATTTATCCAACTACTAAGTGTTTTAATGCTCAGAAATACACTGAAAAACATGAGAGTGGGGTCGCCTCTCCACAGATCTAGCCTATACCTGATGGTGTAATCTGCTTGTCTCCATTGAGATAGAGACGTTTAATTTCATACTGTGGAACATTCCAGTTAAAACACTTAAATATGTTTAGTTAAAGAGGAGGTATTTACCTCTGTGGGCTATTAAAGAGGAGGTATTTACCTCTGTGGGCTATTAAAGAGGAGGTATTTACCTCTGTGGGGTATTAAAGAGGAGGTATTTACTTCTGTGGGGTATTAAAGAGGAGGTATTTACTTCTGTGGAGTATTAAAGAGGAGGTATTTACTTCTACGGGGTATTAAAGAGGAGGTTTTTACTTCTGTGGGGTATTAAAGAGGAGGTATTTACTTCTGTGGGGTATTAAAGAGGAGGTTTTTACTTCTGTGGGGTATTAAAGAGGAGGTATTTACTTCTGTGGGGTATTAAAGAGGAGGTTTTTACTTCTGTGGGGTATTAAAGAGGAGGTATTTACTTCTGTGGGGTATTAAAGAGGAGGTTTTTTTACTTCTGTGGGGTATTAAAGAGGAGGTTTTTACTTCTGTGGGGTATTAAAAGAGGAGGTTTTTACTTCTGTGGGGTATTAAAGAGGAGGTATTTACTTCTACGGGGGTACTACGAGGGTACTAAAGAGGAGGTTTTTACTTCTGTGGGGTATTAAAGAGGAGGTATTTACTTCTACAGGGTATTAAAGAGGAGGTTTTTACTTCTTTGGGTATTAAAGAGGAGGTATTTACCTCTGTGGGGTATTAAAGAGGAGGTATTTACTTCTACGGGGTATTAAAGAGGAGGTATTTACTTCTGTGGGGTATTAAAGAGGAGGTATTTACTTCTGTGGGGTATTAAAGAGGAGGTATTTACTTCTGTGGGGTATTAAAGAGGAGGTATTTACTTCTATGGGGTATTAAAGAGGAGGTAATTACATCTGTGGGGTATTAAAGAGGAGGTATTTACTTCTATGGGGTATTAAAGAGGAGGTATTTACTTCTACCGGGTATTAAAGAGGAGGTATTTACTTCTGTGGGGTATTAAAGAGGAGGTATTTACTTCTATGGGGTATTAAAGAGGAGGTTTTTACTTCTGTGGGGTATTAAAGAGGAGGTATTTACTTCTGTGGGGTATTAAAGAGGAGGTATTTACTTCTATGGGGTATTAAAGAGGAGGTTTTTACTTCTGTGGGGTATTAAAGAGGAGGTTTTTATGGGGTATTAAAGAGGAGGTTTTTACTTCTGTGAGGTATTAAAGAGGAGGTTTTTACTTCTGTGGGGTATTAAAGAGGAGGTTTTTACTTCTGTGGGGTATTAAAGAGGAGGTATTTACTTCTATGGGGTATTAAAGAGGAGGTATTTACTTCTGTGGGGTATTAAAGAGGAGGTATTTACTTCTGTGGGGTATTAAAGAGGAGGCATTTACTTCTGTGGGGCATTAAAGAGGAGGTTTTTACTTCTGTGGGGTATTAAAGAGGAGGTTTTTACTTCTGTGGGGTATTAAAGAGGAGGTTTTTACTTCTGTGGGGTATTAAAGAGGAGGTTTTTACTTCTGTGGGGTAGCTCTGAGTCTCTCGTCCCTTTGCTCTCTGTGCTGAGTCCCTCCCCTTCAGAGCTCTGTCATTACAGCGTGTCCCACTAGTGAAACACATAAATACTCCATGAGGCAGATGAAACAGCAGATCGTTATTCCACGTTGGCTCCTGTTCCTCTGGTTTTTGGGACATATTTAAAAATAAATAAGAATCAGAATGTTTAAAAAAGTTATAAAAACGCTGAACCCTCACTTTTGTCTCCTGTGTCCTTAAAAAACATGTTTTGATCTTCTTCTGCACATCACTTCAGGTTTGTGAAGTCGTAGTGTACAGTGCTGTATCATGTTTTTGTAGATTTATGGAGAAAATAGGTGACGTAGGATTGTGGGCGGAGCCTCGTACAGAACATGTGACACAGCTGCTCTGACGTTTCTTTCTGGGGCCGGTTCCTTTGACTCGTGTTTCAGACGTTGGTTCTGATGATGGATTTCTCCAGAACAAACTCATCTGTTGGTGAGATTAGTATTTTCATTTTGAGTTACTTCTTCCATCCGTCTCTCCATCTCTCCGTCTCTCTGTCTCTCCATCTCTCCTTCTCTCTGCCCTCTGGTCCTTCACTTCACTTCACCATTTCAATCCCTCAAAATCACTTTTTTTTCCTAAACCTTTGGACTGAGTTACACCAAATCTGTGTTTCATTACAACAGTCGACAGAGGAGACAGGTAGTAGTAGTAGTAGTAGAGGTAGTAGTAGTAGAGGTAGTAGTAGTAGAGGTAGTAGTAGTAGAGGTAGTAGTGGTAGAGGTAGTAGTGGTAGAGGTAGTAGTAGTAGAGGTAGTAGTGGTAGAGGTAGTAGTGGTAGTAGAGGTAGTAGTAGTAGGCTAGTAGTGGTAGTAGTAGAGGTAGTAGTAGTAGTAGTAGAGGTAGTAGTAGTAGTAGTAGAGGTAGTAGTAGTAGTAGTAGAGGTAGTAGTAGTAGGCTAGAAGATGGTAGTAGTGGTAGTAGTAGAGGTAGTAGTAGTAGTAGGCTAGAAGATGGTAGTAGTGGTAGTAGTAGAGGTAGTAGTAGTAGGCTAGAAGATGGTAGTAGTGGTAGTAGTAGAGGTAGTAGTAGTAGTAGGCTAGAAGATGGTAGTAGTGGTAGTAGTAGAGGTAGTAGTAGTACTAGGCTAGAAGATGGTAGTAGTGGTAGTAGTAGAGGTAGTAGTAGTAGGCTAGAAGATGGTAGTAGTGGTAGTAGTAGAGGTAGTAGTAGTAGTAGGCTAGAAGATGGTAGTAGTGGTAGTAGTAGAGGTAGTAGTAGTACTAGGCTAGAAGGTAGTAGTGGTAGTAGTAGAGTAGTGTAGTAGTAGTAGTAGGCTAGAAGATGGTAGTAGTGGTAGTAGTAGAGGTAGTAGTAGTAGTAGTAGAAGGCTAGAAGATGGTAGTACAGGAAACAAGCTAACTTCTAAAAGTCCTACACGTGTTTCATTGCAACAGTGGAAAGAAGACAGAAGTACTTGTAGTTGCAGTAGCAGTAGTAACAGTAGTACCAGTAGCAGTATTAGTAGTAGCAGTAGTAGTAATACTAGTAGTAGTAGTACCAGTAGCAGTACTGGTTGTAGTAGTAGCAGTAGCAGTATTAGCAGTAGTAAAAGTCGCAGTGTAGTAGTAACAGTAGAAATAGCAGTAGTCGGACGAGTAGTAGGACGAGTACTAGTAGCGGTAGTAGTAGCAATAGTTGCAGTAGCAGTAGTCGCAGTAGCAGTATTAGCAGTATTAGCAGCAGTAGCAGGACGAGTAGTAGTAGTAGCAGTAGTAGTAGTAGTATCAGTAGCAGTAGCAGTATTAGCAGTATCAGCAGTAATAGCAGTGTCAGCAGTATTAGCAGTAGCAGTTGCAGTATCAGCAGTATTAGCAGTGTCAGCAGTATTAGCAGTATTAGCAGTGTCAGCAGTATTAGCAGTATTAGCAGCAGTAGCAGGACAAGTAGTAGTAGTAGTAGTATCAGTTGCAGTATTAGCAGTATCAGCAGTATTAGCAGTGTCAGTAGTATTAGCAGTATTAGCAGTTGCAGTATTAGCAGTAGTACCAGTATCACAGTACTACACTTGACTTTGGCCTTAACCTCGACACAAACAGAATTAGCGTTAGCACAAAGTCTCTCTGATGCTAACGCTAACACAAACACGACGACTGCAGCGCCTCCTGTGTCTGATAAACTCTGTTCTTCATGTCGCTGTGATGAAGACGAGTCACAGAGGTCAACGCCAGGTCAAAGGTCAATCTTAATAGAGATCTGAATTAGCACTAAAAACGAGGACGGAGGGATGAGGAACAAGAGAAAGAGAGAGAGAGGAGGCTTTGAAGGAGGGAAGGATGCAAGCCAGAGGAGCTCACGAGGGCTTAGGAGGGTTAAGGACGCAAGGAGCTGGATCAGGAAGGATTTAGGAACAAACAGACACACGGAGGGAGGGAAGGAGGAGAGGAGAGGGGGAGAGGAGGAGAGGGAGAGGAGAGGGGGAGAGGAGGGAGGAAAGGAGGAGAGGAGGAGGGAGAGGAAAGGGGGGGAGAGGAGGGAGGGAAGGAGAGAAGAGGAGGAGGGAGAGGAGAGGGAGAGAGGAGGGAGGAAAGGAGGAGAGGAGGGAGAGGAAGAGGAGGAGAGGAGGGAGGGAAGGAAGGAGAAGAGGAGAAGTGAGAGGAGAGGAGGAGGAGAGGGCGAGAGGAGAGGGGGAGAGGATGGAGGGAAGGAGAGAGGAGGAGGAGGGAGAGGAAAGGGGGAGAGGAGGGATGGAAGGAGGAGAGGAGGAGGGAGAGGAGGGAGAGGAGAGAGGAGGGAGGGAAGGAGGAGAGGAGGGAGGGAGGAGAGAGAGGGGGAGAGGAGGGAGGGAAGGAGGAGAGGAGGAGGGAGAGGAGAGGAGGAAAGGAGGGAGGGAAGGAGGAGAGGAGGAGGGAGAGAGAGAGGAGGGGGAGAGAGAAGAAGAGAGAGAGAAGAGGGGGGAGAAGAGGGAGAGAAGAGGGGGAGAGGAGAGGATGAGAAGAGGAGGAAGAGGAGGAGGGGGAGAGGAGAGAATGAGAAGAAGAGGAAGAGGAGGAGGGAGAGGAGAGGGGGAGAGGAGGGGGAGAGGAGGACGGAGAGGGAGAGAAGAGAGAGAGAAGAGGGAGAAGAGGGGGAGAAGAGGCAGAGAGGAGGAAGGAAAAAGAGGGGGAGCTGAGGGAGAGAAGAGTGAGAGACAGAGGGAATGAAGGAGGGGGAGAAGGGAGAGATGTAGGGAACGACTGAGGGAGAGGAAGGAGAGAAAGAGAGGGAGAAAGAGGGAGGAAATGAGACAAACTTTAAACACATTCAATCAATTAGCCTGGCAGCTATAACAGAGCTAATAGTGATAGTAGTAGTAGTAGTAGTAGTAGTAGTAGTAGTAGTTTGCAGAGGTCCAGAGTTACTCCTCACTGACACGTTTCACTCTCTCACCAGAGCCGAGTTTAAAGACAAACACTAGCATGCTAACACACTTCCTGATTTAAACTCTTGTTCTGGACGAGCCGCAGAATCAGACAAAGTGAATCTGCCAAACTGAAGCGTCGCTGCAGTTTTGGACTTTTGTTGTGTAACGTCTAAATTTAGCCGCTCTGGGTTTGAGACCGAGACGGAAATATCCTCCACCTAAAACCCAGGGGAGTCTCTCCATCTCCTGCTCTCCATCTACATCACTCCGCTTTGTTCTCAGTCCAGCTCTCTCTCTCTCTCTTATATATCCTCACTTCCTTCTGACGCTCTCCATCTCCCCCCTCTACCCTCCTCGTCTCTCCGTCATCCTCCTTCCTCTAACTTTCTTCTATACTCCTTCCTTACCCCCCTCCTCCTCTCATCTATTCTTCCTCCTTTCTCTCTCCCTCCTTCTCTTCTTAGCCCCCCCCACTCACTCTCGCTCCCTTCCACTTGCTTCCTTCTCTCCTCTATTCTGTCCCACCTCTCTCCTGCCCCTTTCTCTCTCCCTAGTCTCTCTCCCCAGTTCTTCTCTCTCCACTTCTCTCCCCCCATGTCTCTTAGTCCCCCTCTCCCTCCCTCTCTCTCTCTCTCTCTCTCTATTCTTCTCTGACTCTCTTCTCTCTCTCCCTCCTTCTCTTCGTTCTAATCCCTTCTTTTGTCTTTCACAGTGGCGGTTCACAGATCGTCTCAGATCCTGTTTCGTTTCCTCGTTCGTCCGGCGCCGTAATCCTCAGAAACCCTCTCGTTTATCCTCAGACTCAGTCGCTCTGAGGCTAAATTAATTATTACTATGACGACCATCTTATCTGTGACGCCCGGCGGGGTTTAAAGCTGCTGTCTGTAAAGAGACGGACTCGGTGTATTCTCACACTCCACCACTAGAGGCGCTCTACATCACTGCTGTCTGTAAAGAGACGGACTCTGTGTATTCTCACACTCCACCACTAGAGGCTCTCTACATCACTGTCTGTAAAGAGACAGACTCGGTGTATTCTCACACTCCACCACTAGAGGCGCTCTACATCACTGTCTGTAAAGAGACAGACTCGGTGTATTCTCACACTCCACCACTAGAGGCTCTCTACATCACTGTCTGTAAAGAGACGGACTCGGTGTATTCTCACACTCCACCACTAGAGGCTCTCTACTTCACTGCTGTCTGTGCGCCAGTTTCAGTCTGAAGAAGAACTGAGAGAACAAGGCCTTTTCCTCCTTCCTTTTTGTTCATTCCTTTCCTCCTGCCTCTTCCTTCCCTTCCCTTTCGTCCTTCCTCCTCATTCCCTTTCCTCCTTCCTTTTCCTCTGTAATTCTCCTTCCTTTTTCCTGTCCTTCTCCTCCTTCCCTTTCCTCCTTCCTTTTTCTACCTCCTTTCCCCCCTTCCCCCTTCCTCCCTTTTCCTCCTTCCTTCTCCTCCTTTCTTGTACTCCTTCCTTTTCCTACTTCCTTTCCCTCCTTCCTCCTTCCTCCTCCTCCTTCCTTTTCGCATCCTCCTCATCCTCCTTCCTCTTCCTCCTTCCTTGTTCTCCTTCCTTCTCCTTCTTCCTTTACCTCCCTCCTCCTCCCTCTTTCCTCTTCCTCCCTCCTCGTTTCCCTTGTTCTCGTGAAGTCGCCGCACTAGCCTCTGTCCGTCACACAGCGAGCAGTGAGGGGGCGGGGCTTATCCGCTCCTTGAGGTGTTACGTCGGGGAGCGTCCTGACAGAAACACTCAACGCCGCCGTCAGTTCCACGATTTTGTCGACAAACGAACACTTTGATTCTTCAGAAAAGAGAAACAGGCTGAGGTCACAGACATGAAACAGTTTGAGTTTATTTCACAGCAGCGACGCTCGAGATGATCTGCTCCTAAAAGACAAACTGTGAGAGCGACGGCGACCTGACACTCGTCTATAAATGACCTCTGACCTCAGCTGTGAGAGGGGCGTGTGGATCAGCCAGGTGAAGGGGGAGGGGCCAGGTGAAGGGAGGGGGAGGGGTCAGGTGCGGTGAAGGGGGAGGGACAAGGTGAAGAGAGAGGGAAAGGCCAGGTGAAGAGAGAGGGAGGGGTCAGGTGAAGGAAGAGGGAGGGACCAGGTGAAGAGAGAGGGAGGGGCCAGGTGCGGTGAAGGAGGAGGGGCCAGGTGAAGGGAGAGGGAAAGGCCAGGTGAAGAGAGAGGGAGGGGTCAGGTGAAGGAAGAGGGAGGGACCAGGTGAAGAGAGAGGGAGGGGCCAGGTGAAGGGAGAGGGAGGGGCCAGGTGAAGCGAGGGGGAGGGGCCAGGTGAAGGAAGAGGGAGGGGCCAGGTGAGTAAATTGGGTAAATTGTAGTTTCCATAAATACTCTACTGAACATGCAAAAAATAAAATAACAAATTTGATCATTTCTGAATAGTTTTAAACTTCATCTGTATCAGAAATAAAACACCAAACGGTACTGATTCACAACGCCCGAAGAAGTCCTGGTTTAGTCCTGGTTTCGACCTGGTTCAGTCCCGGTTTAGTCCCGGTTTAGTCCCGGTTTAGTTCTGGTTTAGACCTGGTTTAGTCCTGGTTCAGTCTTGGTTCAGCACCGGTTTAGTCCTGGTTCAGTCCCAGTTTAGTTCTGGTTCAGTCTTGGTTCAGTCCCGGTTCAGTCCTGGTTTAGTCCCGGTTTAGTCCTGGTTTAGTCCCGGTTTAGTCCCGGTTTAGTCCCGGTTTAGTCCTGGTTTAGTCCCGGTTCAGTCCTGACAGTCACTGAACTTTCATTCAGAGTGAAAAGTTCCTGGATGGGGCTTTAACCTGAGCCGTGCTGCTGTCGGCTTCATTCATCAGAGCCTCGTGTTGAAATGAGCCTCAGCCCCGAGGAACCAGCTCCTCTTCATCCTCTTCATCACTCACACACAAACATCATCTGTCCAACCCCAGCCCCCGAGCCCTGCTACAACACATCCTGTTTAGTCCTGGTTTAGACCTGGTTTAGTCCTGGTTTAGTTCCAGGACTTTGCCAGTACCCCTGCCATCTTTCCTGATTTGTCACTGTCTCTTCCTCACTTTCTTGTCCTCCTCTCCTCCCTTCCTCCTCTTCCTCTCTCCTCTCTCCTCCATCTCTTGCTTTCTCCTCCTCTCTTCCTCTCTCATCCTCATCTCTCTTCCCCTCTCCTCCTCTCTCTCCTCTCTCCTCCCTCTCTTCCTGTCCTCTCTCCTCTGTCCTCTCTCCTCCCTCGTCCTCATCTCTCTTCCCCTCTCCTCATCTCCTCCCTCTCTCCTCCTCTCTCTCCTCTCTCCTCCCTCTCTTCCTGTCCTCTCTCCTCCTTCCTCTCTCGCTATCTCCTCATCTCTCTGTTCTCTCTCCCATCTCTTCCTCTCCTCTTCCTGCTCCTCTCTCCATCTTTTCCGACTCTCATCCCTCTGAATCCGGCTCATCCTTCGCTCGGATCGTCTCTTTTCTCTCCGTGTTTAAACCTCTCAGACGAGGAGCTTCTTGTTGAGGATTGTGTCGATATTTTTGTGCTTTCTGACAAACGGCAGATTCAGAAAAAGACTTTTACATTTCACTTTTCATTTGTGTAAAAACCTCAGACTGAATAAAGACGAGTTTGTTTAAAAGAGCCGGATCAGTGAATCTAGTTAAATACATTCTCCATGGAAATAGACATGTTTAATGCCACACTGTGGAATATTACAGCCAAAGGAACAAGATTTCCACAGAAACAAGCAAACGAACAAACAAAAGGTCCTCCTCCAGGTCAAAGAAGAGTCAGGTCTGTGGAGATGCGAGCCGACCCACAGTAAAGTGCAATAAAAAACAACATGATCTATATTAAAGCTGCTGTACGACACAAAAGTGACTCTTGTAGCTTTAAGTCGTGATCTAATGTTGTTAAAGTGTCAAAATCAGACCTGAGTCGAGTTTGTTTCATTCACATGTTTGAGTCACACTTTATTATGAGTCTGTCACATCGACAAAGATCAAAACGCTCTGTTCCACCTTATGATGTCATCAAGTGATAGTTTTCAAGTGAACAGGTCAGACTAAAGAGAGAAGAGGAGAGGAGAAAAGAGGAGGAGAGGGGACAAGGAGGAGAAGAGACAAGGAGGAGAAGAGACAAGGAGGAGAAGAGACAAGGAGGAGAAGAGACAAGTGGAGGAGGAGAGGAGAAGAGGAGACAAGAGGAGGGGAGGAGATAAGAGGAGGAGGAGAGGAGACAAGAGGAGAGGAGAAAAGAGGAGGAGAGGAGGAGAAGAGACAAGAGGAAGAGGAGAGGAAGAGGAGACAAGAGGAGGAGGAGAGAGAAGAGGAGGAGACAAGAGGAGGAGAGGAGACAAGAGGATGAGAGGAGACAAGAGGAGGACAGGAGACAAGAGGAGGAGAAGAGAGGAGGAGGAGAGGAGACAAGAGGAGGAGAAGAGTTTTCAAGTGAACCTTTTCCCTTTAGTTCAGTTGTAGATTGTCAGTTTTACAGTTGAAATGATCCAGATGATTCTAGTGAAGGCGGAGTTTAAAAACACAGTGGAGCACTTCCTGTATCACCACATGATGACATCACAAGGTGGAACAGAGTGTTTTCTGTGTCTAAATCTGCAGGTCTGTTTGTGGAGAGGAAACATTATTCTATCATATCACGGGTCTTTCCTGTAGTTTTTGTAAAAAGTGACACAGTGGGGCTTTAGTTTAGTTTTATCACTGGTTCTTTTCCACGTATCGTTTTTTTTTGACACCCTGAACAAACTCGTATAATTTCTCGTGTTAATTGAGTCGCTGTAGCTGCCTCCATCTCTCTCTCCGACACTCGGCGTTCTCTCGTTTTCCTCTCCTCCGATGCGTCATTCACTCGTTCCTAATTATGCTACGGGCAGTAATTGAGTTTGTCTCGCTACATCAGTCTTCTTAATTGGCCCTCGCCGCCTTTTTCTCGTTTTTTTCCCTCCGTTTGTCACGTGGCACCGCATAGAAATGTCCAGGTTAGTCAAATGAGCAGCATCACGCTAACGCCGCAGACTCGCGGCTAAAGAGTGATAAACGAGACCTTTATTACATCTGTGTGAGGATGGAAAGAGTGAGAGAGGAGGAGAGGAGAGAGGAGGAGAGAGGAGGAGAGAGGAGGAGAGAGGAGCATTAGTGCTAACGCCGCAGACTCGCGGCTAAAGAGTGATACATGAGACCTTTATTACATCTGTGTGAGGATGCAAAGAGTGAGAGAGGAGGAGAGAAGAGAGGAGAGAGGAGGAGAGAGGAGGGGGAGAGAGGAGAGGAGGAGAGAGGAGGAGAGAGAAGCATTAGCGCTAACGCCGCAGACTCGCGGCTAAAGAGTGATAAACGAGACCGTTATTACATCTGTGTGAGAATGGAGAGAGTGAGAGAGGAGGAGAGGAGAGAGGAGGAGAGAGGAGAGAGGAGAGAGAGGAGGAGAGAGGAGGGGGGGGAGAGAGAGGAGGAGAGAGGAGCATTAGTGCTAACGCCGCAGACTCGCAGCTAAAGAGTGATAAACGAGACCATTATTACATCTGTGTGAGGATGGACAGAGTGAGAGAGGAGGAGAGGAGAAGAAGAGAGGAGGGGGAGAGAGGAGAGAGAGGAGGGGGAGAGAGGAGAGAGAGGAGGGGGAGAGAGGAGAAGAGAGGACGAGGGGGAGAGAGGAGGAGAGAGGAGAGAGAGGAGCATTAGCGCCAACACCGCAGACTCGCAGCTAAAGAGTGATAAACCAGACTGTTATTACATCTGTGAGAATGGAGAGAGTGAGAGAGGAGGAGAGAAGGAGAGGGAGGAGAGAGAGGAGGAGAGAGGAGGAGGAGCGAGGAGGAGAGAGGAGGAGGAGGAAGCGTGTGGCGTTCTCTTGTACAGTTGTATTTGTTGTATTGTATTGAAAATCAGATACAAAAACGAGAAACTTTTCCTGTAGCTCTGCCTCACTAAAAACAAATACTCGATTACAAAAGTCAGAGTCTGTTAAAGATCCACTGTGTAACTTTTCAGGTCAAGAGTTTGCACCAGGTCCAGTTCTGTCAGAGAAAAGTGTCGTTTTAAAGGAAAAACATTTATTTGATGAAGTTTTGACGGGATGACAGCAAAAAAGAGGTGTTTTTGGTATTTTTCTGTAAAAAGTCACATTAAACTCTTCTCTCTCTCTGTTCTTCTCTCTGTTCTCCTCTTTGTTATTCTCTGTTCTCTCTGTTCTTCTCTCTGTTCTCTCTCTTCTCTCTGTTCATCCCTCGTTCTCTCTCTTCTCTCTGTTCATCCCTCGTTCTCTGGATGTTAAACACGTGTGTGGTGTTTCCTCTGAGGATCATGTGAGGAGCCTCATTAACTCTGGAAACAAGCTTTGAAGTCACTATGAAAACACTTGAGCAAATACAGAGACGGAGGGATGGAGAGAGGGAGGGAGAAAAAGAGAGAGAGAAGGAGGGATGGACAGAGAGAGAGGGGGACAGACAGAAGGAGGGAGAGAGGGAAGCAGGGAGGGAGAAATAGAGAGAGAAGGAGGAAGAGGAGAGAGCTGGAGAGATGGAGATGAGGGAAGGAAGGAGAAAAGGGGGGATGGAGGGAAGGAGAGCTGGAGGGATGGAGAGATGGGAGATGGAGGGATGGATATGAAAAGAGAGATACAGAGATGAAGAGAGATGGGCAGAGACAGATGAAGAAAGAAGAGAGACAGAAATGGAGAGAGAGATGAAGAAATGGAGACAGAAAAATGGACAGAGTGGGAGGACAGAGAGATGAAGAGATGGAGAGAGAGATAGAGAGACAGAGAGAGAGTGGGAGGAGAGAGAGATGGAGAGATGGAGAACAGAGGGCAGTGTCAGATTCACTGAAGCAGCTGTTTGTGAGACTGAAGTGACTGTGATAAACGAGTGTGATTCTGTCACTTTAACCACGTCCAGCTCATCTACGACGAGTCTGTGACGTGTCTGTGACGAGTTTGTGACGTGTTTGTGACGAGTCTGTGACGTGTCTGTGACGTGTCTGTGACGTGTTTGTGACGAGTTTGTGACGAGTCTGTGACGAGTTTGTGACGTGTTTGTGACGAGTTTGTGACGTGTTTGTGACGAGTCTGTGACGTGTTTGTGACGAGTTTGTGACGAGTCTGTGACGTGTTTGTGACGTGTTTGTGACGAGTCTGTGACGTGTCTGTGACGTGTCTGTGACGTGTTTGTGACGAGTTTGTGACGAGTCTGTGACGAGTTTGTGACGTGTTTGTGACGAGTTTGTGACGTGTCTGTGACGTGTTTGTGACGAGTCTGTGACATGTTTGTGACGAGTTTGTGACGAGTCTGTGACGTGTTTGTGACGTGTTTGTGACGAGTCTGTGACGTGTTTGTGACGAGTCTGTGACGTGTTTGTGACGTGTTTGTGACGTGTTTGTGACGAGTCTGTGACGTGTTTGTGACGAGTCTGTGACGTGTTTGTGACGTGTTTGTGACGAGTTTGTGACGTGTCTGTGACGTGTTTGTGACGAGTCTGTGACGTGTTTGTGACGAGTCTGTGACGTGTCTGTGACGTGTTTGTGACGAGTCTGTGACGTGTCTGTGACGTGTTTGTGACGAGTCTGTGATGTGTTTGTGACGTGTTTGTGACGAGTCTGTGACGTGTTTGTGACGTGTTTGTGACGTGTCTGTGACGTGTTTGTGAAGTGTGACGTGTTTGTGACGAGTCGTGACTGTTGTGACGTGTTTGTGACGAGTTGTGAGTTGTTGACGTGTTTGTGTCTGTGACGTGTCTGTGACGTGTTTGTGTGACGACGTGTCTGTGACGTGTTTGACGTGTTTGTGACGTGTTGTTTGTGACGTGTTTTGTGACGTGTTTGTGACGTGTCGTTCGTGACGAGTGTTTTGTGACGTGTCTGTGACGTGTCTTGTGACGTGTTTGTGACGAGTCTGTGACGTGTTTTGTGGCGTGTCTGTGACGTGTTTGGGCGTGTCTGTGACGTGTTTGTGGCGAGTCTGTGACGTGTTTGTGACGTGGCGTGTCTGTGACGAGTTTGTGACGTGTCTGTGACGAGTCTGTGACGTGTTTGTGACGAGTCTGTGACGTGTTTGTGACGAGTCTGTGACGTGTTTGTGGCGTGTCTTTGACGTGTTTGTGACGTGTCTGTGACGTGTTTGTGACGTGTCTGTGACGAGTCTGTGACGTGTTTGTGGCGTGTTTGTGGCGTGTTTGTGGCGTGTCTGTGACGTGTTTGTGACGAGTCTGTGACGAGTCTGTGACGTGTCTGTGGCGTGTCTGTGGCGTGTCTGTGATGTGTTTGTGGCGTGTTTGTGGCGTGTCTGTGACGTGTTTGCGGCGTGTCTGTGACGTTGTCTGTGATGTGTTTGTGACGTGTCTGTGACGAGTCTGTGACGTGTCTGTGGCGTGTCTGTGGCGTGTCTGTGGCGTGTCTGTGGCGTGTCTGTGATGTGTTTGTGGCGTGTTTGTGGCGTGTCTGTGATGAGTCTGTGACGAGTCTGTGGCGTGTTTGTGGCGTGTTTGTGGCGTGTTTGTGGCGTGTCTGTGACGTGTTTGTGACGAGTCTGTGACGAGTCTGTGACGTGTCTGTGGCGTGTCTGTGGCGTGTCTGTGATGTGTTTGTGGCGTGTTTGTGGCGTGTCTGTGACGTGTTTGCGGCGTGTCTGTGACGTGTCTGTGATGTGTTTGTGACGTGTCTGTGGCGTGTCTGTGACGTGTTTGTGGCGTGTCTGTGACGAGTCTGTAACATGTTTGTGGCGTGTTTGTGACGTGTCTGTGACGTGTTTGTGGCGTGTTTGTGGCGTGTCTGTGGCGTGTTTGTGGCGTGTCTGTGACGTGTCTGTGGCGTGTTTGTGACGAGTCTGTGGCGTGTCTGTGGCGTGTTTGTGGCGTGTCTGTGATGTGTTTGTGGCGTGTTTGTGACGAGTCTGTGGCGTGTTTGTGGCGTGTTTGTGGCGTGTCTGTGGCGTGTCTGTGGCGTGTCTGTGACGTGTCTGTGGCGTGTCTGTGACGTGTCTGTGGCGTGTTTGTGACGAGTCTGTGGCGTGTTTGTGGCGTGTTTGTGGCGTGTCTGTGGCGTGTCTGTGGCGTGTCTGTGACGTGTCTGTGGCGTGTCTGTGATGAGTCTGTGGCGTGTCTGTGGCGTGTCTGTGACGAGTCTGTGACGTGTTTGTGACGTGTCTGTGACGCGTCTGTGACGAGTCTGTGACGTGTTTGTGGTGTGTCTGTGATGTGTTTGTGACGTGTTTGTGACGTGTTTGTGGCGTGTCTGTGACGAGTCTGTGACGTGTTTGCGGCGTGTCTGATGTGTTTGTGGACGTGTTTGTGGCGTGTCTGTGACGTGTTTGTGGCGTGTCTGTGACGTGTTTGTGGCGTGTTTGTGGCGTGTCTGTGACGAGTCTGTGACGAGTCTGTGACGTGTTTGTGGCGTGTTTGTGATGAGTCTGTGACGTGTTTGTGACGAGTCTGTGACGTGTTTGTGGCGTGTCTGTGGCGTGTTTGTGGCGTGTCTGTGGCGTGTTTGTGACGCGTCTGTGACGAGTCTGTGACGTGTTTGTGGCGTGTTTGTGACGAGTCTGTGGCGTGTTTGTGGCGTGTCTGTGACGAGTCTGTAACGTGTTTGTGACGTGTCTGTGACGCGTCTGTGACGAGTCTGTGACGTGTTTGTGGCGTGTCTGTGATGTGTTTGTGACGTGTCTGTGATGAGTCTGTGACGTGTTTGTGGCGTGTTTGTGGCCTGTTTGTGGCGTGTTTGTGACGTGTTTGTGACGTGTCTGTGACGTGTTTGTGGCCTGTTTGTGGCCTGTTTGTGACATGTTTGTGGCGTGTCTGTGGCGTGTCTGTGACGTGTCTGTGGCGTGTTTGTGGCGTGTTTGTGACGTGTCTGTGACGTGTTTGTGGCGTGTCTGTGGCGTGTCTGTGGCGTGTTTGTGACGAGTCTGTGGCGTGTTTGTGGCGTGTCTGTGACGAGTCTGTGGCGTGTTTGTGACGTGTCTGTGGCGTGTTTGTGGCGTGTCTGTGACGAGTCTGTGGCGTGTTTGTGGCGTGTCTGTGACGAGTCTGTGGCGTGTTTGTGGCGTGTTTGTGACGAGTCTGTGACGTGTTTGTGGCGTGTCTGTGGCGTGTTTGTGGCGTGTCTGTGACGTGTCTGTGACGTGTCTGTGGCGTGTTTGTGACGAGTCTGTGGCGTGTTTGTGGCGTGTCTGTGACGAGTCTGTGGCGTGTTTGTGACGTGTTTGTGGCGTGTCTGTGGCGTGTCTGTGGCGTGTCTGTGACGTGTCTGTGGCGTGTTTGTGACGAGTCTGTGGCGTGTTTGTGGCGTGTCTGTGACGCGTCTGTGACGAGTCTGTGACGTGTCTGTGGCGTGTCTGTGACGTGTTTGTGACGTGTTTGTGACGTGTCTGTGACGTGTCTGTGGCGTGTCTGTGGCGTGTCTGTGGCGTGTCTGTGGCCTGTTTGTGGCGTGTTTGTGACGTGTTTGTGACGTGTTTGTGACGTGTCTGTGACGTGTCTGTGACGAGTTTGTGGCCTGTTTGTGGCATGTTTGTGACATGTTTGTGGCGTGTCTGTGGCGTGTCTTTGGCGTGTCTGTGACGTGTTTGGGGCATGTTTGGGGCATGTTTGTGGCGTGTTTGTGGCGTGTTTGTGGCGCGTTTCTGGCGTGTTTGTGCCGTGTTTTGTGTCTTGTTTTGTGTCTTGTTTTGTGTCTTGTTTTGTGTTGCGTTTTGTGTTGCGTTTTGTGTTGTGTTTGTGCCATGTTTTGTGCCGTGTTTTGTGCTGTGTTTTGTGCTGTGTTTTGTGCTGTGTTAATGACATGTTTCGTGCTGTGTTCGTGCTGTGTTTTGTGGCGTGTTTTGTGCCGTGTTCGTGCCGTGTGTCTGAAGACGACTTTAATAATTACTTCAGCCCTCTCACTTTTCATTCGGGGTCGTTAGCTCACGGCTAACGCTCCCTCTGTCCATTAAGTCTCTATGAGCCACAGTGACTCATTACACTGAGCTGCAGGAAAACGACTAAACCACAAGATTCTTCTGCGAAAAACGCCAAAGACAAAAGGACAGAAGATGAGGAGGAGACGGAAGACGAGGAGGAGAGACGGAAGACGAGGAGCAGAGACGGAAGACGAGGAGGAGAGACGGAAGACGAGGAGGAGAGACGGAAGACGAGGAGGAGAGACGGAAGACGAGGAGGAGAGACGGAGGAGAGGTGGTGGACGAGGAGGAGAGATGGAGGACGAGGAGGAGAGATGGAGGAGAGTGTGGTGACGAGGAGGAGAGATGGAGGAGAGGTGGTGGACGAGGAGGAGAGATGGAGGAGAGGTGGAGGACAAGGAGGAGAGATGGAGAAGAGGTGGAGGACAAGGAGAGACGGAGGACGAGGAGGAGAGATGGAGAAGAGGTGGAGGACGAGGAGGAGAGATGGAGGAGAGGTGGAGGACGAGGAGGAGAGATGGAGGACGAGGAGGAGAGATGGAGGAGAGGTGGAGGACGAGGAGGAGAGATGGAGGACGAGGAGGAGAGATGGAGGAGAGGTGGAGGACGAGGAGGAGAGATGGAGGACGAGGAGGAGAGATGGAGGAGAGGTGGTGGACGAGGAGGAGAGATGGAGGAGAGGTGGTGGACGAGGAGGAGAGATGGAGGAGAGGTGGAGGACAAGGAGGAGAGATGGAGAAGAGGTGGAGGACAAGGAGGAGAGACGGAGGACGAGGAGGAGAGAGATGGAGAAGAGGGGAGGAGACGAGGAGGAGAGATGGAGGAGAGGTGGAGGACGAGGAGGAGAGATGGAGGACGAGGAGGAGAGATGGAGGAGAGGTGGAGGACGAGGGAGGAGAGATGGAGGACGAGAGGAGAGAGAGGAGGAGAGGGAGGACGAGGAGGACGAGGAGGAGAGGTGGAGGACGAGGAGGAGAGATGGAAGACGAGGAGGAGAGATGGAGGAGAGGTGGAGGACGAGGAGGAGAGGTGGAGGACGGAGGAGGAGAGATGGAAGACGAGGAGGAGAGATGGAGAAGAGGTGGAGGACGAGGAGGAGAGGTGGAGGACGAGGAGGAGAGATGGAGGACGAGGAGGAGAGATGGAGGAGAGGTGGAGGACGAGGAGGAGAGGTGGAGGACGAGGAGGAGAGATGGAGGACGAGGAGGAGAGATGGAGGAGAGGTGGTGGACGAGGAGGAGAGATGGAGGACGAGGAGGAGAGATGGAGGACGAGGAGGAGAGATGGAGGAGAGGTGGAGGACGAGGAGGAGAGATGGAGGACGAGGAGGAGAGATGGAGGAGAGGTGGTGGACGAGGAGAAGAGATGGAGGAGAGGTGGTGGACGAGGAGGAGAGATGGAGGAGAGGTGGAGGACAAGGAGGAGAGACGGAGGACGAGGAGGAGAGATGGAGAAGAGGTGGAGGACAAGGAGGAGAGATGGAGGAGAGGTGGAGGACGAGGAGGAGAGATGGAGGAGAGGTGGAGGATGAGGAGGAGAGGTGGAGGACGAGGAGGAGAGATGGAGGAGAGGTGGAGGAGGAGAGGTGGAAGACGAGGAGGAGAGATGGAGAAGAGGTGGAGGACGAGGAGGAGAGATGGAGAAGAGGTGGAGGACGAGGAGGAGAGATGGAGGAGAGGTGGAGGACGAGGAGGAAAGATGGAGGAGAGGTGGAGGACGAGGAGGAAAGATGGAGAAGAGGTGGAGGACGAGGAGGAGAGATGGAGGACGAGGAGGAGAGATGGAGGACGAGGAGGAGAGATGGAGGACGAGGAGGAGAGGTGGAGGACGAGGAGGAGAGATGGAGAAGAGGTGGAGGACGAGGAGGAGAGATGGAGGAGAGGTGGAGGACGAGGAGGAAAGATGGAGAAGAGAGAAAGAGGTGGAGGACGAGGAGGAGGAGGAGGAGTGGAGGACGAGGAGGGAGAGATGGAGGACGAGGAGGAGAGGTGGAGGACTGCAGCAGACCTGGGAACGCCGCGAGGATCAGCAGCACCGAGCTGTTAAATATAGAACAACACAACAACTGCAACATGAAACTTCAGACACTCAGACCCCACACTCCAGACTCGATACTGATACTCGATACCGATACTCGATACCACGATCATCATAAAAACACACTTTATTTAGACGATAGAATCTGATAGAATGGTAAAAAGATCGGGGAAAAGAAAATCAATCTTTGCTTAAACACCCTCTTTAAACATGTTTTTTTGTTCAGTTTGACACTTTTAAAGCCACATTATGTAACTTTTCTAGTAGCTTTGACACCTGTTTATCTGGAGATGTTACTGTTTTGTCAGAAATGTTCCACAGTGACACATTAAACTCAGCTGTATCCATGGAGACCAGCAGGTGACGCCCGCAGGCCCAGTTCCAGGTCAGATCTGTGGAGAGGCGAGCGCTCACTGTCAGAAGGATTTTCAAAAAAAAAGTCCAAAGCTTTAACATCTCCATGGAGACGAGCAGGTGCTGAACCTCTGATCAGAAATGTTACACAGTGCACCTTTATAAACATTTATGTGGAAAAATAGTTTTGTTTTTCATGATCACAAAACCTTTGAAAACAGGTGTCAAAGCTACAAGAAAAGTTACATAATGTGGCTTTAAAAGTGTCACAAAGATAAAAATACAAAAATTAAACCAACTGCTGAGGGTGAAATAAACGACTCGAGATTTGAAATAAACATAAATGAAGTGACTCTGACGCAGCTCGGCGACATTTTTTCTGGATGATTTTTCCGTGAGTTTATAAATCTTAAATAAATCGTTTTGAAACTCGTTTTACAGGAACGATTATCCAAGGTCATGTGATTCATTAGACTTTGAACTTTAAATGTCCCATGATGCACTGCTCTGATCTGTTTAATGTTTCCTCCAGAGTTTGAGGAGGAAACATTAGAACATGGATTAAAGCTACAACAGTCACTTTTGTGTCATACAGCACCTTTAACTTTAAGCCCCGCCCACACAACAGAACAGCCAATAGGAAACAGCCTCCGTCTTCCTCTGTCAATCATAATCTTGACATTTTGGATTTTTGCTGCAAATTTTACAACCTGAATGTTGACAGTAGAATTTGAGAGTTAGAAAAAATACAGCTGAATATAAAATATAAAATAAAAAATACATCAAAAAATAAATAAATATAATAACATAATAATAATAGAAATAATAAAATACTAATATAAATAAAAAACTGACTAAATACATAAATAAAAGAATATATAGATTAAATAAATACATGAATAAACAAAATAAATAAATAAATAAATAAATAAATACATGAATAAATAAATGAATAAAAAAATAATAAATAAATAAATAAAATAAAACTTACATTTCAGCAACTAAAACAGAATTAAAATAATTATTGAAATATATTTTTTTCAGGCTTAAAAAATTCAAAATGACAAATTCAGCAGCATTTAAAATTAAAGTGATATCAGGATTCGAACCCACAACCTCCTGGTGAGAGGGAGGAGCTGGGCTAACTCCTCTGCCACAGCCACACAGGGAGAACACGGAGGAGTCGAACCCACAACCTCCTGGTGAGAGGGAGGACACAGTCACACACTCGGCTCCTGTAGCCGTCCAGATCTGATCAAATTCAATGAGTCTTTCCATCGTCGCTGCCTCCCGCCTCCGCCCGCCGTCGTCATGGAAACCAACATGCCCAACATGCCCCCCCCCCCCCTCCCCGACGACGTTTTTGCGAGCAGGGGAAGCGTCTGGGGAGAGTCTGGTTCTGACATGTCTTAAACACACACGAAGCGCTAATATGTAACAACAAACACGAGCCGAGGGACAGAGCGAGACGGAGACGGACAAACCAGAGAAGAAGAAAAAACCCCGAGTCAAAGCCGCCATTTTTAATTTAAAGAAACTTTCAAAATAAAACTTATTATTTTATTTATTTTGTTTAAAGGTGTTTCCTCGTCACAAACAGATAGAAAACACTCTGTTCCACCTTGTGATGTCATCATGTGGTGATACAGGAAGTGCTCTACTGTGTTTTTAAACTCCACCTTCACTAGAATCATCTGGATCATTTCAGTCCTGGAAAAACTGACAATCTACAACTGAACTAAAGGGAAAAGGAGGAGTTAAGATGAAAAGTACCACCTGATGACATCACGAGGTGGAACAGAGCATTTTCAGCGTTTTGTTTGAATGAAACAAAACACAAATCCAGGTCTGTTTTTGAGGAGGAAAGAGCAGGACTAAACCAGGACTAAACCAAAACTAAACCAGAACTAAACCAGGACTAAACCGGGTCTAAACCAGGACTAAACCGGGTCTAAACCAGGACTAAACCAGGACTAAACCAGGACTAAACCGGGACTAAACCGGGACTAAACCGGGACTAAACCAGGACTAAAGCAGAACTAAACCAGGACTAAACCAGGACTAAACCAGAACTAAACCAGAACTAAACCAGGACTAAACCAGAACTAAACCAGTACTAAACCAGTACTAAACCAGTACTAAACCAGGACTAAACCAGAACTAAACCAGGACTAAACCAGGACTAAACCAGTACTAAACCAGGACTAAACCAGAACTAAACCAGTACTAAACCAGGACTAAACCAGAACTAAACCAGGACTAAACCAGGACTAAACCAGGACTAAACCAGGACTAAACCGGGACTGAACCGGGACTAAACCAGGTCTAAACTGGGACTAAACCGGGTCTAAACCGGGACTCCTGTCCCTCTTTCCTCATCTATGTCCTCCTCCTCTCCTCTCTCTCATCTCCTCTCCTCCTCCTCCTCCTCCTCCCCCTCCTCTCCTCCCTCTCTACCTCCTTCTCTCTCTCCTCTCCTCCCTCTCTACCTCCTTCTCTCTCTCCTCTCCTCCTCTCTCTCCTCTCCTCCTTCTCCTTCTCTTCCTCCTTCTCCTCCTCCTCTCCTCCCTCTCTACCTCCTTCTCTCTCTCCTCTCTCCTCCTCCTCTCCTCCTCTCCTCCTCTCCTCCTCTCCTCCTCTCCTCCTCTCCTCCTCCTCCTCTCCTCCTCTCCTCCTCCTCTTCTCTTTGATCTGTGGATATAAATAAGCTGCATTAATATTCATCAGGTTCCACAATGGCGTCTGCAGCTGTGTCATGTGACCTGCTCAACTCCATGATCAGCAGCAGCAGTGTTAGAGCGAGGCACTACAGTGTCTACAGTGACAGTATTACAGAGCGAGGCACTACAGTGTCTACAGTGACAGTATTACAGAGCGAGGCACTACAGTGTCTACAGTGGCAGTACTACAGAGCGAGGCACTACAGTGTCTATAGTGACAGTATTACAGAGCGAGGCACTACAGTGTCTACAGTGACAGTATTACAGAGCGAGGCACTATAGTGTCTACAGTGACCGTATTACAGAGCGAGGCACTACAGTGTCTACAGTGAAAGTATTACAGAGCGAGGCACTACAGTGTCTGCGTCTACAGTGACAGTATTACAGAGCGAGGTACTACAGTGTCTACAGTGACAGTATTACAGAGCGAGGCACTACAGTGTCTACAGTGACCGTATTACAGAGTGGTGCACTACAGTGTCTGCATCTGCAGTGACAATATTACAGAGCATTGCACTACAGTGTCTGCGTCTACAGTGACAGTATTACAGAGCGAAGCACTACAGTGTCTGCGTCTACAGTGACAGTATTACAGAGCGAAGCACTACAGTGTCTGCGTCTACAGTGACAGCATTACAGAGCGAAGCACTACAGTGTCTGCGTCTACAGTGACAGTATTACAGAGCGAAGCACTACAGTGTCTGCGTCTACAGTGACAGTATTACAGAGCGAAGCACTACAGTGTCTGCGTCTACAGTGACAGTGTTACAGAGCAGTGCACTACAGTGTCTGCGTCTAGCGCGTTAGAAAAATAGCAACATGGAGAACACTCAGCAGATGTTTAAAACACCAAAATAAGAACAAAAATTACATGGAGTCGAACCCACAACCTCCTGGTGAAAGGGAGGAGGCAGGATAACCACTATGCCACAGTCAGGGAGAACATGCACACTCTCTCTCCTTTTCTAATCAGGTTTAATGCTCGTTCTATCAGTCACTGTTTAGACCCCAGTGTAAATCAAAATGTGAGTGAAAAAAGAGAGAGAAAAGAAGAGGGAGAGAAAGATAGAGAGTGAGAGAGAGAAGGAGAGGGGGAAAGGGAGAGAGAGAGGGAAGGAGGGAAGAAGACAAATGTACAGAGAGAGAGGGAAGGAGGGAGAGAGAAAGGAAAAAGAGAGAGCGAGGGGGAAAAGAGAGGGAGAAATGATGGAGAGAGGGGGAGAGAAAAGGACAGAAAAAGCAGAAAAGAGGAGGAGAGAGACGGAAAAAGAGATAAAGAGGGTACAGGAGTGAGAAAGAAGGAGAGAGCGAAATGAGGGACAGGGAGGGAGAGAGGGAGAGACAAAGAAGAAATGAGAAGGAAAGCAAAGGAAAAAGAGAGAAAGAGTGAACAGGAGGAAGAAAGAAGGAGTGAGTGAGAGAGGAAAAGGAAGAAAGAAGAGGAAAAGAGAGCGAGAGGGAGAGTTATGGAAAAATGGAGTGAGAGGGAATGGAGGAAGAAAGGAAGAGGGAAAGAGAGAGGAAGAGAAGGAGAGAGTGAGAGGGAGGGGGGTCATTTCCCAGAGAAACACATAAATAAAGCTCCACACACAAAGACATTTCAATCTAAGAAACAGCACCGTAAAAACACGAGCTTCTGCGGCAAGAATACAAACAATGATGAGACTTTTCTATAGAAACAAACACGAGACGAGACTTTTCTATAGAAACAAACACGAGACGAGACTCTTCTATAGAAACAAACACGAGACGAGACTTTTCTATAGAAACAAACACGAGACGAGACTCTTCTACAGAAACAAACACCGACGAGACTCTTCTATAGAAACAAACACCGACGAGACTCTTCTGTAGGAACAAACACCGACGAGACTCTTCTATAGAAACAAACACCGACGAGACTTTTCTATAGAAACAAACACGAGACGAGACTTTTCTATAGAAACAAACACGAGACGAGACTCTTCTATAGAAACAAACACCGACGAGACTCTTCTATAGAAACAAACACCGACGAGACTCTTCTATAGAAACAAACACGAGACGAGACTCTTCTACAGAAACAAACACGACGAGACTCTTCTATAGAAACAAACACCGACGAGACTCTTCTATAGAAACAAACACCGACGAGACTCTTCTATAGAAACAAACACCGACGAGACTCTTCTATAGAAACAAACACGAGACGAGACTCTTCTATAGAAACAAACACGAGACGAGACTCTTCTATAGAAACAAACACCGACGAGACTCTTCTATAGAAACAAACACCGACGAGACTCTTCTATAGAAACAAACACCGACGAGACTCTTCTATAGAAACAAAAATGGAAAAACTCTTCATAAAAACAGCAGTGAAACTAACAAAAAACTCAACGACTCGTCTCCCACAAAAAAATAACTGAACGAGAAAACAAAGATAAAGCCAACCATACACCTGCAGGACGTCAGGGAAACGGGGAGGGCATCCAGTACAAAAAAACGAAACATAGAACAGAATTTGAGAAAGAAACAGTCGTGCGTCCTCCCTCTCACCAGGAGGTTGTGGGTTCAACTCCTGTCTCTGTGTCTTTTGTTCTTGTTTCGATGTTTTAAACGTGTGTTCTCCATGTCTCTGTATTGTACTCTTGTATTCACAGACACTGTAGTGCACCGCTCTGTAATGTTGTACTGGTATAAAACTGCTGGCGTTAGATGTTAAGCCAGATGCCCTTCCATAAACACCCAGACTTACATAGTATTTGACAGGATTAGGTACTTTTTGTGGAGTGTCTTGCTGAATAACACAATCCAGCTAAGGAAAAATGGGACTTGAACCTTAGTTTGAGTAACGAAAAGTGAAATTTATATTGAAACATCTTAAAATTTATAAACTACAGCAAAACAGTGAAGTCGTGCCCACGAGCAACGCACCACAAACAGAACGGGGGCAACTCAAAGCGGCCATTTTGGATCAGGGCAAAAAGGAAAACCAGCTTTGTATTGTTTTTAATATGACAATAAAATAAAAAATACAACGGTTCAATGGCATTACCCTGAATTATGATTAATATTGTTTATCGTGATATTTGTCCAGAGCCGTCGCTGCTTCTGGAGCCGACACAAAAAGTCTGTTTCCTTTGGCATCCGCAAACTATAATAATTTACACATCAGCGTTTCACCAAACCTCACACGTCGGTCTTTGTGTAACAGCTCAGGCTAATTGGGTAACACCTCGAGTAATCACCTCACACGCTCCAACGAGACACAAAATGGCCGACAGTATTTAAATCCTCCCTGTTCTTCAAACTCTTCAGATGTTTCTCCAGGTTCTGGTCATTTTTTCTCGTTTTCCTCTGAAGTTGTATTTGGAGAGATTCATGTTTGAGTTTAATCTTTAATCCACTATTTTCAAGACGCCATTTTGTCTTTAACCTCCACCAGGACACGCCCACTCTGCTCTCTCATCATCTCTCTCGTCTCCTCTCTCCTCTCTCGTCTCCTCTCTCTCGTCTCCTCTCTCTCGTCTCCTCTCTCTCGTCTCCTCTCTCTCGTCTCCTCTTTCTCGTCTCCTCTCTCTCGTCTCCTCTCTCGTCTCCTCTCTCGTCTCCTCTCTCGTCTCCTCTCTCGTCTCCTTTCTCTCGTCTCCTCTCGTCTCGTCTCTCTCTCTCCTCGTCTCCCTCTCTCGTCTCCTCTCTCGTCTCCTCTCTCGTCTCCTCTCTCGTCTTCTCTCTCTCTCGTCTCCTCTCTCTCGTCTCCTCTCCTCTCCCCTCTCGTCTCCTTTCTCGTCTCCTCTCTCGTCTCCTCTCTCGTCTCCTCTCTCGTCCTCCTCTCTCTCGTCTCCTCCTCCTCTCCTCTCGTCTCCCCTCTCGTCTCCCCTCTCGTCTCCTCTCTCGTCTCCTCTCTCTCGTCTCCTCTCTCTCTCGTCTCCTCTCTCTCGTCTCCTCTCTCTCGTCTCCTCTCTCGTCTCCTCTCTCGTCTCTCTCTCGTCTCCCCTCTCCTCTCCCCTCTGTCTCCTCTCCCCTCTCTCGTCTCCTCTCCCCTCTCGTCTCCTCTCTCCCTCTCGTCTCCTCTCTCGTCTCCTCTCTCGTCTCCTCTCTCGTCTCCTCTCTCGTCTCCTCTCTAGTCGTCTCCTCTCTCGTCTCCTCTCTCGTCTCCTCTCTCGTCTCCTCTCTCTCGTCTCCTCTAGTCTCGTCGTCTCCTCTCTCTCGTCTCCTCCTCTCTCGTCTCCTCTCTCGTCTCCTCTCTCGTCTCCTCTCTCGTCTCCTCCTCTCGTCTCCTCCTCTCGTCTCGTCTCTATTTTCTTAATCGGTGATACTAGATTTTTTGAGACTATTAGTTTATTTGGTATTTTAATTATATCAGGCAGGTTTCAAGACAAATAACAGTGAAGTAAGAAAATTGTCATAAAACTTTGTTAAAAATGTGAAAAACAACAGAACTACTTTTTAAATTTACTACTTTTACATTTTAAACAGTTTGCAGTCGTCCAAAGTGACTCCTCACTGATTTTATGCTTTCAGAACATCATAATTCCTCACCATGATGAGTTCATTTGCACTTTCACAACTTTCAGACACCAGAATTTGCCGTTTCGCTAAAGCCAACAACAACTAGCATGCTAACACACACACTTCCTGATTCTCGGACAGTAAAACGGCTCGTTTTGACCTCCAGAGCTGCTCACATTCTGCTCAAACGCACGGACCAAAAACCTTCTCGCATCGAATAATCTGATTACAAACTGCCCCCGTGTCGCCCTTAACCCGAGCGGCGCCCCCTGCAGCTTTATCCGGTTATCGCGCGCGTCGTCGTTTAGCGTAAATCTAATCCGGTGCGTGAGAGAGGAGCCGGGAGGCAGAGCAGGGCCAAGGTCGTTCGTTCTGTGAATGAGCAGAACACGAGGCGGAGCTGGTGTCCTTCTGTTACGAAATATGATTTAGAACGAAGAGCAAACACGACTCTGCACAAACACGACTCAAATCCAAACAGAGATCGTGATAAAACTATTACAACACAACGTTAGAATATTCACACGAGGAGGAAGTTTTAGTGGAGTGTTTAACCAAATAACAACCGAACTGGGAAAAAATGGGAATTGAACTTTAGTTTGAGCAGAGAACAGTCAAACGGTGGTGGGGGATGGGTGTAGAATATATAGGGGTTGTGTAATGGAATGTGCAATATTTTCTTTGGTGCAATAAGTGTATTTGTGCAATTATATTAATGTGCAATGAGTGAAATGTGCAATATGTGGGATGTGCAATGAGTGGGATGCTAGCATTAAAGAGGAGGTATTTACTTCTAAAGAGGTAAAACACTCTGACGCCATCAGATTTCTCCTCTCTCTCTTTGCTCCTCTCTCTGCTCCTCTCTCTCTGCTCCTCTCTCTCTGCTCCTATCTCTGCTCCTCGCTGCTCCTCTCTCGCTGCTCCTCTCTCTGCTCCTCTATCTCTGCTCCTCTCGCTCTGCTCCTCTCGCTCTGCTCCTCTCTGATCTTCTCTCTCTGCTCCTCTCTCTCTGCTCCTCTCTCTCTGATCTTCTCTCTCTGCTCCTCTCTGCTCCTCTCTCTCTGCTCCTCTCTCTCTGCTCCTCTCTCTCTGCTCCTCTCTCTCTGCTCCTCTCTGATCTTCTCTCTCTGCTCCTCTCTCTGCTCCTCTCTCTGCTCCTCTCTCTCTGCTCCTCTCTCTCTGCTCCTCTCTCTCTGCTCCTCTCTCTCTGCTCCTCTCTCTCTGCTCCTCTCTCTGCTCCTCTCTCTCTGCTCCTCTCTCTCTGCTCCTCCCTCTCTGCTCCTCTCTCTGCTCCTCTCTCTGCTCCTCTCTCTGCTCCTCTCTCTGCTCCTCTCTCTGCTCCTCTCTCTGCTCCTCTCTCTGCTCCTCTCTGAATACACCGGTGTTGTGGTGAGAGTGAGGTCATTGTGTTTAATGTGTTTGAGCCGTAACCTCCGGAGCCGCAGAGTGAAGGGCTCACGACTCCCTCTCTCTGCTCCTCTCTCTCTGGCTCCTCTCTCTGCTCCTCTCTCTGATATCGATTTCTTCGAGTCTTAAATGAAGTGTCAGAGCGGAGCAGGGCGGTACGTGACGGATCAGCTCCTCATCGTCATGACGATCACAGGAACGAGACGCAAACCACCAGGCTCCAGTGTTTAAGAAATAATATAATACAGAATATAATACAGAAAGAGAAGGGACCAGATGGAGTGCATACAGAACAGGGGAGAGGAGGAGAGAGGAGAGGAGGAGAGGAGGAGGAGAGAGGAGGAGAGGAGAGACAGAAAGAGAAGGGACCAGATGGAGCGCATACAGAACAGAGGAGGAGGAGAGAGGAGAGGAGGAGAGGAGGAGGAGAGAGGAGGAGAGGAGAGACAGAAAGAGAAGGGACCAGATGGAGCGCATACAGAACAGGGGAGAGGAGGAGAGGAGGAGAGAGGAGGAGGAGAGGTAAGGAGGAGAGGAGAGACAGAAAGAGAAGGGACCAGATAGAACGCATACAGAACAGAGGAGAAGAGAGGAGGAGAGGAGGAGAGGAGAGGAGGAGAGGAGAGACAGAAAGAAGGGACCAGAAGGAGCGCATACAGAACAGAGGAGAGGAGACGAGAGGAGAGGAGGAGGAGAGAGAAGGAGAGGAGGAGGAGAGGAGCAGGGGAGAGGATGACAGGAGGGGAAGAGAGGAGGGGAGAGGGTCAGAGGAGCAAAGGAGAGGAGCAGAGGAGCAGAGGAGCAGATGGGGGTTGATTCCTTTTTCTGGTTCATTTAAAAAAACATTTTCTTAAACGTCGTCTCAAAATTAAACCCTACAGACTTTATGCTTTGACCTTTGACCCTGAGAGTGCAGGTCGTGCACTTTGACCTCACCAAGATGGCCGCCAGGACGCACTAAAGGAGATTACATCGATCCTCAGGTTTTATGGAGGAGGCACTTCAACAGATTTATTTAGACCTTTCTTTTCTTACAGTGTCTTTTTCTGAGCCTTTATGAGACAATTTACTCAACAAAAATGTGCTCTCCCCTCGTCTCCACGGAAACGTTATGACTTTGTGTGGAATGTTCCGGTGGATTTGAACCAATCTCCATGGAGACAAGCAGGCTGAGTTACAGGTAAGATCTGCGGAGAGGTTAATCTGCTCTAAGATTGTCAAAA
Source organism: Periophthalmus modestus (assembly GCA_019594935.1). NCBI lineage: Eukaryota > Metazoa > Chordata > Actinopteri > Gobiiformes > Gobiidae > Periophthalmus > Periophthalmus modestus. The sequence continues at coordinate 33,088 of JAIEZT010001255.1, read as the reverse complement.
GAATCAGACACTAAAACTAATATCTAAACTTGCGCAGGTATCGATACTGAAAGAGTCACGTTCACAGAAAAAACAACCTAAAAATTCCCTCGTGGTTCTTTAATAAAACCATTTAAATTCCGTGTGTTTCCGGAGGGTCTGACGGCGGCGTTAGCTTCATGAAATCTTTTTGAATAATTTAAACATGAATCTTTCGCTCGCGACACCAGAAACATTAAATCAATGTTCTGTCACTTTTAACACAGCGATAATGAGAAATAAAAGATTAAATAGACTCTAAAAAAACATCCCACAGTCTGTGAAGGCAGCGCAGGGAGGAGGCGTCTGATTGGTCAAGAGCAGCGCAGGGAGGAGGCGCCTGATTGGTCAAGAGCAGCGCAGGGAGGAGGCGCCTGATTGGCCGAGAGCAGCGCAGGGAGGAGGCGTCTGATTGGTCGAGAGCAGCACAGGGAGGAGGCGCCTGATTGGCCGAGAGCAGCACAGGGAGGAGGCGCCTGATTTTTTTAAGTAAAAAAAAAAACAAAAAACATTTAAAAAGCAAAATTAGTTTAAATGCTTTCAGAACTTAGATTATAAAGTTTCAGAAACAAATTTACAATAAAAGTGTAGTTGCTGTGGTCATTTTTTCCAAACAGCTAATTAGCACTCTGCCTTCAATTATTATTATTTTTTTTAATCTATGGAAAAAAAATAAATAAATAAAAACCCCTCTACATGATCCCGGGGTTTTTATTTCACTGTTGTCTTTGTAAATCAACATCTGAACATTAATAACAGACACATCAGGTCCTTCTTCCTGTTAGCGTTAGCAACAGGTTTGATTGACAGCGTTGCTAAGCGCTCGCTCCCTGTTAAACCTGTGGTGTGGGTGAAGGGGCGTGACCTTCATCAGCCTCGCTCCTGATTGGCTCTTTGGTTGCTATGATACTCGTGGAGCTTCCTCTGGAGCTGAAGCTGTGGTGTCGTCTCAGTCACTCGTTTCCACAGACGGTGACGTCTGAGCGGCTGAGCTCACACGAGGGTCACGTGTCTCACATCGTGTTTGTAGAGGTTTAAAATCCAGGGTTGGCACGTTTCAAGATGAAACATTAATGAGGCATGAAGCAGAAGGTCAGTGGTCAGTGATGAGCTTCATTTAAAGGGAAAAACAGAGGCTGAAGTATCTGATGGTGCTGCTCTGTGGAATAAGAATCTATTTTTCATTTATATAGATACACGTCTATATATATATATTTTTTCATAATATATTTGCAGATGACAAAATAAAGTGTATTGTACCTTTTAAACCAGCAGCAACAAAACCTGTGACTAAACCAGGACTAAACTACAGGTGCAAGATTTATTTATCTACTCGTTTATGTATTTATCTATTTATTTCTGTATTTCTTTATTTATTTATCTATTATTATTATTATTATTATTATCTTTATTTCTCCATTTATTTATCTCTCTATTTATTTATGTCTCTACATCAGGGCTTCTCAGTTATTTTCTGTTGTGCCCCTGTGAAGAAGAAAAACTTCCGCCTCCCCTACTCTCCGCCGCAACTATAATAGTACAAATTGTCTATAAATTTGTTGTAAGTTCTATATAACAACAAAACAAAAATACATGAGAGAGTTTAAACACATAGAGGCGTTTGGTTCCCTGTTGGACTTTATATTTCCTGAAGCGATGGTTCGGCTCCGGCTCGTGGCCTGGAGGCATCGTTCCAGATCCAAGATGGCCGCCCTCATCCGTTCATCGGATCCGTTCGCTCATCGATTCTTTTTGGTTCTGTCTGAGCGGCTGAGGGTTCAATCCCGTCACAGCTTCCTGTTATTCCTCAGAACGTCAATAAAGTTTCACTGAATCTAATCCCAACAGCTCCATGTTTGATGACAGGTCACATGACGCAACGAGCCAATCAGAAGACAGCCGCATGAACGAGGGAGAGGGGCTAGAGGGAGGGAGAGAGGGAGAGAGAGACAGATGAACGAGGTAAACAGAGAGAAAGAGAGAGGGACGGGAGAGAAGAAGAAAGATGAGAGAGGTAAACAGAGAGAGAGAGAGGAGAGAGACAAGGAGGGGCTAGAGGGAGGGATAGAGAGAAAGAGAGGGAGGGGAGGAGAGGGGATAGAGAGAGAGCAAGAGAGGGGGAGGAGTTAGAGGAAGAGATAGAGAGAGGGAGGGAAGAAGAGGGGATAGAGAGAAGGGGAAAGGAAGAAAGGCAAGAGAGGCAGACATAGAAACAGAGAGGGGGAGAGGAAGAAAGATGTGAGAGGTAGACAGAGCGAGATAGAGAGAGGGAGAGGGGGAGAGAAGAGAGAAAGAGGGAGAGAGTTGGAGGTAGTTAAAGACAGAGAGAGAAGGAGGCAGACAGAGAGAAACAGAGGAGTGAGAGAGTGAGTGGGAGGGAGGGACATAAAGAGAGAGAGAGCAAGAGAGTGGGAGAGGAAGAAAGATGAGAGAGGTAGACAGAGAGAGAGAGAAGAGAGAAAGAGGGAGAGAGTTGGAGAGACTTAAAAACAGAGAGAGAGAGAGAGAGAGAAGGCGAGAGGGGAAGACGGGGAGGAAGAAAGAGACAGAGAGGGGGGAGAGATTAGAGAGGTAGGAAGAAATGGAGAGAGAATGAGAGAAGGGAGGGAGAGAGAGGGAAAGATTATGAGAGAGGAGCAGAGAGAGAGAGAGACATAAATTATAACAATGCATTTAATTTATAGAGTGCTTTTTTGGACACAAAGACACTTTACGGCATAATTCACTTTGAACTAAAGAAAGAGACATGGAGAGAGAGAGAGAGAGAGAGAGAGAGAGAGAGAGAGAGAGACAGACTGATGTCATTGTGTTTTCATCACACACTTCTCTTTTTCACAGTATCGACTTATCGCAGAATGATCCATGTCACAAGAAGAAAAATATCACCAAAATCTGTCCAAGAACGAAAAAGAAACTGAGACTTTGAGACGAAGAGTTAGGGTTAGATTTGGCCTTTAGTTCAGTCTCTTTAGTTCACGCTCTTTAGTTCACCCTCTTTAATTCACTCCCTTTAATTCACTCCCTTTAGCTCACTCTCTTTAGTTCACTCTCTTTAGTTCACTCTCTTTAGTTCACCCTCTTTAGTTCACCCTCTTTAGTTCACCCTCTTTAGTTCACCCTCTTTAGTTCACCCTCTTTAGTTCACTCTCTTTAGTTCACTCTCTTTAGTTCACTCTCTTTAGTTCACTCTCTTTAGTTCACTCCCTTTAGTTCACTCCCTTTAGTTCACTCCCTTTAGTTCACCCTCTTTAGTTCACCCTCTTTAGTTCACCCTCTTTAGCTCACTCTCTTTAGCTCACTCTCTTTAGCTCACTCTCTTTAGCTCACTCTCTTTAGTTCACTCTCTTTGGCTCACTCTTTGGTTCACTCTCTTTGGTTCACTCTCTTTGGTTCACTCTCTTTGGTTCACTCTCTTTGGTTCACTCCCTTTAGTTCACTCTCTTTAGTTCACTCTCTTTAGTTCACTCTCTTTAGTTCACTCTCTTTAGTTCACTCTCTTTAGTTCACTCTCTTTAGTTCACTCTCTTTAGTTCACTCCCTTTAGTTCACTCCCTTTAGTTCACTCTCTTTAGTTCACTCTCTTTAGTTCACTCTCTTTAGTTCACTCCCTTTAGTTCACTCTCTTTAGTTCAGTCTCTTTAGTTCACTCCCTTTAGCTCACTCCCTTTAGTTCACTCTCTTTAGTTCACTCTCTTTAGCTCACTCTCTTTAGCTCACTCTCTTTAGTTCACTCTCTTTAGTTCACTCCCTTTAGCTCACTCTCTTTAGCTCACTCTCTTTAGCTCACTCTCTTTAGTTCACTCTCTTTAGTTCACTCTCTTTAGTTCACTCCCTTTAGTTCACTCTCTTTAGCTCACTCTTTAGTTCACTCTCTTTAGTTCACTCTCTTTAGTTCACTCCCTTTAGTTCACTCCCTTTAGTTCAGTCTCTTTAGTTCACTCCCTTTAGCTCACTCCCTTTAGTTCACTCCCTTTAGTTCACTCTCTTTAGTTCAGTCTCTTTAGTTCACTCCCTTTAGCTCACTCCCTTTAGTTCACTCTCTTTAGTTCACTCTCTTTAGCTCACTCTCTTTAGCTCACTCTCTTTAGTTCACTCCCTTTAGCTCACTCTCTTTAGTTCACTCTCTTTAGTTCACTCTCTTTAGTTCACTCCCTTTAGTTCACTCCCTTTAGTTCACTCTCTTTAGTTCAGTCTCTTTAGTTCACTCCCTTTAGCTCACTCTCTTTAGCTCACTCTCTTTAGCTCACTCTCTTTAGTTCACTCTCTTCAGTTCACTCTCTTCAGTTTAGTCTCTGTTAAATTTGACTGAACCTTTTAGTTTAGTTTTTATTGAGTCTTTTTCTGACTCGGCTCCTCGTCCTGACGATGAGTTTGTCATAAAACACAGACTCAGACCTTCATCGTTTTGGGCCAAATGATCCAAACTTATCTCAGACTGATTGATTGGTCGATATATCGGCCGATCTTTGCAGTTTATAGTCTATGGTCCTTAAATCTCGAGCACAGAACGATCTTGTTTTGTCCGAGCCGCTGCCTGAAGAGTGAACATAAAACTTTATTTGAAAGAAATAACTCCACTAAACACAAACACAAAGCTCTTATAGTTTGTGTTTCAAAAGGGCTGAGGGCGACTTCTTTTGTGAATTTTAATTACAGAATTTGGGGAAAATAATCCAAGAGAAAAGACTCAGTACTCGGCACAAAACTGATAATAAAAACACACTTTCTTTAGACGATACTCTGTGATGTTCCTCTTTAAATGTTGTACTTTATGTTTTATGTGTGTTATTTGTGTTATTTGTATCTGCAGCAGGTTCGTAGTTTGTCTGATACTCGTGAAAGATCCAGACTCACATCATCATAAACAGAAAGGTTCATTTCTAGTATCGATACTGGTTTTAGTATCAATTAGTGTCTGATTTCGATGCTTTTGACAGACTCTGTAAAACCCGATGAAAAAGACGCATGTTGGACACTGACCTTTTGTCTCTGCGCCTGATCCACTGATACAACATCACAGACGAGCCGTACTGCTGGTTTTGAAGTGCACTGGCTCTGATATCGAGGCTCCCGTGTGAGATCCAAAGACGTTTGGCTCTTTGAAAAATCGAGCCCAGCTTCAGACCAGAGTAAAATGCACCAGACTCCCACAGAGCCACAAAGAGAGCCACAAACAGAGCCACAGAGCCTAAAAGAGAGCCACAAACAGAGCCACAGAGCCTCAAAGAGAGCCACAGAGCCTCAAAACAGAGCCACAGAGCCTCAAAACAGAGCCACAGAGCCTCAAAGAGAGCCACAGAGCCTCAAAGAGAGCCACAGAGCCTAAAAGAGAGCCACAAACAGAGCCACAGAGCCTCAAAGAGAGCCACAGAGCCTCAAAACAGAGCCACAGAGCCTCAAAACAGAGCCACAGAGCCTCAAAGAGAGCCACAGAGCCTCAAAGAGAGCCTCAAACAGAGCCACAGACCCTAAAAGAGAGCCACAAACAGAGCCACAGAGCCTCAAAGAGAGCCTCAAAAAGAGCCACAGAGCCTCAAAGAGAGCCACAAACAGAGCCACAGAGCCTCAAAGAGAGCCACAGAGCCTAAAAGAGAGCCTCAAAAAGAGCCACAGAGCCTCAAAGAGACCTACAGAGCCTCAAACAGGGCCACAGAGCCTCAAACAGGGCCACAGAGCCTCAAACAGAGCCACAGAGCCTCAAACAGAGCCACAGAGCCTCAAACAGAGCCACAGAGCCTCAAACAGAGCCACAGAGCCTCAAACTGAGCCACAGAGCCTCAAACAGAGCCACAGAGCCTCAAAGAGAGCTACAGAGCCTCAAACAGAGCCACAGAGCCTCAAACTGAGCCACAGAGCCTCAAACAGAGCCACAGAGCCTCAAACAGAGCCACAGAGCCTCAAAACAGAGCCACAGAGCCTCAAACAGACAGAAATAAACATGATAAAAGCAGTAAATCTCGGGGCTCGTTGCAGATGTGCAAATACAACATGTGCAGTTGTTTTTTTGTGGGGGGGAGTTTCGATTAATCGGTTAATGTTGTCATGATCACCCAAAATAATCCATAACTATAATAGAGTAACTGTATTTGGATTATGTGGATTTACAACAAGAAAAACGCAGAAATAAGTTCATAAGTGAGTCTTTGGTAAATACACAGATACTACCACTACTACCTTATAGAAATACACTGTACTGGTACTTTTTCCTAATAGTAGTTTCTGCGTGAGCTCCCCCTGCTGGTGTAGTTTTGTCAGTGCAGTCTGGCTACCGATACCAATTCTGCACCTTTAAGTATCTGCCGATTCCCGATACCAACCGATACCAGAGCAGAGACTGAAAACATTTATTTCCTAAACTAAAACAAGACAAAACCGATCCAAATATGTCACGTAGCTGTTATTTTCTCTCAAGTAACGACAGAACAGCTTTGAATAAATAAAAGTTCAAACATTATGAGACTTTCTGGCCTGACTACGACCCGTAAATAGTCTCATTACACCGTTTATATGTCCAACCAGGATATCGACTGAACAGATATTTGGAAGCAAATATGTGATCCAGCAGCACATGACTCACGCCCAACGAGAAAGTCTTTAGTCGATAATAACCCTAAAAGTCAGTGATACGGAGTGACAGCTTCAGCACCACAGACAGCTCCTCCTCCTACTCACATTCAAAAGTATATAACACACGAGAGCACACAGCTACAGCACGACGGCTCATCGAAAACAAGTGAAGGAGCTGCAAGTCTGATTTCAGCACCACAGACAGCTCCTCCTCCTATTAAAACCTTTATAACATACACATAATTACAGCTACATCACATTTTCCTCTTGGTGTGTGTCTGATTTCAGCACCACAGACAGCTCCTCCTTTTATTAAAACCTTTATAACACACAAATGCCCACAGCTACGTCACATTTGCCTCTTGGTGCTGTGTCTGATTTCAGCACCACGGTCAGCTCCTACACAGACATACACCTGTTTGTCAAAGCCTGAGCTCGTCTGATCTGGGTCCTTGGGCAAGACACTTCGCCCACATTGTCCAGTCTGAGACGAAGAAGTGACTGAGTGAGACGTCACCTCAGCTTCAGCTCAAATGAACCTCGTCGAGGCTCGAGCAGGAACAGAGGCGATTTGGAGCAGAGTCATATATGTGGAATTCAGCCTGTGAGTATCATAGCAACCAGAGAGCCAATCAGGAGAGAGGCTGTGGAAGAAGAGAGGAGGAGGAGAGGCAAGAAGAGGAGAGGAGGAGAGGATAGGAGGAGGAGAGGGGGAGAAGAGAGGAAGAGGAGAAGAGGAGAAGAGGGGGAGAAGAGGGGGAGAAGGGAGGAAGAGGAGAAGGAGAAGAGGGAGGAGAAGAGAGGAAGAGAAGGAGGAGGAGAGGCAAGAAGAGGAGAGGAGGAGAGGATAGGATAGAGGAGGAGAGGGGAGAAGAGAGGAAGAGGAGAAGAGGAGAAGAGGGGGAGAAGGGAGGAAGAGGAGGAGGAGGAGAGGGGGAGAAGAGAGGAAGAGGAGAAGAGGAGAAGAACAGGGGGAGACGAGAGAGACGGAGGAGGAGAAGAGGGGGGAGAAGAGAGGAATAGGAGAAGAGGAGGAGAAACAGGGGGAAGAGGAGAGGGAGAGGAGAACAGGGGGGAGAAGAGAGGAAAAGGAGGA